>JAQFVV010012548.1:1909587-2509587 GCA_028023455.1 Epiperipatus broadwayi
TTTTAAAAATTATTTTCTTGTACATATTTTTTATACTATGTACATGTTTTTATAGTTCATATATTAAATTTGTTTTTAAAAATTGCCAAGTTTCATCTTTTGTATGTAAATGAAAATATTTCTAGACAAGAGATAGACCTTATAATCTCTGGCAAAATTAAATCAAAAATATATTTTTATTGTTGTTGTTTGTTATCAACATTAGGAAATGGATATATATATATTAAACTGATTAATAATTAAAATATATATATATCAGTAAAAAGCTTGTAACGTATGGTTATTAAAAATTAGATCCTAATTAATATAATGGCACGCTGCTTCTGCTGACTAGAAATTGATAGGGTAAAAGACGAACTCACTTCACTTAATAATAAATTGGGGAGGTGGAGCTTAAATATAAATTGATAGGTCTTCCCTAGAAAATCTGTTTGGAATTACATGCCACACTGCAATTTCAACCTCACGTATTCACTTTCTTTTTATTCAAATTAAAGAAGTTTATTCGCCTTTCTGGTGAATCAGGGTCATTATTTTATTGTTTTAATCTTGCTCGATGTACCACTAGAATTGATTTATTAACTTGCATTTTAATTTTTAATCTTTTTAAACTCCAGTAAAATTTTAACTGATAATTTAGAAAGAATTCTTTTTTAATTTATGCAATTATGAACTTACTAGAAAAAATGTCAATATAGTTTTTGAATTACTAGTTTTTTTTCTTTTTAGGATTAAATTTACATACTTATATAGGTGAATAAAAAGATTTAAAACGTCTTTAAATAGTTCGACGGAGGGGAAACTGGCTTCTGCAACAAACTCTCATAAAATAATAGTCAAAAAGAAGATATCCCTATTCACTAGGTTAGAATAGCTATATATCAATTTACCGATCAATGTTAGATAGTAAGTTGGGTTAGCTGTTGAATGGCTATCAGTTAAAATCCTTACATCTGATTGGATTTTTTTTTAATTTACCAGGCCTATATTCAAACAGATATATTACGCCCATACCATAGGATTTTTTTTTTTTACATATATATATACTGAAAAATAATTGTTTCTTTAGCAACTAAAATGAAATATTTTAATAATAAATTTTATGAAGCTATGTATGTATATATTAGTCAATAAAGAAATATATGTAGAGTCTTCTTGTATAATTACCTATTCACAGTCATTTTATTATTAGCAAACCTAATTAGAAACTGATTTATATATATTTTTATTATCACAAGACAGTAGATTGGTTCTTGTTATAAATACCATTTTATCAAAGTATTTAAAAATATTTCAGACTTTTTACTTAATTAATTATTAAATAATAATAATAATAATAATAATAATAATAATAATAATAAATTGTATTGTTAGTTGTTTCATATAGTATGAGATATTCATGCGTTAAACTAATAGGTTGAATACATCAAGTTCTCCACTAAAGTAAACAGCTCAGAGCCATTCAGAAATAGTATTTGTACTGTTTATAAACCTAAGCTCAAAAAATGTTTTATTCTTAATAATGAAGTATACATTTTTTAGAATTATTTTTTACTAATATAAAATTATGCACGCATTAGTTGAAATGTTAATCTTTTCTGAAGTAGAAATATCAAATTATTAGTAAAATTACTGTCTACACTGAAATAATATTTGTTTATTATTATTAGCAAGTATCATTATAGTAGAAGATCAAAATCAGTTTCTAGTCAAGCGTTGGTGGTCGAGAGGTCAGCACAGCAGCCTTACAACCAGTTGTCCCGGGTTAGCGAGTTCGCTTCCCTGCCGATGCTATGACATGAAAAAAAAATCAGTTTCCATGTAATGATGCAAATAGAAGGGGGGGGGACATATAAAATATAATTAGCAGTTTTCTGGAATAAATTACATATACCTAAAATTTCTATTCTACTATGCATAGTTGAAATACATGAATAAATTAGATATCTGAATGTAGTAAATGACTACCTCCTCTAAAATACATTTCTGGAAGAATCAACACTCTTTGTTTGATTCCAGAACGTCTTTATTCAGTTTTTACCAAAATAAAGGTATTACAATTTGATTTCCAAGTGCCAATTTCTTGCACAATACACTTGATACCATCAACATTTCTTTTGGTTAGATATCATATTTTTAGACCAGATATAAATTTTTATTTAAATAGAACTTTAAATTTTTTTATAATTATATATATATAAGTGACATTTTATATATAAAAGAACTATTGTTCTATTATGTTTTCATTTATCTAAATTAAAATGCATTGTAATGATTTCGTTTTATATTATTTGAGCTGGTATTACAAGTTGTACTATATATCCTTAGAATTATTCTAGATTTATGTAATATACATATACACACACTTGTATGGAGGAAAGTATTAAGAATAGGAATAAAAGTTTATTTTCAAAACCTAATAGAAGTTATGGAAATTGATGACTTACTTAAATATCGATGAAGGTTACCAAGATTTAGATAAGTTAGATGATATAGGAAAAGCTGTGGGAAAACTACCTCAGGCAATGTCTAAATCAATCAAAATATTACAAAAACAAGTGTATCAGAATTAATTATCAGTCAAAACAATTTAAAAATTTGAAGAATCAATTACTTTTTTAGACATATTTAAAACTTTCACTCCACTCTTTTGTGACATATGAAGATAATTTGAAGAAAACAAATATGTGATGTGTGGAAGATTTAAATATATAGTATCTAAAAAAAATATTACCCATACAAAAAGAGATATAAAATTAGTTTAATTATTACATTTTGATTTACAAGTGTCAAACTTATTCTATCCACAACTTTAACACAAATCACCTTAGATAAACAATTCAGTGATTATCATTAATCACTTATTAAACTAGATATTAGCTCTAGCCCAAATATAAACTTTAAATTAGTTAATGATTAATATAGCTGTTTTAACACACATATGGGGTAATTCAACTTCATGTTTCCATATATAATATCTTTTATAGATCCATTTAATAATCTCTACCTTACTTTTTTGGATTATATGAATAAAGACATATGAAAAAATAAATGATCCCAAAATGCATTTCATTATGAATCAGTATTTATATCTTAATTCATATATTTCAAGAAAGTGAGATGACTATTAAATACATCTATAAAAGATATTATACATGGAAATGTGAATTTGAATTACTCCATGTGTATATTTAAAAAAAAAACACAGATATATTAATCTTTAACTAAGTTTATATCTGGGATAAGGATAATCTCTAGTTTA
Organism: Epiperipatus broadwayi; assembly: GCA_028023455.1. Taxonomy (NCBI): domain Eukaryota; kingdom Metazoa; phylum Onychophora; class Udeonychophora; order Euonychophora; family Peripatidae; genus Epiperipatus; species Epiperipatus broadwayi. Next base: position 1,912,850 of record JAQFVV010012548.1, read on the forward strand.
ATAAATGATTATTGATAATCTTTGATTTATCTAAAATGATTTGCAACAAAATTGTGAGTTGAATAAGTTTGACATTTGTAAATCAAAATGTAACAATTTTCTATCAATAAATACTGATCGAATGTTAAAGATATATGTAAGAGGTTGTGACCTGGGCTAACTGACGAGTACTGGTCAGCATGAAATGCATCTTGGGAATCATTTGTCTTTATTCATATATTTCAAGAAAGTGAGGTGGATATTATTAAGTGCATATATATATATAAGTTAATTATTCCATGTGTTTATATTTAATTAAAAACAAATACAGTATATTAATCTTTAATTGATTTAAAGTTTTTACCTGGAGTGGGAATGATATGATAATCTCTAACCTAATAAATAATTAGTAATTATCATTAATGTGTTTATCTGAAATGATTGATGTCAAAGTTATGAGTGCAGAAAATTTGACCCTTATAAGTCATATTATAATAACTTGAAATTAATTACATATTTGTACCACCAATGAAATAAAGTATTTGTACCACCAATGAAATAAAGTAGTAAGCTTTGTACTTAAGTCTGATAATGATTTGGTTTTCCTGTCAGTAGTGACAAATTGTTGATGAAAGTTATTCCAAGAAATCTTATAATTAGTCTATTTATGTCCTCCACCATGTATCAAAGGTTTGTACTACAGTCTTCTGTGAAGTAATGAAAAAGGAATAAGATAGCATTTATAAATGCCAGGTTAAGATATTTACAGTTTTTTTTTTATCCTCTAGCTAACATTAGCTAGTTATCCATTTACTGATCAGTATATGGATTGCTATTGAATTGGCTAGAGGCTGGTTATCTAAAAGAAAAATGCTAAGATTACCACTCTTTTATGTTAAAATTATTCTAATTTATTTAGCAATAGTCATGGTGTTAAAGTAGAATTCATGTAAGAGGAAATGGAAAAAGTAATAAAAATAGAGGATTGAAGTGCAAACTTGACAAGAAAAGAAATATAGGAAATTATAAAATGACAGTAAGAAATATTTTTAGAAATAAGTTTCAGATATATTATTGGTCCAAAGGAAATTTAGTAACATATTAAAATTGTATGTGCATGTCCTCAAACTATTATCAGAAAGTAAGACTATAGAGGCTGGTTATCTAATAGAAAAATGCTAAGATTACCATTCTTTTATGTTAAAATTATTCTAATTTATTTAGCAATAGTCATGGTGTTAAAGTAGAATTCATGTAAGAGGAAATGGAAAAAGTAATAAAAATAGAGGATTGAAGTGCAAACTTGACAAGAAAAGAAATATAGGAAATTATAAAATGACAGTAAGAAATATTTTTAGAAATAAGTTTCAGATATATTATTGGTCCAAAGGAAATTTAGTAACATATTAAAATTGTATGTGCATGTCCTCAAACTATTATCAGAAAGTAAGACTATAGAGGCTGGTTATCTAAAAGAAAAATGCTAAGATTACCACTCTTTTATGTTAAAATTATTCTAATTTATTTAGCAATAGTCATGGTGTTAAAGTAGAATTCATGTAAGAGGAAATGGAAAAAGTAATAAAAATAGAGGATTGAAGTGCAAACTTGACAAGAAAAGAAATATAGGAAATTATAAAATGACAGTAAGAAATATTTTTAGAAATAAGTTTCAGATATATTATTGGTCCAAAGGAAATTTAATAACATATTAAAATTGTATGTGCATGTCCTCAAACTATTATCAAAAAGTAAGACTATAATTTAATTATTATAAATTTAAAAATAATTATAAAGAAAATAGAAAGATAAATGTAAACAACAAATGTGACATTGATTAATTGAAAAGTGTTTATTAAAGTAAAAAATTTCAAATATTCTGTTGTTTTTATAACTTATTTTTATATAGGTATGGATTTTTAATTTATAGACAGTTTAGTAATTTATACATCAATAGAGAATCCATCAGTAAATAGATTCTTATGATAAGGGGGATATAGTTTTAAACATAAGCAATAATACTTTATTACAGTTATAATCAAGGGTATCCCTGGTTTGATCAAACTATCTATTGATCTTAATTGCTGAACTCTTTTACAGCAGAGAACTTAAAATACACAGTTACATATTTAAATAAAATAAATAATAATAATAAAAAAATGGGATAATTATCCAAAATGATTAATTAAAGAGTGGAAATAAGAAAAAAGAAGAGATTGCAATAAAGTGGTATATCATAATAACCTTATTTTGGCCTGAAATATTTTATGAATATTTTTATTCTAATATCATTAGACTTTGAAAAATTACTTTTAGTTTCTTTAAGTGAAGCTTTTATGGCTTGATAATCTGCAATTATTGAAAATTCTGCATAGTTTGCAAATTTTTGTGGGAAAAAAAAATCCAGCTTGTTAAATGCCTTTTATATATATACTCCAAACTGTCATCATACATACCTCCGAATAATAAACACCATCAATATGCTTACTTCCAACAGCAGCACTCCAGCAATCATACTTGGGGATTTTAACACCTCCTATGAAACCTTTACTAAAAAATACCTACATCTTCTTCTCAGGGGTTTCATTAATGGGAGAGGTTTTTTCCCTCAGCAAGCATATTCATTTTACAACAGAAGGTATAAAACTCTCATAGATCTGATGTTTTATACATCAGACCTACATCACAACATAGATGCCTCTTTACAACCGGTTTCTTTTTTCAGACCATCATGCACTAATGGTCTCAACAACCCTTGATAACTTTAAACCTCTGGTCTTAAATCAAATGATTAAAATGCTAACAAAAGCCTCTGCCAATGAAGCCATTATATCCGAGGCCTATATCCTCTTCTTCAAAATAGATATACTAAACACCCATCCTGAGGAGGCTTGGTTTGCCTTTGTAGCCATACTTCAATCTCTAATTTCACATTACACTAAAGGCAACAAAGGCCCTACCACCCTAATGAATGAACTTGACCAAATAAATAGAGAAATTAATTGCTCTACTGATCCACTACATATAGATGAACTACTTTCACTCAAAGCAAAATACAGAGAAAAACAGATATCCATTGCTGAATACATTTCAGTCAAAAGAGCCCAGAATTTTCTTTTGGGCCAACACTGCTGTACCAGGGGCTACTTGAGATGGGCATTAGGAGCTCACAGAAAGAACATTACCCCAGCCTCACTTAACATAGATGGTAGTCATATAATAGACCACCAGATGATTACTCAAATCGCAATGCATTTTAAAAATCGCTTACAAAAGGTCACAAATTCAACTAACAAGGACCAACTCAAGCCCTCTAACCTAGATAGCCACAACATAACTCCTGCAGACCTCAAAAACCGCCTCTATTCCTTAGCTGATAATGTACATCCTGGGATGCATGCCATCCCTAAATTCCTACTATTACACCTTGATCAATTCACAATTCCGATACTAATGAAAATGATTAACCATCTTTCAATGGAAAAAAAAGAAATCATGAATTTATATCCAGTAGCCCTGGTCCCTTTTTAAAAAAAGAACAAAGATCCTTCAAGCATAAACAGCATTAGACCCATTTCCATGACCCCCATTCTAATTAAAGTTATTGAGGGGGTCATCAAAGAAAAAATTCAACACAAGATACTAGACAATATTTCACAGTACCAATTTGCCAGAAAGGGATCTTCTGCCCTCACAGCTATGGGGGAGGTAAAGACCCTACTTCATCACATCAGGAAAAATAGAATGTCAAGACCAATAGCAGTGCAGCTTGACATCTCTCAAGCATTCGATTCAATCAACATCGACATCCTCCTCTCAATCCTTAATAACCTGGACATTCCGTTTCAAATCATATGCATTATTGAGAACTTGCTTTACAATCATCAGGTTCATATTACATTAAACGGTACATACACAAATGGTTTTCTACCCAACATTTCGCTGCCACAAGGATCACCTTTGAGTGCCTTGTTATTCATTTGCTACTTGAACCCTCTTTTAAGGGAGATAGAAAACTCTCTCCCAGGAGTATACATTCCTCAACTCAGAAAATTCATTAAATTATTCGCTTATATGGATGACACCCTCCTCATACTCCCAGATCAAAAACATCTATCAACACTATATTACATAATAGACAAATTTTCAAATGAATCACAGTTAAAATTCAATACAGATAAATCAGCCTCATGGAAAATCTTAACGGGAAAGAAAATCAGCTCTAAATTTCTGGCCATGCCCCAGGCCTTCCTTGGTTTTCCTGTTTACATGTCTCAAACATCTATGTCCAAGCATATCCAGAATTCTCTCCTGAACTCTACAATTCAACTTGTCCAAACACTCTCTAGGGTATACCTTTCACTACAAGGGAAAGTATCACTTCTCAATATGAAAGTTATATCCAAAATTGCTTATTATCTTCCCATAATCACATTAACAAAATCATTTATAAGAAATATCAATAGTCAATGCTCCCTACTCTTCTGAGAGGGAAAATAAATTCCATAAGTATGGCGGGGATGCAACTCCATCGTAAAGCAAATGGTATGTCATTGCATTCTATTCTATCCTTATACTATCAGAAATCCATACCCTGATTTATAACTTGGTTTTAAAAGATGGCAACTTCATTACTTCAGAAGTAATACACCCAACTGACAAACCACCACCTCATAACAACTCCTGGCTTGATGTTATTCTTCAGTATCTCAACCAATATCAGATAATCACCAATACCACTTTCAACTCCAAAATTTCTATATGGGTTGCACATCTAATTTTGCACCCAATCATCAATAATATAAAACCGTCCTTAGGAATAAACAATCACAAGATCACCTCTTTATTTAAATTCCTTAAATTAGAACCCAAATTTCTTACCTTCTTAATTAAGGTAAATCAAAATGTCATGCATACTAATCACTTTTTATACTTCAAGAGATATCTAAATAACATTGATCCAATATGCCCGCTCTGCAAGACTCAAGAGGATACTTTTGACCATATTATTAAATCATGCCCTCAGCTGGTAGGCATTAGATTGCTAATATCGCAAAGTTCGAGCATTGACTTTTACAAAATTCTATTATTGAAAGACTCCTTACAAAGTAGACAATTTCCTTTCATTAGACTTTCATTGTTTTTAATTCATACAATCTGGAGTGTCCGTTGCAATAATCTTCACTTTCCCACCTCCAAATCAGGATGTCATATTTATCGATCACCTTAATAAGTTAAAAAGTAAAGACCTTATCCTGTCTTCAAAATTCCTCTATAATGAGACATGGAATCTCTTCCAAATACCAAAAATCACCTAAGACATAAACAATCACACACAAAATTTGATACTAGCATTTCCATTAGAGATTCTCCAGGGGATTAAACTTTAGATCCATCACACATTCTCAATTAGGATGTTTGAACTTCTTACCAAGAAAGACAATGTATTCACATATTCTTAGATAATCAATTATTTTTCATTAATAAAGTTATTTTTGAAACTAAAAAAAAATCTAGAATTTTTTTAGCTATAATCAGCATGCTGTCACTTAACTCATTAACCAAATCAATCTAGGAGCTTTATTTTCTAGCTTTTAATAACTAAATACTCATTTATCAACCAAAATTAGATGATATAATACAATTGATATAAAAACTGGATAAAGTATTGTAAAAAGTAATAAGGAAAAGTGTTAATAATAATATTAGATGACTAGTCAAGTTAGCTATGTTCTGACTATCTGAAAAATAAAACTGCTCAAGATATAAAGAAAGGTATGTGATTGATCCAGCTCCGACTAGAATCCCAGTCTTGAATATGGCAAGCAGATGTGCTAACCTCTATATCACTGAGTCAATATTATGCATATTTAATTATTATTCATTGTTTTTTTTTTTAAAAAAATGAATCTGATTGGTTTTTAGTTTAGAGGTCTGAAAATTAGATAAATTTACATTTGTTGATATGGGTGCCAAGCTTTCTTACTAAGTATTTGGTGTTGCATTATACATTTTTATATTTGGAATTTTATAATCAGAATTGTTTTTTTTTTAAAAGTCTATCAACTATTACAAAGACTATAAACTATCACTATTTTATGAAATATTTTGCAAATCATTTTTCTCTAAAATAATTGATGATAATTTAATATTCATCATCATCAACCATTATCAATCCACTGCAGGATGAAGGTCTCTCCAAGTTTAATCCATCTTCTCTGATCTTTAGCTTCTCTTTTCCACAACACCCCTGCACATTTTCTTATTTCATCCATCCATCTCACATGTGGTCTCTTTCTGGGTCTTTTACAATCTCTTGGAATCCAGTTTAAAATTTCAATTGTCCATCTATTATCATTTCTTCTAGCAATATGTCCAGCCCAACTCCATTTCAATCTTTTAATTTTTTCAATAAGGTCAGTAACACCTGTTTGTTGTCTTACCCATACATTGCGTTTTCGATCTCTTCTTGTTACTCCCAACATACATCTCTCCATACTCCTTTGAGTGGTCTGAAGTCTCTGTATTGCTCTTCTATTAAGTGTCCAAGTCTCAGATCCATAAGTAAGAACTGGTAAAACACATTTGTTAAAAACCATTCTTTTCAAACACATAGGCATATTTCTGGTTAGTATCAAGTTATTTCTACCAAAAGCACTCCAACCAAGTTTAATTCTATGATTAATTTCCTCCATTATGTTTCCATCTGTATTAATAATCTGACCTAGGTATTTGTAACTGTTAACTTCTTCTAATTCTTCATAATCAATCTTTATTTTCATATTTTGAGCAAATCGATTAAACATTACTTTAGTCTTTTTAACATTTATCTTTAGTCCTACGTTTCTACTTTCATCTGCTAACTCCTGCAACATTTCCTGCAGCTCTGAAGCATTATTTGCAAAAACAACTACATCATCTGCAAAATCTAAATGACTTAAATACTCTCCATTTACTTTCATTCCTTCAGTTTCCCATTTTAATCCACAAAATACTTCTTGCAGCACTGCTGTAAAACGTTTTGGAGATATGGAGTCACCTTGCCTTACACCTTTCTCAATGTTGATTTTTCCAGTATCATTATGTAATCTAATTGTTGCTGTTGCATTTTTATAAATATTCTTTAAAATATGACAATATCCTGGATCTATACCTTGATGATCCAATGCTTTAATCACTGAATAAATGTGTATAGAATCGAATGCCTTTTCATAATCTACAAATCCAAAACATAATGACAACTCATATTCATTTGTCCTTTCTATGACTTCTCTCAATACCTGGATATGATCTATTGTACTAAAACCACTTTTAAATCCAGATTGTTCTCTTGGTTGGTGGAAATCCAAAGTTCTCTGTAGATGAGTTGTAATTATCTTGGTAAAAATTTTATATAAAACTGATAAAAGGCTGATAGGTCTGTAATTTCTAATATCTTCTTTATCACCTTTTTTAAATATTAATATTATTACTGCATTCTTCCAATCTTCCGGTACATCTTTATCATTTAGACATTTGGTATATAACTTTGCTAAAATTGTTTCTATTTCTTCACCTCCTTCTTTTAATATATCAATTATAATTCCATCATTTCCTGGAGTCTTTCTTTTCTTCATACATTTAATTGCATGTCTCATTTCTTCATTTAAAATTCTGGGCAATTCGAAAGATTAATAGATATAGGAGGTACTTGTTCTTTATTACTATATAATTCTTGATAAAAATCTTCTACCAATTTCATGATGTCATCTCTCTTTTTAGTAATAATTCCATCTTTTTTCCTTATTGCAGATATAAATTTCCTACCAATACCAAAATGTTGTTTAACATTCTTGAGACTTTTATTTTCTTCCACAGCTTTCCTTGCTATTTCACAGTTATACTTTCTTATATCATTTTCAACTCTTTTCCGTACCATTTTACAAAATTCGAGATATTCAATTCTTTTTAATACATCATTTTTGTATATCTTCATATTCCTTCTTTTCTTCATAAATTCTCTAGTCTCAGTAGAAATTTTATTAGTCAATTGCTGCTTTTTTCTACCAGCTATCTTTGTTGCAGTTTTTAAAAGTGTATCAGTTATTTTCATATTAATTTCATTCAAATCTGAATCATGTTCAAAATCTCCTAACACTTGAAACCTATTTTTAAGTTCTAATTTAAATTCATTAGAATGTTTCTGAAGATTAGGAATATCTACTGTAAATATTGTTTTTCTCAATAATTTTTGTCTCTCTAGTTTTACATTAACACGTAACTTACACCTTACTAATCGATGATCATTTCCTGTGTTAAATTTATTAAGAACATTACAATCTTGAAATATGTATTTCCTGTTAGTCAAAATATAATCCAATTCTGCTGTACCTTCATTTGGATGTTTCCATGTTCATTTCCTTTTAACATTTTTCTCAAAAAATGAATTCATAATATAAAGTTTTTCTTTTTCTGCAAACTCCACAAGTGTCCTCTCTCATTTCTATTACCATAACCAAAATTACCTACAGCAATTTCATCCTTCATTTGTCTACCAATTCTAGCATTAAAGTCTCCCATAACAATTTTAAAATGTTGTTTACTCTGATCAAAAGCTTTTTGTACATCCATATAAAAATCTTCTACTACTTCATCACTATGAGAACTTGTTGGAGCATAAACCTGAATTATCTGCATTTGGTATCTTCTATTAAGTTGTATAACTAATCTTGCAACTCTGTCCGATACACCATCAATTTCCACAATATTGTTCTTCCACTTTTTATTTATAATGAATCCTACTCCACTTGTATTTCCAATATGTGTGCCTTTATAATAGAGTATATGTCCACTTTTTAAATCAATTGTTTCTTCACCTTTTCTTCTAACTTCACAAAGTCCAATAATGTCCCATTTAATATAAGACAATTCTTCTTCTAATTCTTGCAATCTTCCTTCACTTGAAAGTGATCTGCAGTTGTAAGTACCTAAATAAAAAGTCGTCATCCAATGGCAGCCTGGGTCCACAATCAGGGGATTCTTAGCACCCTCCGCCTTCGGCCACCAACTGCTGCCTTGGTTGGTGACTTTACAACCTCCTGGGAATAAGGGCCATGCTTTATTTTTGTCTGTCATAATTGTATATATGTATTGGAAAAATATTTATCATTTACACAAACATTCATTCTGCCTTATCAGGCACTGAGAAGAAAGACCATGGTGTTTCTTGATCTTAAACTCAGAGGTAAAAAGCCAATAAACTCACCATGCTGGCTAATGCGTGTTGGTGAGCAGTCCATCCATGTTTGTATACTATATGAATAATCACATAGTAATAACAGCTGCAATGACAAGAATGTATGGAGTGGACATTAGGAATTTGCCCTGCTCGGTTCCTTTAAGGCCTCCAAAAGGAATCAAAGGGTCTCCTTTCAGTTAATAGCAAACTCCTTTCTGTAGCCAATTTAATAATAAATCATTTAATTAGAGTCATAACCCAATGCTATGAACCTTATAGATAACAATTGAATAAATTGTTTTATCATTATTATCATTGGTAACCTGTAGCTTTGAAAAAGACTGCTGAATTGGAGGTAAAATATTAAAAAAAGCATTGAAAAAGTGTGAAATTGGCAGTCTTTAAATATTACAATAAGAATTATTACTTGTTAAATACAAAGATTTATGAGAATAACAAATGATATAAATAAAGGACAAGTTGAAATCGATGAACAAGATTATGTGAGAGAAGCTTTAGCCCAGGAAAAAAATTAATAGAACAAGAAATGGTATGTAAAAAATAATGCAGTATTAAATACTCTCATCAATTGAAAAGGCAACACTCCCTAGTTAGACAATTATTAAATGTGAGGATTTTTGTAGTTTTTTTTTTAAATTTCAACCTTTTATTAATAATAACTAGTTTTAATAATTGTGTGGATTGTTTCCCTGAAAGGAAATTTGTAAGCTACTTGGAAATTCTCAGCTATTTGATTAAAGTTGCAGATTTCAACTGAATTTAAATTCCAGGTTAACAAATTGGATATGATAATATCTACACAATGCCACTAATATATATATTAAATCGAAGATGTTCATGGGCCACAGATATAAACATTTCGATGAGGTCACACTGGTCATCAACTGGGTAACAAATATTATAAAATTGCAAAGAAGCTGTAAACACTGATGTATAACGATAACGAATGTTTTATTAATGAAAATAGAAATAATAATGAATAGGATTATAACCATGCCTAAAGACTCAATCCCTCTAGAATTAACTGGAGTTTATGAAATGCCATGTAACATTTGTAAAACTTCTTATATAGACATGAGTAATCGTTACATCAATGCTAGAAGAGATTAACATATTAATGCAATTAAAAAATACTCATCAGCAGCTGTGCTATCTCTCCATGCTATGGATACAGATCATAATATTGACTTTTCCAATATGAGAATACTATTCAAATGTGAGACTCTTCAACAATATCTGATAACAGATACCATTTAGATCTTTAAAAGGCCAGATTGTATCAACAAACATGATGATGCATGCAAATTACTTCTATTTGGATTTTTTTTAAAAACTCATTAATCTAAATAATTTATCATAATTATTATTTTTATTTTCTATTAATACCAATATTCATTATTGTTATACATCAATGCTTACAGCACCTCTACAATTTTATATTTGTTATCCAGTTGATGACCAGTGTGACTTGGTCAAAACATTGGTTTATATATATATAATTTTAAGGATTTATACATGGGTGTATCTTTTCATTAATATATATATATATAATCAAAATATTCTAGAGCAACACTACGAAATTGAATATGCCTACATAAAATTAAAAATAAAATCTTTGCTATAGCCAGCTTATGACCTTTTATGCCATCTTGTGTAGCAATGAACATTTAATATTTAAATCTAATTAAAATCACATAATGTCCAACTTTCCATAAACTATGAATATTCACATAATTTATGGAAAGTTGACCATTTATGTAGGAACATTAATGTTATGTGATTTTAGTGAGATTTAAATATCAACAGTTCATTGCTACTCAAGATGGCATAAAATGCCATAAGCTGACCATAGCAAAGATTTTATTTTTAATTTTATGTACGTATATTCAGTTTTGTAATATTATTCTAGAATATTTTGATTATTATTTCTATTTCATTTGATATTATATATATAGTCAAAGAATAACAAATTTAAAATCACAACATTCTTTATAGAAATAGTTTGCTAAAAGAAACTTAGTTGAATCCAAATGGTTTTTTTAGCCATCAAATTTGACACATTTTTGAGAATCATAGTTATTATCCAAGAGAAGCAGACTAAAAGCCATGATAGTTGTCAGCAATTCTGTTATTAATAGATTATAGCCCTCAATGAATGTCATTTACAGTTATCATTCTCTTATACAGAGGCAAAACTCCATACAGTAGCACCACTCAGTGCAAGCCAAGTAATCATTGGATGCAGGAGGTTTGTGCATAAAATCCCTATCTAGTGCCTACTCATCCAATATCTCCAGACTAGTTTTTAGCTTGTGGCTTTCACCAGCGAGGAGCCTTGGATCTGAGAGCACTGCACCTAGATTTTGGGATGAAAACCACAAGCTAGAAACTAGTCTGGGGATATTGGATGAATAGGCAATAGATAGGAATTTTATGTACAAACCTTCCTGCATTCATTGTTAACTCCGGCTTGCACTGAGTGGTGTTACTGTAAGGAGAATTTTGCCTCCGTGAAGAACAGCTTGTGTAAGCATAAAGAATGGTGATCATGTGATGTTTGATGATCATTCTTTTAAACAAATGTTTCTTTTTTCTCTCTAATATGGAATAGACATAAAAATTGTCACAATAATAAAATGATAAAGAATTAGACATTTTGGCATGAAACAGTTAACTCTTCTCTCAGTATAAACTTTTTTAAAAAAAAAATTACTCGTTTTTGGATCACTTGTGCTGATTTTGAATTTAAGATTTTTGCTTGGTCAATAATTATTATCATGGTTTGTCAAATGATTTGGTATTTTATATAAGAAACATTCAGGTTATTTGGTATAAAAATGTTTCATAAGGGTAATTGCATCTTTATTATTTTTTTATTATTATTATTATTTTTTTAATGTCATAGCATCGGCCGGGACGCGAACCCGCAACACGGGCAACTGCCTGCAAGTGCAAGGCAATCGCGCTGACCTCTCGACCTCCAATGCAGACATCTTTATTATTATTTAATAATGTCTGTAACTTTTCAAAAAATAATGAGATAAATAAAAATTATATTGACTTCCAGTATTACATTAATTGAACACACACATGGGCTTAAAAATAAAGACTAGTGCTTTACACATAAATTAAATAGCGGGTTTTAAGAAAATATGAGGCAATTTACGAATTCTTGGGTAAGGTCAGAAACTTTTGTAGTGATATTTAACTATTTGGATAGCTACCAATAAAAAATACAATTGAAATATAATGTTTCATTTCAAATGATTACACTCAGAGTCCTCATCAGTATAGGTAGAATACCATCAATTTAGTTCCCTGACGTTTAACAACTTCCACCATCCAAACATAATTATAAAGGGACTCTTTAAATTTGCATAATTGTTCGAATTATGATTTCTTTAAATAATATTTTATATTTAATTTTGAATGTGCATATATATATATTTTTTAAATAATAAACACAATATAGTAGATAAATTAATATATATAGATTTTAAAATAAAAAATTTTAAAAAAAAGCCATTTAAGTAAATGCTTCTAGTTAATAATCCTAATGACATATGCAATATGTGGTCTGTTTTGTCTTTTGACAAAAAAACAATAGTTCCACTTTCTATGAAGACATATAGAATTGTTTGGAAAGAGATGTATCTGTAATTTAGTTGACATGAAATTTGTAATTGTTTTTAAAAATAGATTTCAATAAAGAAAATGAGAGGGCATATATTTATTTTTGTGATTGTATAAAAATTAATTTGCAGAATATATGTATTAGGCAAATTTTTATTAGCATACCGGTGCTTTAAAGTACAGAATTTTTATAATAAAGTGGGAATAAAAAATGGTTTGAGATTTAGTCTTAATCGTCAAAATCGCTAATCCAAAAAGACTTGAGAACTAAGATCTTGGATTAACAGTAATGTACTTATAATTAAAACAAGTATTAAAAAGAACATTTGTATTATTTTTTATAAAAAATATGTGTACAGTATATATATATACAACTACTTATTTGTATTAGTATACAAATTAAAAAGCGTATAAAACACTAGAACGAGAAGCTATACAGATTCCAAAAATTACTATACGCTAAACGCTTTCGAGGCCATTTGCCTCATATTCATAGCGGTAATGCGAGGTGCAGAATGAGGAAATAGGGCAAGGAAACAAAGCGGTATGCAAAGCATATGCAAATGAGCTAGATAGTCCAACGTTTGGAGAAGTCAAAGCAGATATCCCTTCTATTGATAGCGTTATTATTGCAATTAATAAAATATGCTTCTCTGATTTTCCGCTTGATGTCATTTTTCTCAATGTCGACTATTTTGGGGTTGGAAGGTTCAAACACATGCCCTGTCTTCTTGGAATGTTCTAAGAATGTTGATGAGTTATCGTTATTTTTCTCTGTATTATTATGTGAAATTTAAATTGTATTTTGTAATTATGGTGCAGTTATAAATAAACAACATTATGTTTAAAAAGAATTACACATAATAAGGTAATTAAATAAATGTGATTCAATATTTAAAAATAAATAATTGCATGTAAAAAAAAAAAATCTCTAATAGAATTATAAAATTATTATATATATATATTTAAATATCATGTCAGTTTTAATTATAATCTCACTGACACAATTCTAATTTCTGTAATTATAGTCTTATATAGTTATTATAATTGTATATACCCATTTTTTAAAAAAATGTCTATTTATAATCACACTTAGAGTGGTATAATGCAATGGTAGATTGGCAGACTCAACGTCTGTGGATCACAGCTCCAGCTCAGTTACTTTCAGAGCTTGAATTTCTGAGCAATAAACCATTTGATTATATATTTATTACATATAAGTCTTATTTATTGTAATAATGCAAATATTTAAATGCTGATGATGAGAATTTGCATTTAAAGTAAATTATAAAATATAATAATAGAATCTACCATTGGCTCAGTCAAGAGCAAACTGACATATGAACAAGACATTATAATTGTTATTCATGTAAGTAAATAGATTAAATCGTATGGTTAGTTACTCTAGAGATCATATAATTGAGCACCCAAGTTGTTGACTGAACATAACTCCATTTAATTAATAAAACAGTTATTATTTCCTCAGTCAAAAATTGAACTTTGTATAAAAAATTATTACTACATTAAACTGCAACCCAATTTACAGCAATTGATGATCATATTAATATTATTTTTAAATTCAGTTTTGAAAGATCCAATTGTTACTGTTAATATGATGTACCTCAATCATGCAAAGTTATGAGTATAAGGTTTAATTTATTCATTTCATTTATGTACACACTTTTAACAGATAGGATAAAAATTCCATAAACACATATATTAGTGGCATGCAAATAAAATTGGATATCCCTATAAGTTTTTTTTTCTGTATGTGGAATGGCAAAGCATGTCTGACATGATATTAGGATGGGAAGAAATGTCAGCCTTGTCTGAGTTTACAAGAAATCTCACGCGATTGGTATCTAATTAGTTAGACCATCAATATCCTTAAACTACCTGATCAATTGTAACTAAAAATCAGTGTTTGCTAGGTATGAATAATAGACATTATGAAGAGTTGTGATCAAAAATACGAGATCACAGTAGAAGAAATCACTCCAATATTAACACACATCTGAACACTCCAAATACTATCATGAGCTTCACCACCAGAATATATTCAAAGCCATTGGTTTCTGATGAAGATGTTATAGCTTAGAAGTGGTAATATCATGTGTATAATAAAAGTTAGAAGCAAATAGGTTGTTTGAATTAAGTATAATTTGTACTTTCATTAAACACTGAAAAAGTGTTTATGCCTCACAGTTGTATAAAAAATATATTATCAGCTAGATAGCTTTCTATTTTGGAGAATGAGGTTGGAATTGTGATTTAAGCAATTTCATCATGCTATTCTCTTGGTTCCATTATTACTTCACAAGACAAATCACTTTTGTAAATTATTTGAATATTCTGAGAATCATTCATATCATGGTGCAACTACTGTTTCCAGCCAACTCTTTTATTTGCATGATTATAATACAGTAATTCAAAACAGTCCATGTGATCAGATATTGGAGAACATGAGGATGATAGTATATATCTATCATAACCTCCCTAACTATCTGGTTGAGTGTAATTGAGGATCTATGGATTATTCTTGAATGAATGAGAGATTAATATCCTCTGTCAAAAATTTTTTCTAAGAATTTTGCTCTGTGATGAATGATTTAATATTTCTTTAAATATTGTTAAAATGTTATTTAACTTCGTGTAGGATGTAAATCGTTCTTAATCTTGTACTGTATTAAGATATGGTAGTCATTCCTACCATTTTGTCTAAATTCTGTGTGGTAGCAAAAAAGTGTATGTAATTAAGTCTGAAAAATATTTGTATTTGCATTTATAATTGCTTTAACTAAATAACTATTGTCTAAGCACATTCTTAAAATTATAAATGTTAACATGTGCGTATGTAAACATCAAGCTGTATGTTGTTTCCTAAATAGAAGAAAGAAATATGTAGATTATTAAAACGATTTAATATTGTTGTTAAAAAATGATAATTTATTGCTGTATTCCATTATTTAAGAATTGTTTACATAAGTTTTTACTTATGATATCATTTTGTCTTACTAGATGATTAGATTCAGTCTGTAACTGTTATTGGTTTTTGTTATAATGCCAGATTTTGTAGGCAAGTGGAGCTAGGTTAATTTAACAATGAATTATAAATACTTATATTTGGTCAGTTTTACGTCATAATATTCTATAAGTTTTGAGGTTAATAAACTGCGCTACATTTCTCCCTTTTTGCCTTTCAGGAAATTGACATTGCTTTGAATTTTTTTTTTCTTTTCGTAATATATGGGTATTTGCTCATTATATATATAAAATTAAAATTTTAAGAATTTTTTTTATTTAATTACTAAATATTTTTAAAATATGATTTGAGGAACATTATTGAAAGTGTATAAATATAATTTTTTTTAATTTTTAAAGAAAGAACATGTTGCCTAGTGATAAATACCATCTACAATGATTAAATACTATTATTTGGCAATGGCACCTTTTATCTAATTATTTTAATTTGATTTAATTAAAGAACTCGTGTGTGTACGTATATATCAAATTACTTATAGTTATTTTAATTCAAAAAAGAGAAAAACCAAAAACTATAATTTTTCTGACTTTACAAACCAATTTGACAATCCCAACAATGTCCCAATATTTCATCTGATATCTTTTCATCTATTCTTTCTGCAAACTTTTATTTTATAAAAGACTTATTAAGATCTTACGTAATTGTAACTCTCACTATATGCTAATCATCAGCCATCTTCTGTCCATGAAAATAATCTATATTATATTTTTCTATAGTGTTTTTAAGATAATCTTTATACTGCATAGAATTTAAATCTTCCTTAACAATCATACACATATTTATAATAAGGTAATTTTTAAAAGTATGTATTCTTATATTTGATCTTATAATATTGGCATCATAATTTTAGAATATTACTGCGCATCTTTAAATATAAAAAATCCATACCTATATATATTACATTTATAAGAAGTTCATATCTAACAATTTTGACAGAGTTGCATCATTAATGGGGAAATAGCCTGTTTTTTAACTTGTTAAATAAAATAGCAGCATACATGCAAGATCATCTTTTTATATAAATAGTTACCAAAATATTCAAACTGGTTCATGATCCAAGATAATAGTCATCTAAGTTAAAAGTTGTTGATTTTTTGCATCACTGGATGATAAAGCATCAGAATTTATAATCATGAATTACTAAAGTTCTTATAGATTACATTCAAAACGTTAAGACTATTATTATGTAGGTTATTCTTTAAATCACAAACAAATACAACAATCATTATCATATTATAAATCTAAAAACCAAGAAGTTGAAGGGTTTTTCTTTTATAATCAGTTTAAAATTAAAAATCTCATCATGTGATATTTGATTTCTACTTTAGGTTCACTCTCATAAACATGGGAACCAAGTGGGAGTTAGTTCACAGCTCTGTTTAATACCGGTCTTCTTTTTTGTGCTCAATTTTCATAACAGTAGTAATGTTGCCTCTCAAACTATTGTACAGAGTTATATAATGTGAACAAACATTTTCAAATATCTTGACTAAATCAAAATAACAATATATATTATTATACCTTTATTGACAACACTTTTTTTCATTTGCTTAGCAACAAAAATTATATTATTTTTAGATTTCTGAAACCATAATGAGATTCTGATTACCTTTCTACCAACAGAATAAAATTGTTAAAAATACTTTATCTTCTTTATTTTTATAAATTATAACAATATATATTCTAAAAAAATTTCCAATGGTTTTGATGCAACATAAACCTACCTGGAGATCCCATGGAATCTGAAGTTTAACCAGTCTTAAAAGTGATTAAAATGTTTATGTTACCTCTGTTTAAGTTATTTTCACTATCATAACAAAAGAGATTTAATACAAATATATTTTTCAGGTCCACATGCCACTTTTAACATGCATTCCCTTTGAACTTTGAATCCACAATTATTCTTAAGTTTTTTTATTAGTCATTAAATTGAAATTATTCTTTAAAAGTACAAATATAGTCATATGATTAATTAATTATTCATGAAGTCATATGATGTTCCAATCCACTTATAATAGGTTGAGGGCACCATCCAATTAATGAAATTGAGATTTTTTTATTATTTCCTTAATTAAAAGAATCTATTTCTTTGATCACTAATCTAAACTGTTCACCACAGTTTAATTTTTTTTTTTCTAATTCTTAACAAAATGTAATGTAATATTTAGGGGGCAAGATTTATTATATAGCTATAACTTCACTCTTACAATATGCAAATATTTATTAAAATTGTATTTAATTATTTCATAATTTTGCTAAGAAATTGCAACAATACTTACATACATATTTTGTTTTTAATTGTTTATAATAATTTTGCATCAGTTTTTTCAAGAAAAACATTATAAAAGCTAACATAATTTTATAATACAGAGACTGAATCAACATTTAGTATTGAATAAAATCTAGAGCTATATTTCTCAATTTTAAAAACCTTAATTAAGAAATTGGTGAATAATATATATTAATGTGAAAAACAAGTAATCACATAATAGTAATTAAGATCAGCATATATGATCTAATGCATTGCTGTTTGTAGATATCTTTTGATTAATACTAACCACTTGAAAAAAAAAAATTATAAACCCCAAGTTTAAATTGCTTTGATGATAAATAGTTACTAATCTTGGGGAGAAAAAACATTAAAAATTTTCACCTTAGAGTACAACTTGTTTTATTGTTTAATTACAGTTAGACATTAAATGTTGATTTATTTTTGATATGAAGGGCAAAAATTAATCTTTAACTAATCAAAAAATCAGTTACAAGATTTCCAGTATTTTTTTTTTTTTTTTTTTGTCATTTATTAGCTTATAAAAATAATTGAAATCTGGCACAAATCATAAGCTTAAAACAATAAACATCTTTAAACTATATTAAAGTTTAGTTGCGGTTATTGCTACTAGAGTATATGATTTAATTATCAGATGGGTCACATAGTACATGCCAATGACCAAAAAAAAACTAATTAATAAGAAATAAAATATACATATTTATTATTAAATTTATAGCAAAGAGTGTATTTAACAACATGAAAAATTCAGAGTTATCTTCATATTTTTTTAAAAATAAATAATTTTATCTAATCATCAATTTATTATAAAATGTTGGGGGTGGCGGTGGCATTTATTTATTTATGGTAAATTATATCACTTCAGTTATCTCCAAAAATGTTAAGATTTTTATCTCTCTTTTTAAACTGTTAATAAACTTTTAGGTTTTGTTCCTGCCCCAATGCATCATGTTGATTTCTTTATATATTGAAAATGTAATTTTCACAATAACATATGTTTCATAGATCTTACTATTAAAAACAGCAAGGCTGAGAATATTATAATCATTATTATAAAATAAAGAATTTAAGCATTTTTAAAGTCACCACTTATTATAATTAATTTCCATATGTAAGTTTTAAAATAGGAAATTTATTTCTATTTTTAAAATATTTTACATAAAATTTTTATTAATATGATATTTATTTAATAGTACTTATGTAGTAACAGTTGTTTGGGTTTTTTTTTTTTTTTTTTGTAAAAGTCAGAACATTTTGTTATTTCATTTTTAATTCAACTTCTAGATTTGTGATGATCTTTCTTTCCTACTAAATAAATAATACATATATAATAATTTATTTAACGATAATGATATATATTTATAATTTAGAAATGCAAATTTATAGTACTAACTGCATTTGGGCAATTTATACACACCTGTGCATATGTAATAATATTATAATTCGATGTCTGTATTTCTTCAAAGCAATTTTAGTAATTATATAATTGAATATTTATAAATACAGTAATTAGATATATTTTAAAATTTTTATCCATTTAGGAGCACTTTCAACTATCCTAGTAGTCTTTGTTAACTAACATTTTAAAAGGCTAACCTTCCCACAATTCTGTGATCTTAACGTTTGCTGTCTGCCTATATGTACATAATCACATGATGAACATATATGCATAAGGCCAGTTTCATTATAAAATATTAAATAAACTTAATATTATTTTAATTTTGTAATAAAAAAAATAATTCTAACTTTCTGAAGCATAAATTTCAAATAATTTATGAAGACAATTCAATTCAGTATAAAAAGTATATAAATTGAATCACACATTAAAAAAGTATAATTATTAATATTGTTCTTATTCTGAACAATATTATCAATTCATTTGTAGAAATAAAATATTATTTACATATATTGCTGCAAGTTATAACATCTAAAAACTACTGCATAGTAAATCCAAAGATTTCACACTGTATGTTTATAATTAGAACTCGGTGGGTTGAGTGTGAAGATATTTAAGATTCACGCTGGCAGATCTAAGTACTTTGGACTGGCTTGGATATATAGACAGACAAGTAAAGAAAAGAGTGGAACTGCTCTTTTCTTATTAAATTCTCTGTCCCAGTATTGCGATCTGATTGGCCAAATGCTTGAGAGGTTTGCACTCTCTCAGTTTATTTCAATTCATTTTTTAAATGTCTGTACTTGAATTCTCCATGATTTTTTTGTTTTTTTATATATAAATATTTTTTTAAAAAAGTAGTTTTTATGAATAAAATTCATTTTAAAAAAAACACTATAAATTGTACCACTATTTTGAAAATGCTATTTTAAAGAGATTTTATTTTGTATAATATGATTAGCATATGTATACGAAATGCTTATAGTTTTTCTGTTACGTTTCTGAAAGACAGATTCAGTTCATTTCGATTTTTGAACATAGACATATAATGGAAAATAGATCAGAAATTAATAGAAAGTTACCAACAAAACAAATATCCCTTTTTAAAAGGATTGATTTGTTATTATTTTTTCATAAAATAAAAATATCAATTCAAATTAAAAAAACAAAATTGTTTATTAGAGGGGATTTGAAACCAGGCTTTCAAGCTCCCTTCAATCAACCACTTCAGTTTATACAACCAATACACATGATCACATGCATGTGAAGAGGATAAATGATCTCCAATATACTTATTTTGTGTTGAACCAACAATCAGTGATCTGGATCATCATCTCCCACACATACATAAACAATGCTCAGTTCATCTTAAGATAGCAAATTCTCAAACTTTAATAGATAGGCTTTAAATCTCCTACACTCTCCAACTCCTCAGCCATTCACATCATTGAAAATCTGATGATGTCATGTTCAAAGTCCTTTTTTGCCAATTTTGTTGTCATGCCCATGTTGACCCTAAGTCATTCTGACCCCTCATATATAGGATCCCAAGACCATTAAAATACACAGAAGAGGGATGAGCAGAATACAGACTAAATCTGTAATACTTAAATACAAGTATAGTATATATTCTTAAGCTAGATGTGATTAGAGGGGACTTGAACCTAGACTTACAAGCTCTCTTTAATCAACCACTCCATCTTATATAACCAATACACATGACAACATGCCATCATCAGATTTTCAATGATATCGATGCCTCTTACTATAAACTGAGCATGGATTATATATATGTGTTGCAGATGATGTTCCAGACCAACTGATGAATGCTAGTTTAGCACAAAATTGGAGATTATTTCATATGTGCATGGTCATATGTATCAGTTGTATAAGATGGAGTGGTTGACTGAAGGGAGCTTGAAAGTCTGGGTTCATGTTCACTTTAATTACATCTAGCTTAATTATATATATGCTATATTTGTATTTAAGTATTACAAATTCAATCTGTATTCTGCCATTGCTCTTCTATATATTTAAATGGGCTTAAGGTCCTACATATGAGGGGTCAGAATGACTTGTGGTCAACATGGATATGACAACAAAAATTGGCAGACAAGAGTTTTGAATATGCCATCATAATATGGATGGCTGAAGAATTGGAGAGTGGAGAAGATTGAAGCCTATCCATTAAAGTTTGAGAATTTACTATCTTAATATAAACTGAGCACTGATTATATATATGTGGGAGATGATGATCTGGACTAACTGATGAGTGCTGGTTCAACCCAAAATGTGTAAATTTTAGATCATTTATCATCTTCACATGTATGTTGTCATGTGTATCAATTGTCTGGATTCAAGCCCTCTCTATATATACTACACTTGTATTTAACTATAAATATGCGACTTTTTTCGCATGTGTTAGTGAAGCTATAATTATACTATAATGTGTAATACAATAGGTCTGCTTAGCACTTTCGAAATGTAATGTTCGAATCTCATACTCATAGCTTTGTGAATGAAGACTGTTATGATTTATTGTACACATATGCAAATGAGTTTGAATTTTTAATTAGTTAGTCCATTGTTTGGAGAGAGCAAAGCATGCCTCTCTTGTATTTAAATAAATAAATAAAAACTATTTATTGCTAAAGAACAATAAATACATGCATTTTTTTTTTACTATTTAATCACTATCTGTACCTATGACTTTGATCATGTTAATGGAATAATTTTGAAAATAAAAGTATACAAGAATGTAATACAGCTGATAATTAAAATATATTTCAAATTTATATATATATAATGAGAATATATTTTAAACATTAGGAACTTTTTAATGCTTTTTTTTTATTATTATTATTATTATTATTATTATTATTATTATTATTATTATTATTATTATTATTATTATTATTATTATTATTATTATTATTATTATTATTATTATTATTATTATTATTATTTTTTTATTATTATTTATTATAATATTATTATTATTATTATTATTATTATTATTATTATTATTATTTATTTTTTTTTTTTTTTTTTTTTTTTTTTTTTTTTTTTTTTTTTTTATTTTTTTTATTATTATTATTATTATTATTATTATTATTATTATTATTATTATTATTATTATTATTATTATTATTATTATTATTATTATTATTATTATTATTTTTTTTTTTTTTTTTTTTTTTTTTTTTATTATTATTATTATTATTATTATTATTATTATTATTATTATTATTTTTTTTTTAAAAAAAAAAATTTTTATAAAAAGTTTTAAAATAATATATATTTTTGGGAAAAAAAAATTGGGTTGGGGTGTGGATGGGAAAAAAAAAAAAAAAAAGAAAGGAGGAAAAAAATTAAAATGGGGGGGGGGGGGGGGAGAAGTAAGTGGGTGGGGTTTTTTTTTTTTTTTTTATTATATAAAAAAAAAAATTTTTTTTTTTTTTTTTTTTGGTTGGGGGGGGGGGTTGGGGGTGGGGGGGGGGTGGGGGGGTGGGTGGGGGGGGGGGGGTGGGGGGGGGGGGGGGGGTGGGGGGGGGGGGGGGGGGGGGGGGGGTGGGGGGGGGGGGGGGGGAAAAGGGGGGGTTATTATTATTATTATTATTATCTAAATTGTACTTTCAATTTTTGATGTATTGAATACCAAATAAAATTTCCCTTGCTAATTATTTTTATTTTTCTAATTGCCCCTCATATTAGCAAAAGTTTTTACAATTAAAATTTATTTATGTATTCCATTTTTGATTTTTTATATATTAAATACCAAATAAAATTTTCCCTCACTAAATCTCTCCATTTCTCTAGCTGCACCCTCATATTAATAGAGAGTTTGATAATTGAAATATATTTACATATTCAATTTTTAATATATTGAATACTTAATAAAATTTTCCATTGCTAAATCTCTCCATTTCTCTAGCCTTACCTTTGCATTAGTAGGTTTGATAATTAAAACATATTTCTATATTATCTAGATTCCATTTTTCTAGCCTTCTTTTTGCATTCTATCTCACCTTAGTAGAAAGTTTGATATTTAAAATATGTTTACATATTCAATAATTTTCAATTTTTTATATATTGAATATCAAAAAAAATTTCTCTTGCTAATTGTCTTTGTTTCTCTAGCTATATCCACATATTAATACACAGTATGATAATTAAAATATCTTTATATGTTATCTAAATTCTAGTTGTATCCTCACATTAGTAGAAACTTTGATTATTAAAATATATTATGTAATATTTACTTGAGATAATTATCAACAGCAATATCATAAAAATATAACTTTTATTAAATATAAAACAATAATTTTAAAGTAAATTATTTTATATTTCCTATGTAATAATTTTTAAAATGGATGTGAAATTTTCGTATCATGGTATATATGAGAAATTAAATGCATGGAACAAATGAAATTTATTTATTTTAAAATATATTTATGCAACAAAATTTTACCTCGAATTACCAAAAATTATAATTTACACCATTTCTATAGTATATCTTTCAATATGCTGACAACTTTCTCTAACATTTTAATTTTTTAATTAGTGCTACACTCTTTTTGCATTTTTATGACATCATTAGAAAATGATTATTACTTCGATGCATTTTATATTGCAAATTTCCAATGTTTTTAAAGTAATTTAGTACCATAAAGTAAAAATTCATAGTCTAAAAAACTCTCCAAAAAAAAGATAGAAAATCATGTAAGATTCATCATGATTGCTGCAATATTTGTTGAGTTAAACAAACAAACTTTCACATTTATATAGTAATATATATATACAAGGGGGAATTAAAAAATAATTAGAATTTTGCAATAAAGAATTGTATATTTATTTTTAGATGTTGCAAATTGAATCTTTTTCAAAGTTATTCTATTTAAGATAGATACAAAGCATTGGTCTAAATGTGTTTTTCACTTTTCAAAGTAGTCTGGAAACACTTGGAAAATGATGCCTTTTAATGCTTCTATCAATTTTTTTTCACCACTTCTAAATCTGCAAAAAAAAAAAAAAAAAAACAAGATACATTTTTTCATTCAAGAGATTAAAAAGAAGTTGCACAGAATGAAATCTAATGAATGTGGTGGATGGATATGCTGAATTTAATTAAAAATTGTTTCAACTCAAGCTTTATGCACTAGCTTGCCTTCGTGATGAAACATACGGTCACTTTGCCACAAAACGGGTATCACTCAAAAGTATCTGAACTTGTAGATTTTAAATGCCTGATCATTATGAACAAAGTCTGAGTGAATAGTGCCGTTTGAATGTATCCAAAAAAAATCCGCATCATCTTGACATTTGATTTTATTTGCCACTTTTTTTTTGGAACATGTGAATTTAACACTTCTATTAAATTATTCATAAACTTGTGTTTTTTCAGAGCGTGCTCATAAGCTGTTTTAAGCAGTACAACTATTTTCTATTGCCATTTTTCCTAAAAGGAAACAGAATTTCACATTGTTCCAACTTTTTAGCCATTAAAAAAATTGACAAATATGCAAAATACATTTTACAAACAAATGTGCTACATGTGACCACGATTTTTCACGTTGATGACATTTAGCAGTTTAATGGATAATGATACCTGCAAGAGGTATCTAGAAGCAGAAGCCTGTACAATGACAGATATATCTATCATGTAGTTTCATCTAGTGGGTATATCATATGCTCTTATAGAACTAAATTTTCTTAATTCACTTTTGAACAAATTATTAACTTCTTTCTAAAATCCTACATTAAGGTGTAAATTGGTGTTGACTCTTCTAGTGATTTTTTAAATTAAAATCTGATCTTTAAAAAATTTCCTTGGCCATCAAATTTCAACAAATAAAATCAACAAGTTAAAATAAAAATATTGGGTAAAAAAATTTTCTGTTGTTAAAAAATTATAACAGCAATATTTGCAAACATTCAAAATAGTATTTTTCAATAAAAGAAATAAATAGGATGAGAAAATTTTATTACAATATATTTCTAATCAAATATTATTGTCTTTCAAAATTTTGAATGCATTGAAATTGAAGTTTCACCATTAATTGTTGATATTAGTTATTAAGTATTATGTGTTACTGATCCTAATTGTCAAAATAATATCCTTCTTATTATATGAATAATATCAAAAACAGCCTTTAGAGCATTCATTTATGATAGTAAGCTTTAAGTAAAGTTAAAATGAAGACTCATCTGCTTACAATAAGAATTCTGATGAGTTATGATCATGTCTTATTTTGTGATCGATGTATAAAAACTCATCTGATCAACTCAGATTATCTCAATATCTTTATCTTTCTGTTAATAACTGGTAGATATCCATTTACTGATTAAGATTAAGTGGCTAGCGGAGTTGGCCAAGGTCATCTACTTGAAAAAATCCAAAGTTTTCTTGGAAATTTTTCATTTAACTGTAAACTCTGGATTTGAACCCTCAAATTATGGGAATAAAAAGCCTTGTGCACAATCTTTATATGTTGAAGTGCTTCCTGTATAAGTCTTGACTCTTCCATTTATTTATTGATTAACAATATAATTCTGAAGAGTAATCAGTTATTTTGTTTGCTTGGATGCTATTGTTTGAATAATTATTAGTTCAGTCCATTTATATGATCTGAAATTTTTGCCCCTGCCCCTGCTTCACCATCACAAGCTAAAGCAGGACTTTTTTCTCATCATTAATCGTTAAGATTGTGAGCATGTTGAAAATAATATTTTAAAATATATTGTAATTAAAATGGAGCAGAAATTTTACAGTTGAACAATAAAATTTAGAAATTTAATATTTTGTTTATTTTTATTAAATATCTAAAATAGTTTATTTAAAAAATGCAGCATTTTTAATGTTAATTATTATAATCCTTTTTTTCTTTTTAGAAAATGTTGGATTTATTTCTTAATCATATTTTTTTATAGAATTCGGATAGTAATCTGATGTGCCCTTATCCTCAAACCCCCATTTTACTAGATAGTCAAATTCAGCGGCTGTCTGAAGCAGCAGAAGGCTTGATTAAAACACTGCCAAAGTTTGAGCCTAAGCCACAAAATAGTAAAAAAAGAATCTGCAAAGAATTGGAAGTAAGTAATAATTTGGTAATTATATTTTACATTCAATTCTCTCCTGCATAGTTTTTTTTATTTTATTTTATGATTTCACAGATCTATCTATATACAGTACATATAAAAATTGATAGAATAAATTTAAAATTATAAAAGGACTGGAAGGGGGGAAAACATATTAAAATATTCTTACATTAATAAAATTGTGTTTTCATACATTAAGCAAGTCGTTTTGATAATACCATTATGGACAACATCAAGACAGATGTTTATTTGTTAATCTTAGAAAAGTTAGATCAGGAAAATAAAGTGGATTTGACTAATTTCTAGCCTTACTGATACAATATGCTCTATTGTCTGTGACAATTTTTTTTTTTAATCCAAAAAAAGCACAGTACTTTATTTTATAGTTTCATCTTTTTTTTAGATAATTAATACACTCTTGGGGTCCAAAACAAAATTGTGCCCATGATCTTGCCAGTATATAGGAGCAATTGTTTTTTTTTTTAAATTGGTATATTTTCATTGTTTTTTTTTGTGTGTGTGTGTGTGTGTTATTCCTTGTAGTATGGTTGAAAATTTTAGACATGGATTTAATCAGTGTGATATCTGATCAGGATTTTTTATCGATTTTTTTTTTTACCCCCAAATAATTTGTCATATTGTCTAGTGAAACAGTTATCTTTTTTATTTGTGATCAGAATAAGAAGTTTTGCTTAGAATACTGGAAATACGTCCGTTTATATTTTATCAATATAATACTACAATATCACAGATATTTTTAATGTCTTATAACATAGTTGCTGAGGATTGCCTTTATATATAATTTTTTTTTTTCCCCATTCAAATTTGTTTATTTTTTTCTTAATGAAAAAATGATAATTAAGCTTTATAATCCCATACTGCATTTTTTATTGCAAACTTTTTTTTTTTTAGTGAGCTACTTGATATTTGGTTAAAATACCAAGATAAATTGCTTCATTTAAACCACAATTAAAATAACAATCAAGCCTGACTATTTATTTTTCAAAGATTATACATTTGTTAGATTAATAAATTATTGTTGACTTTTTTCCTGAAGTATGATGACAAATTTATGTACAGGATTTATTATTAACATTCAGTATTTACTTTTGATCATTTCTATTTCCCTTATTACCACTATTACTATTTATTTTATCTTTGCTTTTACTATTATTATTATTTTTACAATAATAAATCTAAAATTTATTAGGTTTTTTAAAAAAAAATCTTAAAATATAATTATAATAAAATCTATTTCTATGAATACATATTGCAGAAAGTCTACTCATTTTTTTTTTTTTAATCTGAAAGAAAAAAATATTTTATTGCCGAGAAAATTGGAAATATTAATATCACATCACATATTAAGATGAGTCATTTATAGATCTAGAAATATTTTTACTAATATATTTTTATTAAAGTGAGATATCTGCCATTTGTTTTAATCTTAAAGTTTTAGCAATTAGGTTTTTAATTCAAACTGCTCCACTGCGATTAGTTTGGTATATTTAAATTTGGAAATATTAGAATTGTATGTGTTTTATTATTTTACAGACAAAAGAGTTTATTAAAATCACACATAAATTTAAATGCGTTTGTGCGTGAAGTTACTCTAATTCAGTATAGAGGGAATCACGTGCACACGCTATTAAGTAATTAGATCCACACAACTTTTTTAAAAAAAGTTTAAATGATTGACTATAGAGGGAGACATGTATCAGACACCGTTAATTTTTTCTTTTAATCTGTTAAAAATATAAAAGATTGTTTATTAATAAATATTTTTTAAAAAGGTTTGAAATCTTTAAATGGATGGAAAAATTGGTTATTCAAAATAGAAATGCATTGTAGAATTGTCTATTTATTGCATTACTGTTGTTTTCTCTTATTCTCTCATACGTGATGCCTTCTTTTAATTTACTTTTCATATTTCTTTTTTGCCCTCATAAAAATACAAAAAAAAATATTATTAAATCACTCTTTGTTTACGATCTATTGATTTTTAAAAATGTATGTAGAAATATTGTATATAATAATTTGAATAAATTAATCAGTTGTACATACCTAGGATCAATATGACAAAAACTTTTTTTTTTACAATTTAACAACTTTTAAAAAAGCATTATGTGTGTTATCAAACATTTTTATGTTTGGATTACAATAAAATCTACGGTAAAAGTAAATACAGTCACTACACTTACCGGAGTAACATAAACGTTATCCTAAATTCGAAGCAACCTGTTATGTATAGGTTGTGTGTGTGTTCGTGTTTGAACATCAAATTATGTTGATATATAGGTGTGCAAATTTCCTGTCTTTATGCGGTAGTAATGCATTATAAAAATTATATTCAGTAATATATCTTGCATATATAGGATATGTATATACTAATTATGATGAATGACTGATAATAATCAATAATAGCACTAGGAAATTCAGTTATTTCTTATCACCAATTAGCTACCAAAAGACAACTTCCATATATCAAATCAGATCACATTTTCCAAGCCATTCAGTTTCTTGGTTTATTTTTTAAATACTCATAGCTATTTTATATAAGTGATCATCACTCAACTTATTTGTTTTCCTATCTTTTCTACTGTCCTTTTTACTATATTCATTATCTATAATTTTTTTTTTGCTTTTAAGTACAGAAGTATTATAAAAGATGTCTTTAAAAGGAATCAAGACAATCTTAGGGGAAAAAGTAGAAAAATTCGTTAATCCTAAGAGAAAATAGTTGTTTAGGTATTTGAAAAATAAAACAAGAGATTAAATTATTTATTTTGTAATTATTTAATAAATCAATGTCTGTTTTTAATGAGTTTGATATTTGAAGAAAAAAAAAAAGTTAAAAAATGTATAAACGATGTCTGTTAGTTATTATTGGTAGTAGTATTTTTAATACAATAACTTGGCGAGACCTTTATCCTGCAGTGGATTGATAATGGTTGATGATGGTAAATTGTTAGTATGTGCCCCTATTTCTTGGCAATTCATGTTTGTAAACTTCATCAGTTACTGCATGTTTTTTATATCAACGTTTGTTTCTATTTATTTTAGAAGTTTGTTAAAAAAAGCATTAAACACACACTTGTGCAAATGATTGTTTGATGACTTATTTTCATCAGCTTATTCATGAACATCAATGACAGTAGGGTATATTTCTAATATTGTCATAGTAATTATGACCAACCCAAATTATGAGTCAGCAGATTAGTATTTTTACTATTAACGAAGGCAAAACTCTCCATACAGTAGTGCCACCCTGTGCCAACCAGAGTAATCAATGGATGCCAGAAGGCATGTGCATAAAATCCCTATCTAGTGCCTACTCATCCAATATTCCCAGACTAGTTTCTGGTTTGTTGCACAGGGTCGCACTACTGTATGGAGAGTTTTGCCTTTGTTTACAACAATTATGTGCTAGTATAAGAGATGGTGATCATGTGATGTTTAGTATTTTTACTATTCAGACATTGCACTACAAATAACTATTACCACTTACAATAATATTTATACAAAAAATCATAATGCAGCAATACCAACAACAAAATAGAAAGAATCAATGGGTAGATAATATCTTAGCTATCAATTTGATAAAATCTGTTTTTGTATTGATTTTAATTAACACTTATAGAAAGATTATTATAAATGCTGATTAGTCTATACTTAATATTTTGCTTAGAATTGCAAGTCTAAGGTCTACATTTGTTTTCCTCAATCCATTTTTCCTAATATTTATTATTGAAATAGCATCTATTAACATCATCTTACTGTTTATTATATCAAACAAGAGTTTAAGATTTATTAAAGACAATCAATATCATTTTTTAACCAATCAGTTTTAGATATCTATTATAAACTATTTATAATTCATATATGCTGCAGCTTATTAATACTATTCCCATATTCCTGAGGCATAAAATCTTAGTGAAATCATTATATGAAACAAAAATAATTTTATCTTGATAGAAATCAGCTTTGGCCAATAACTTTGTACGTTTTAGGTATGTTTTGTTTTACTTAGATATTAAAAAATCCACTTGATTCAAAAATCAAACCCAAACTTTTTGATTGCTATTTAAATTTATTTTTGAATTAATAATACAGCAATTACCACTTATCAATTTGAATAGTTATGAAATTTGAAGAACCCACATTTATCAATATTTGTTAGCATAAAATTATCATTATACCATGTTATAAAATTAATATTATTTTTAATTAAATTTAAATTTTCATAATTATTAATTATTTTAAAATTTGTGTTACAATTAAAAGTGTATAAAAATTATATATAATCAGTTGTATATGTTGAGATTGATAAAATGCAAAGATAGATTAAAATGCTTAATCACTTTAAGAAAATGTTAACTATAATAACCTCTGACTGTAATAAAATTGGAAGTTTGTTTGTTTTTTTTAATTTATTTTAACTTACATGTTTGAGATTTGATTTCTAAGATTGGTTGTCTAATTACATTATGCTTGATTACATAAACAGTTTTCACTGTAAGTCATTTTCTTTTTCTTTATATATACAAGGTGTGACAATTTTTCCCCTGAATGGCCATGTGGTGTCACCCATGAACTAATTGTACATGAGTATTTGTGTTTGAACCTTTGAGTTAATCTGTGTGTGAATTTTAAGCTGCTAGTGCTAGTTGTTAGTTAGCTATTGAGAAGATAATAAATAACTGTGGATAGGCTTTGGCAGATAAATAGATGATCGAAATTTTGAGCAAAGTATTAATGTCAAATTTAATGTGAAAATCAGCAAATGTGATACTGAAATGTTACAACTGTTGCAAGTAAAATGTGGTGAAGATGATATGAACAAATTGAGTAATTTGAGTGGCATAAAGGGTTCAAAGTTTGGTGAGAAGATGTGATGAATGATTGCAGAAGCGGACAATCAAAAACTACAATGACTAATGTTAGGATTAGAAAAGTGCAAATGCAATATGATCCACAGATGATTAAGTGTGAGATTGATAGTTTAATAATTGGGCATGAGAAAGATTTTTGCAAAATTTTTCCTAGGATCTTGACAGATGAACAGAAACAATGTTGGTTTGATGAGAGACTTTTTGACCAAAAAAATAAATAGATCCTACCTATTTACCTGACTTAATTCCTTGTGATTCTATTTCCAAAATTAAAAACTGCACAGAAAGGATGAAGATTTTTTACTATAATTGATATCCAGCTGAATGTGAGACTGCTGCTCAACTGTATTTCTGAAAATGAGCTCCAAGTGTGCTGACAGAAATAAAAATGTCATTTTAATCAATATATAGATGAACAAGAGAACTACTTTGAAGGCAACAGTAGCTACTAGTGTACACTTCCATGTGTATATTTTGTAAAGGTATATTCTTGTCACACCTTGTATATATAATTAGATAGATTGGATGAACAGATGAATGAATGAATGAATGAATAAATAGCAATGTGGATGGATGGAATCATTTTATTTTTTTGCCTTCAAGACATGTATGACAAAAATGAAAAAATTCAAAGTAAGTACCATCTTTCATCTTCTTTTAATATATATATATTACTAAGTCTATTCATCAATTGGGTTAGGAAGATAAACACATCTTTTTCAATAAGCACTCTAGTAATAATTCTCTCTGTAGAGCCTATGTTTAGAGAGCAAAAGATATTAAAATACTCTCTTTTACAGAGTAATAAAGTTGCAATTGTTATTTTTAAAACAATGTGTTTTCAGAAAAACAACCACATAATCTTTGTGATTAGCGTTACATTAAAACGTTTATTATATAAAAATGTTTTAGCATAACTGAGATTGCAATGAAAAATTGTTTCAGGCAGATATTTATGTTTTAATGCAAAAACTTTTATATACCATCTATATTATGTAATAAATATTTTAATGTAAAGTTAATCAAAGATAGTCATGGTAATTGTCCCTGTCTATTTTAAAAATCGCAGTTTAGTTTTGTTATATAATAAAAGTATATATTTTGTATTTTTGAAGTTGACCGTAATAGCATTGTTACTATGATATTTTTCCTGAAGAATAACTTAATCAGCAATTGGCATAATAATATATATATATGTTTTGGGAGAATTTGATTTTTTTTGTGCAGTATGAATCTAAAGAACAATCCTTTATAGAAAGCTACTTTAAATTTATAACACTACTGTAATTGATAAGAAAAAAATCGGTAAAATCTTCTATCTTTTTGTTTTATATGTGTGTTGTATCTGTGTTAAGTTCATTATCATAAACATGCGAATTAAATAAATAATATATAGCCAAACAAACCCTCATCATCATTGTTTATAGTTTCTAATTTTTTAATATGATTCATTCTAGTTCTTTAATAAATAGAATTGTATCATAAAGTTTATATATATACAAGGTTTACTTTCTAGAATTTGAGATGATTTAGAGCAGTGGTAAACTATGAACCCCAAGACCCGTATATGATAGCCCAGCTCTATCACTTCCAGTACTCAAACTTCTGAATTTCCAAGCAATAAAATTACATGATTCTTTAATTTGAGATATCAGAGCTGTTGTGAAAACTTTTTTTTCCTTTTAAAATTTGACTAATTGGAGCTTACATTTTTCATAGAAAAATATTCGATATTTTTATTATAAATCTTTTTCTTTTTTTTTTACAATTAAAAAAAAGTAAATATTTTTGACATCACCAGTCATACATCCCTTAAAAAGTGGGTTAGTGTAGAAACAGCTCCTCTATGTAGCATATATAAAAAGATAGAAATAAAACACAACTTCCTGTTTATTCCTATTACTTCCCATATATTTAGGCATATTTATTCAGCACTTAGTATAAATTCCCACAAATTCATTTGAAGAATTCATTAATTTTAAGTCAAATTAAAATAACAAAAGCAGTATGTTGTTTTAATCTTATTTTTAAATGCTGAATTTTTCAAAGGGCGGAGGGGCTGACCCTTTGGAAGCAGATAAAAGTGCTAATACTCTAGGGTGTGCTCTAGAAATCCTCAGTTGAAATTAAGCTCTTTCTTTAGGGCTAATAGGTTTTCTGCACAAATAATGAAAAATGTTGCCCCTAATAAATGAATTATTTTTTTGCTTGACTAATTAATATCATGAAGTTAAATTATTAAAAACTACGAATTAACAGATAAAATGTTGCATGGTTTTATTATTATTTTTTTTTTAAATAAAAGTAAACAATTAAACACTATTATGAATAAGTTTAAAGCAAAAGTTCTATTTTTGGTGGAAATAATTATTTCAAAGGAAACTATTAATTTTTGAAGTATATATATGTAATATTGTCGTCTTGCATTGGTGGTCGAGAGGTCAGCGCGACTGCCTTGCATTTGCAGGCAGTTGCCCGGGTTGCGGGTTCGCGTCCCGGCCGATGCTATAACACTTAAAAAAAAAAAAAGATTCAAAATACCTGTGAGGCATATAGCAGCAACAAGTTGTGTATGATCACTTGGAAATGTGTGTCCTTTTCCATTTACAGTATATAGGATTCATAGAATATATCAAGAGTTTGCCAAATTATATATCAATTTCTTTAGTTTCTTTTTAATAAAAAGTAGTAGAATCATATATTGAACTTAATAATAGTATTTGTAAAATTTTTGCCTAAAAAAAAATTATATAACTCACAAGCTTAAGAGATAGGGTCATGTGATCTATGACTCTTATTTTGACTATTTATAAAGAATTCAAATGAAAATAATTTTACTATAACAAATTTTAAATGATAATGAAATCCATTTATTTTATTTTAATATATACTTTTAAAAAAAATTGCTTATTCACAAAATCTGTTCCACAACTTCTTGTTTAAACTGAATTTTCTTTAAATCAGATTTTCCCCACAGGTATATGTTTTACTATTAACCATGTTCCTGAATATGAAAATAATTTTTAACATATGAAAGTAAACACTACCATATATCATAAAAGATTTTCTTACAGCATGGGAGAAATAGGAACTGATGAATGGATTTTTTATATTGCAATTTTTGTAAGTTACAGCTGGACTTTTATTCATTTAAATGTAGATTTATTTAAGTCAAGTTTAAATAAATTGAAGAGTATTTGTAATTTTTAATCTCAGTTACATATAATTTTACAAAAAAATGTTCAAAAGTTTATAGAGAAATCAATAGTTGGTGTAAAACTTATACTAGTTAGAACAAGAACATATTCAATAAATTAAAGACTTGATATAATCTTAAAATTGGACATGAAGTAAATAATGATAAATTTCCAAGTGTCGTTGTTGTTAAAAAAAATCATAAATAAATCTGTTTACAGAAGTATGTTTATTTACGCATGGCTGAATTTTCCAGGAAGTGAATAGCGTCATCAAAATTTGATCTGAACAAAATCCAATAATTTGAAAAATGAAAAGTGTTATAAATATTAGTAATAACAGAAACATTACTATAAAAAAAAAAAAACGAGGTAATTTACTTTTAATCATATTAAAAAATTGTGTGTACCAAGGAATTATGGGTAACTAGTAATGAATGCTTATCGTGTGTGTGTAGCTATTTTTAAAAGTTTGCACTTGCCATATAAACATTTCTATCCTAATATAGTTTTATACATGAATTATGATCTAATACAGTACGGTAAAAGATTGTCAGAATTCTTTATTGTGACCTCCAGTGCATCACCACATTAACTTATTAATGAATGCGAAGTATATGATAAAATTCTGCACGATATATAGTTATATATTCTTGACTAGCTCTGATTTATAATTTTTATTCAAAAACCAAACTGCATCTTAATTTACTAATCCTTTTGAAAATTGAACTTTAGATTTAAATTCTATTGAAAAAACTATTAGTAAGAAATTACTATGATTTTACATTGCATAGTTTGGTGCAGTAATAGGACAGATTCTGGAGCTCATATTCTAAGGGTTGCAGCTCAACTGTGCTCCAACTGCTTTTGAACTCCAAAGCAATAAATCATTTCATTATTTGCATTAAACTTTGAGAAAGGGATGGGGAGCGGAGGAGAAATAAAGATAGTAAACACTGTTCACATGAAAATGTGTCATAATCATCTTGAAAGTTTCCAGTTATATACATGTATATACTTTTATATACATTTAAAGCTATTCTATGTGATTACTGTCATGTAATTAGTTAGGAAAGTGTCTGGATGCTTTCAAAATACATATTGAGAATTAAAGCAGACTAAAACCTATTTTAAAAAGATGTAAGCATAGTCAATATTGCTAGTCATGATAGTTTTCTCCATGTGGATCTATATATCACCATACATTTTTAGTCTATATTTCAAATCAATATTTTAATTATATGTTTTTATTATAATCAAAGTTTATATGAATGTATTATATCTATATATAGCATGCATAAAATTTGCTAATATTTATATGTATATATATATCACATGATCACCAACTCATACTAGCACATAATTGTTGTAAACAAAGGCAAAACTCTCCATACAGTAGTGCCACCCTGTGCTAACAAGAGTAATCAATGGATGCCAGAAGGCTTGTGCATAAAATCCCTATCTAATGCCTACTCATCCAATATCCCCAGACTAATTTCTGGCTTGTGGCCATCATCAGTGAAGAGCCTTGGATCCGAGAGCACTGCACCTAGATCTTAGGATCTAATGCAACCCTCCAGCAGCCACCTTTTATCTCTACTTTACTATAAAAATGATGAGAATGAAATTGAAAACGCAATAATATTTTCAGTCTAAGCTCAATAGCTTATATAGTCATATGGGTCTGAACTCAATTCTGCTCCTCACTGATGATGGCCACAAGCCAGAAACTAGTCTGGGGATATGGGATGAGTAGGCACTAGATAGGAATTTTATGCACAAGCCTTCTGGCATCCATTGATTACTCTTGTTAGCACAAGGTGGCACTACTGTATGGAGAGTTTTGCCTTTGTTTACAACAATTATGTGCTAGTATGAGATGGTGATCATGTGATGTTTAGTGGTTTAACACCAACCTGCCTAATAGGATAGTGGTGGCTATGGTTGTTTAAGAGCCAAAGACACCAAAATGTATGGGTGCTGAATTGAGTTCAGACTCATAGGACTATATAAGCTATTGAGCTTAGATTGGAAATATTATTGTGTTTTCAATTTTATTCTCATAGTTTTGTAGTAGAGATAAAAGGTGGCTGCTGGAGGGTTGCATTAGATCCTAAGGTCTAGATACAGTGCTCTCAGATCCAAGGCTCCTCACTGATGATGGCCACAAGCCAGAAACTAGTCTGGGGATATTGGATGAGTAGGCACTAGATAGGGATTTTATGCACAAGCCTTCTGGTATCCATTGATTACTCTTGTTAGCACAAGGTAGCACCACTGTATGGAGAGTTTTGCCTTTGTTTATATATATATGAAATATTTCAGCACAGCTATATGCATCAAAACTAAAGATGTAATCCTTCTGGAATCTCAAGGAGTCTATGACATTTCATGCAGCATGTGCTCTACTAAATACTTTAGAAGAAGCAATTGATATGTAAGTTCTAAAAGAGATGAGTGCCTTATTGTAGTGAAAAATTCAATATCTTCAGCACTTGTTCTCCGTGTAGTTAGTGACCATCACATAGATTTCTCAAATCATATTCTCATACAACATCCATTATCAAAGAATATTTTGGTAGGTTATAGAAATTTAAAAAAAAAATTGCATTAGCAAGCATGATGAAACAATAAAATTACCAATTGGTTGAAAGATCCTCATGCTAATGAACAAATATTAAAAAAACACTACCAAATTTAAGTCAAACTTTTCAACAACCACATGATACAATTACTTCTGCAATGATCATGTGATTATTGCTGCTCTCTGTCTGTCTGTCTGTCAGTCAGTCTGTCTGTCTGTCTATCTGTCTGTCTGTCGAAGGTATGTGTTATCAAAACATTGCTATTTTACTTTAATTTTATTTGATTAAACATGGTTCAACCAAAATCATGATTTATAAAATAGATATTATATATACTGATACATATAGTATAAAGATATATACACATGTATGGGAAGAATAGGCACTTAAAATAACACATAAAATTGAATTTTTTAAAACAATATAATATATTTAATTCAGATAAAACATTAGAATTTTATTAATTACAATCTTAATGTATTTTTATCACTGAGCGCCCTCTTCAAAAGCAACTATTATAATAGGATATTCAATGCCAATAGAAAAAGATAAATGAAAATCACGTGCATTAGATATATGATAGATATGCTAAAAGAGCTTATGAAAATAAGAGAAGGGAATTGGGGGGGGGGGGCATTGATTGAAAATATCAGATGTGTAAAAAAAATTACATTTGACATTTAAAGGAATAATTTGCTTTATATATAAAAAATATAAAATTAATCGGACAAATGATAAATTTTCTCTTAGTAATTTTATACATAAAATTAACTAATATTAAAGAAATCAGACAGCAGAACACTGCCATTATTCAATTTATTCTAAATGTTGTAAGAGGTTGACAGTTGTTTTTAGATAATGTAAAACAAAGTTATCTCTTAATGTCTTCAATAGACCAATCCAGTAAAATAATTTAGAAATAGCTAGATAGTATGTAAAGATACTTATAACTCTGAAATCATATTGCAGAGATTAAACATTCAACTGAATGTATTGTCTCATCAAGAAATTATACTAATTAAGTAAGTAAGATGTCTTTTCATAGTCTTATCTTATTATGATCAAACATCCCAACCTAAACTCAGTATTGCATCTTGATACCATCATAAGTAATATATCATCATGTGGTCATTCATAATATATATATATATACAAAGAGTATCAATAAAAAACACTTTGTAGTAGTACTGTTACAATATATATAATTTTAATGTTACAGTAATTATATAAAATATCTTTAAAATGTGATTAATATTAACTTAGTGATTAAATATTCACAGTTCTTTTATATTTCTGTCCTTAGAACCTTGATTTTAATTTTGTAAATAACAAAACTTAAACTGCAGAAAAGAGTTCGGTGTTAACTGAAAGGAGATCCTTTGATACCTTAATGGAACTGAACAAAACAAATTTTTAGAATCTATTCCATGTGTTCTTGTCATTGTAGCTGTTATTATTATATGATTATTTATATAATAAATGAATATATATGTATATACACGATGCATCAGCCACTGTGGTTAGTCTATTGATTTTTTATTTCTGAGTTTAAGATAAAAAAACATGGTGATATTTCTTTTCATTAGCTGGTAGTTTTTAGCTGAAGTATTAGTTATATTTTTTTAAAAGAAGGATATGTGATGTAAACACTTTTGTATATATATATATATGTAGATATTTACAATCATAACAGATAAAAACTAAATTATGGCTCTTAGTTCCAGAAGGCTATAAAGTTGTTAATCAAGACAGTAGTTATTAGAGGAAGGAGATAGTGCTAAGAATGTCCTAGATATGGACTCAGCTGCCATTTGATAATGGTCTTTTATTTGGGTACTAGTTCATTTTCAGTGGCAAGAAGATTGCATGAATTGAAGGAACTGATTAATAGCGAGATTAAAAGAAAAGGTAAAAAGATAATTTATTTAAAAATTAGACATATTTCTTACTGCAAAGACATAAAATATTTGAAACTTGAATGAAATGAGATTCATTTTAAATAAAAACTGGAAGAATAATATTGTGGAGATTGATGCTATTTCAGACAGAGAGGCTAGATTAGTTATTCAACTTAATGGTAGATATCAAATGCAGATAATTTAGCTTTATGCCTTGTCAATTTGTCCTTGTAATGAAAAAGTAGAGAATTATTACATATATATAAAGTGCTTTTTTATCAAATCAAAACTACATTTTAAAATTGTCATGGGAGACTTTAATGCTATAACAGGCAAGGGATTGAAAGATAAAAGTGTTGTGGGTAAATTTGGTCATGGTGATAAAAATGATAATGGCCACAGAAAAAGAAACTATTATAAATTCCTTTTCTTTTCTTTTTTTTTTTTTTTTGAGAAAAATGCTAAATGGACATGGAAGCATTCAAATAAAGAAACGGCAGATTTGGATTATATTTTGAATAACAGAAAATATATATTAAACCACTAAACATCACATGATCACTAATTCTTATGCTAGGACATTAC
This sequence comes from Epiperipatus broadwayi, assembly GCA_028023455.1. Taxonomy (NCBI): domain Eukaryota; kingdom Metazoa; phylum Onychophora; class Udeonychophora; order Euonychophora; family Peripatidae; genus Epiperipatus; species Epiperipatus broadwayi. The sequence goes on from JAQFVV010012548.1 coordinate 1,952,681, forward strand.
TGTTATTAAAACAGGCAAAACTTTTCATACAGTAGTGCCACTCAGTGCCAACCAGAGTAATCAATGGATGCCAGAAGGCTTGTACATGAAATCCTTATCTAGTGCCTTCTGGCATCCATTGGTTACTCTAGTTGGTGCTGAGTGACACTACTGTATGGAGAGTTTTGCCTGTTTTAAAATATATATTTCAAAATTATCAATACTTTTAATAGATTCAACTCACAAAGTTATCATTGAGTAGTATAATGTAAGATATATGTTAAAGCAAAACTACAAAGACAAAAATCAGTATTTACAATTGATATTTCTAATCTTCAGAAACATTTCATTAAATTTAAATTAGAATGTGCAAATTATTTAAAATATTTGTAGACTTTGAAGATGGTTCAGATTTAATTGAAACTATTAAAAACTGCAAGAAATATAGCTGGTACAAAAAAAAAAAAAACAGCAATTTACCTGTAAATTTTTTTGCTGAGATAATGTATGATGAAAAAAATATAAAAATGATTCATTAAGAAAGAATTGAATAATCAGAGTTTTGTAGAATGGTACAAAAAAGAGATGATAATGATGCAAGAAAATATGATTGTGAATTAGCAAAGAAGGTTATTTCTGCATTAAGAAGAAAAAATGGAACTATTATTAAGACATATCATCATGATATATGTGAGAGAGTTCTATAAAGAAATATATAGTAATAAAGAACAAGAAAACAAAATATTTCTGATAGTTATTACATCTTCTGAATTGCCTAGCATTTTAAATGGAAAAATGAAATATGCAATTAAATTTAAAAAGAAGGGAAAAACTTCAGAAAATAATGAGTTATTATTAATATTTTAACAAACAGGTGAAGAATAGAAAAAATATTGACCAAGTTATACCTCAGATGTCTAAATAATAAATATATATATGATGATGCCATAGTAATATTAATATATAAGAAAGATGATTTTAAAAAGTATTAGAAATTACAGACCTAGTATTCTTTTATCACTTTATACAAATATTTATCAATATAATTACAACTGATTTCAGAAAATTTGGATTCTAAAGAATAGGCTGGTATTAAAATCAGTTTTAGCACAGGGATCACATCCGAGCATTGGGAGAAATTATAGAAAGTATGGTACAAATAAATATGATTTGCCATTACACTTTGGATTTGTAGGTTTTGAAATATATTTAATTTTATAAACATTTCTATGTTTGTTAAAGCATTGGATAATCAAATTGTAGCCCTAGGATATTATCATATTCTGAAAAATATCATAATGTAACAGCAATGGTTAGATTACATAGTGGCACTAAGGAAATTAACATTAAGAAAAGTATGTGATAGAGTGATTTTGGATCCCCAAAACTTTTTACAGTAGTTTTACAAAAACTATTTTATGGATTCAAATGGGAAACTAATGGAATAAAAGTAAGTAGAGATTATTTAAACAATCTAGATTTGGCAGATGTGGTTGTTTTTGCAAATAATACTTCAGACCTTCAATAAATGTTGCAAGAGTTAGCAAATGAAAAAAAAAATTAAAGATGAATGTTAAAAACACTAAAATAATGTTCAATGGATTTTTGCAGAAGAAAAAAATGAAAGATTGATAATCATGGATTAGAAGTTAACAACTACAAAACTTTGCTCAATTTATTATCGTAGATAGAAGCATAATAAATTAATTAAATCATAAAATTTAAACTTGGATGGAGTGCTTTTGATAGAAACAATATTAAAAGGAAATATACCTACATATTTAAAAAATGTTTTTAATGATGTATTTTATCAGTTCTTATTTATGAATCTGAGACTGGAACACTTTTACAGAAAAGCATTATAGATATTTCAGATGGCTTAACAAATTATACAAAGATGTATTTAGGAGTAACAAGAAATTTAAAATGAAATACATGGGTGAGAAACAAATAGAAATTAATGACATTGAAACAAGAAATTGAAATGGAACTGGGCTAGACATATTGCTAGAAGAGATGAAAATAAAATGTACAGTTGAAGTTCCAGATTGTATTCCAAGAGATCATAAAAGACGTACAAAGAGACAACATGTGAAAATAAGAAATGAAATAAGAAAGTTTGAAGGTTTGTTGTGGACAAATAGAAGCTAGGGATTAAAGTAACTAGATTAAACTTGGAGAGACCATCATGCAGTGAATCAATTACATTAAAAATAATGATGATAATAAAATGTGGGTCAATATTTTATACAAAGAAAATTTTAAAACATCCTTATCAGGAAAAAAATATGTGATTGACATTTTTTTGGGACATACTTTATATCTCACTTCAAAACACACTTTTATCATGTGTGTATCATTTACATAAAAGATATAATAAAATATAACTATTTCTTAAAGTTTTTTACTTTCATCAATGCTTCATGAGTGTTGACAAAGTTTATCCAACTTCAAATTCAACATTTCTTTTTATTTAATAATAAAAATAATGTACTTTAACAGAAATAAAATGCCATAGATTCAAATGACAGATGAAACTAAAGTGTGCAAATACACACAGAAACATTTGCAATAATAGCAAAATAAACATTTGTATCCATCTTTGATGAAAAAAAAAACTATTTATGTAGGAACATGTTATATTAGACATATGATTTGTAACAAACAGCTCAGGAACATTCAATCTGGGGAAAAATAAATTTTATATGGCACTAATTCTGGAACCATAAAAAACAGACAAAATATGCAGGGCCAATGCATTGATGTTTTGCTGAAGTTTTAAAATTTGATGTATGGCTTGATCTTCTTACTTAATTTATATAGTTTCTTAATTTATAAAGTTTAGTATATATAGAGCTCTCATAATTTTTTATCATTTTATAAAGTTTAGTAATATCATTAACCTGAAATGTCTTAGCAAAATGCTATAAAAGAGAGTTCAATCGGCATCAGAACAGATACAAAGTAGTATTTTGATTAACTATATATACTTTCACATGAAATATTGGTTAATATAAAATGTATTTATAATCTCCTAAATATGAGCTACATTAGCAATAAATGGCTGTGCTTTTTTAATAAATTAAGAAAATTGCTTAAACTGTTTTCTCTACTTAGAAGTGATTTTAAGTGGATCTTATTTTTGTCAATGTTAGCTATCTTAATCATAGTTTGAAAGCCTTATTTTTATACTGATGTTTAAAAATCCTCTCGCTATATACACACTTTATGCTGTTTCAGTGAAAACTACAAATAATGAACTTTTTCAATTCTATGTAAATATTCTAAATATATTCTTTTTGTATATTTCATTCCTTTTTTAAAAATTGTATCTAGCTTTATTCTATAGGATGTATTGTTTTTTGTTTTGTTTTTTCTACTGATTAAATTATACATTTATAATGAGTCGCTGTTATAATTTATATATAAACATGAATTTCAATTGATATGAGTCACTTTGGAAGCTTTCTTTAGAAAATTTTGTGTTAATAGTGTGATTTATATTAATGAATAATGTAAATTTGTTTGATGATTAAAAATTTAAAGACATTTCTATTATTAGAGTGTAATAACTCAAGTGTCCTTTTATATCTGAAATTCTACTTTTTAATGGCTTATATTTTAATGCAAGCTACTAAGTATACATTAGCTTAATTTTTTATAAACCCACGTCTTTAGAAATAATAAATTGTAAATTGTAGAAAATTATTTTGTTATACAAGAAGTTCCTAGATCAATTTTTATATTAAAATAGAGAATTTAATTTAGCAAAGCCTACCATTTGGATCATATGATCTCCCAAACAAATAATACAATTATTGTTTATTTCTATCATTCTAATAAAAACTGAGAATTATTAGAAATAGTCATTGATGTAATATTACAAGATTTTATTAGTTTTAATATGTAGTTTATAGATCTTAAAATAGGGTTAAATTAAGGGGTCATTTCAATGGTTTGAAAATAACTAAAGACGTTGATGATAAATAAATATCATAGTGATATTCACATATCTTTTTTAAAACTCATTTTAAAGAATAATTGTTTTTATGTTTGTGTGTGTGTATATATACCAATCTGCTGCCTGAAATATTAAAGCAGCTTTATGGAGAAGTAGTTGGGTGTTTTTTTATTAGTATTTTTATATTTCCTTGAGTTAGTTAATATAGATAGATAGATAGATAGATAGATAGATAGATAGATAGATAGATAGATAGATAGATAGATAGATAGATAGATAGATAGATAGATAGATAGATAGATAGATAGATAGATAGATAGATAGATAGATAGATAGATAGATAGATAGATAGATAGATAGATAGATAGATAGATAGATAGATAGATAGATAGATAGATAGATAGATAGATAGATAGATAGATAGATAGATAGATAGATAGATAGATAGATAGATAGATAGATAGATAGATAGATAGATAGATAGATAGATAGATAGATAGATAGATAGATAGATAGATAGATAGATAGATAGATAGATAGATAGATAGATAGATAGATAGATAGATAGATAGATAGATAGATAGATAGATAGATAGATAGATAGATAGATAGATAGATAGATAGATAGATAGATAGATAGATAGATAGATAGATAGATAGATAGATAGATAGATAGATAGATAGATAGATAGATAGATAGATAGATAGATAGATAGATAGATAGATAGATAGATAGATAGATAGATAGATAGATAGATAGATAGATAGATAGATAGATAGATAGATAGATAGATAGATAGATAGATAGATAGATAGATAGATAGATAGATAGATAGATAGATAGATAGATAGATAGATAGATAGATAGATAGATAGATAGATAGATAGATAGATAGATAGATAGATAGATAGATAGATAGATAGATAGATAGATAGATAGATAGATAGATAGATAGATAGATAGATAGATAGATATGTGAGCTTTATTGGTACATTACATGACTCTACAATCATTATATTAATTTCATGTTGTGATATTGCTATCAAATTATGAAGTGATACTTAGATGAAATAATATTTACATAGTGTTATTTTTCATATATCCCTGTCTCTGAATCATCTATTCTAAAAGTTTTGGAACTCAGAATTCTGAAACTCCTTGATAAATACTGAACAAATGAATGATGATGTGTAGGATGTTGTGATTTAGGCTAGTTGAAGAACTGTCATTTACCTTCCTCTGATGTTCTTATTCACATGTTTCAGCACATAAATTGGAATGGAGGTTATGGGTAATATTCAATATGTTGTGTAATTCTATCCCTTATTTATACATCAAACTATACTTTTTGAAGTTAGCCATGATTCTTAGGAAATCAGGTAGTGAAGTAATGGGTTGAACTTCAATCCAGAAATCTTTAGTTTTTGAATTCATTACCAGTGTATTAATCTACACAGAATAAAAAATATAATAATTAAATATTGCTTGGAAGACTATTAGATATCCGAGCAACAAAGATAGATGGAACTTCAGTCCAGAAACCAGAGACAGTTGTATAGTAAAGATGGATTACACTTAGCAAAACAAGGAAGTGAAGTATTAGAGTTTGATTTATAAATAATATTATAGTTTAGGAAACTTATAAAGGAAGATCAGGTTTTAAATTGCAGTATTATCAAAAAAAAAGAAGAAGAAGAAGAATGGACAGGAAGTAAGAAATAAGCAAAGGTAGCTGATTTAGATATAAATGTAGATGTAGAGAGGGAATAGATCTCTAAGATTATTGGTAAGAAAGTTACTTACAAATGTAATAGAGAATAAAGTGTCAACAGAATTTATAAAAGGGTATTAAGAAAAGAAGAAATTGTTAAAATTGGATATTTGAATATGCAAGGTGTTAGGAAAGCAGAAAAATGGCTGGAATTAAACAAAGCAGTTACAAATGAAGAAAATAAATGTCAAGAACATTTGTGGTTTGAGATAAGGATAAGAAGACAAGAATGGATGGTGGATATAATGTCTATAGCCACTGGAGATAGTCAAGCTATAATGAAATGTAACAGTAATATATATATATATATATGAATGCCTAGTTAAGGATATACAGAGTTTCAAAAAAAGGGAAAGAAAATAATGGTTGTAGGGAATATGAATGAGCATATTGAAGAAGTTGATGGTATGGATAACAAAAATGGACAGCTTTTGAAGAATTTTTGTCAGAGAGTGAATTTGAGCATTGGAAATGTATCATATATTTATGGAGAGAATACACATGGTCTAGAGAGAATATATTTCACACAGTAGAATATGTATTAGTAGAGAAAGAGGGAATGAATAAAATATGGAAAAATAAAGTGTTTGATAATGGAGAGAGAATATGTAATAGTGATCATAATTTCTTTATAATAGAAACTGTTAGTAATGTGATGGAAAATAGTACTAAAAGTAGAAAAGTTAGTGAAAGATGTGGATGGAGAATGAATGAAAGAATAAGTTAGAAGTATATAAAATAAACATAGAAGAAATCATGGAAGAGTTTATTGGGAATGAATATAAGAATTGTGTGTTGAAGTAGAAAAAGTGGCAAATAGGGTTTTAGTGAGAATATTTAGAAGAATAAAAGTAATACAAAATTGAGAGGAAAGGTGTAAAAGAGAGAAAAAAACATACAGAGAATATAAATGTGCTTTTAAAAACAAAGAAAGTGAAAAAGATGTTAATATTAAATGGGAAAAATATTTTTAAAAAAACAGAAGTTGGCTAAAGTAGATAATTATATAGAGAGAATGAAATTAAGTTGTAAATTGTTGGAGGATATTAATAAAAGTGAAAGAGATGAGAATAAAAAAAATTGGAAATAAATTAAAAGGACTGCAGGAGAGAGAAATAGTATTACTAGATGATAAGGGAATAGAGTGTAACTCTAGAGAAGAATTGGAGACAATCTTAAATAAGTATGTAATGAATATAGAAAAACTGTTAGATGTGGACAGAATGATAACAAACATAAAAGAATATAGTAATAGAAATATTAAGTTGACAGAAAATGAATTGAATGAGACAGGGAAGAAATTGAAAACTGGAAAGGTAAGAAGTTTAGATGGATGGGCAGCAGAGATGGTGATGAATTTAGGAAATAGGGCAAAATTAAATCTATTATCATGTTTTAATAAGATGGCACAAAAGAGAGAATTTCCTTATAGCTGGCATAATACAAAAATGAAACTACTCTTTAAAGGAAAGGGTAAGGATCATAGAACAGTTATAGATAGATAATGGTAATGTCAGTGTTATATAAAGTTTTTGCATATATGATGGCTGGAAATGTTGCAATGTGGATGAAAGAAAATAATACAGTGGGAGAAATGCAAGGAGGTATTTGATCGGATAGGCATATAGGAGATAGTATATTTATTTGTAGTTACACAACTTATAGATATGAGTAAGAATACAAGTAGAGTTATATATGGTTTTTATAGATATAGAGATTGCATATTACAGAATCAATAGAAATAGATTATGGATAAGTTTAGTTAATTTGGGAATGAATGGAGCTTTAGTGGATCTTATTAAGAGATTGTATGAAAATAATTACTATACATATCAGTTAGAAAATATATAATCAGTTACAGTTAAAAATGGGATGAAATTAAGGCAAGGATGGCCTATATCATCATTTTTGTTATATTTAAAAGAAATGGAGAGAGCAATAGAAAGATTAGAAAAAGGAATAGAATTACCATTAATAGGTGGCAAAGGAGTGTATACATTATCAGTTCTTTTATTTGCTGATGATATCTTCTTGTGGATAGAAAGTAGGGAAGATATGGAAGTTATGCTGAAAACATGTGCAAGGATGGGTAAAGAGATGAGGATTAAATTTAATGAAAATTCAAAAGTAATGATGATAAATGTTGAGGAAAGAGAAGAGAAATAATTTTTATTCAGGGATATAAAGATTAAACGTGATGAATAGGTATAACTATTTGGAAATTGTCTTAAGTAATCAGAGATGAAGCAAAGAAAATGATAAAGAAATTAACAGTGATTTCATATAATAAATGTGGCTAGAATTGTATGGAAGGGAGTGGCAGTAGCAGGATTAACTTATGGTAATAATGTGTAATGTGTTAGTAAAAGGTGTTAGATTATTTAGAAAAATTACAAAAGAAAAAGTAGAAAGATATGCATTAGATGCAGATGTGTGGACGGCAAAGGATGCCAATGCAAGGAGAAATTCGATGGTCATGTTTTTATATGAGAAATGCAAAAAAGCAAAATGATGGTCAGTAGATTGCAATTTATGGATAATAAGAGAATAGCCAAAATAGTTTTTAATTGGGTTATGAGTAAAGAACAGGCAATAAGATGGGTGAGAAAGGTAGTATGGTATGCAGAAGATTTGGATAAAGACTTTTTATCAGTATACTTATACAAAAGATGGGTTGGTTGTACAGAAAGTGGGTTCTTGGTTTTTATGCTGGGTTTGGGAAAAGACAAGGGGAATTTAGATATAAAGGCAATAGAGTTGACAAAGATTATGTTGTGAAAATGGAATGAAGGAGGATAGTGAAGAATATGGGGAAAATAGAGTGGGAAATGGAAAAATAAGGTAAGGTGGCTAACAGGTTTCTCTAGGGATAGTGGCTGAGAGATTCCTGACTCTGAGAAAGGAGAAGGCATAGTGCATCACATCATATTACATCAAGCATCATTATATTTATACAAAAGGTGAAATGATTGTGTTAGGATAATTTTTTAGTATTATAGTGGCAAGGAATCGATAGAAGAATAGATGCATTAATAAAAAATAGGGAGTTGGAGAGCTAATATGGAGAGTAAAAAGAGTTTAAATATATATATAGAAGTAAACAGAATATTGGGTGCAAGTTAATTTAAGATAATAGCAAGGAAAGTAGTTTACTGTTTAAAGCTCGAATAGGATCATTAGTGGTAAGGGAATATACACATAAATTAAAAAATGTGGCTGATTTAGTCTGCAAGTTATATAAGGAAGGCATAGAAAATATTAGGCATCTGTTAATTGAGTGTAAATGCTTGCAAGCAGAAAGGGTGCAAATAATGAAGCTGTGGAAGAATAAATATAAACAAAGTGATTATACAGAAAGGAGCAGCCACAGTGCATCATATCTTGAATCATGCTATCTTTGTGCCATACTGTATGTATATATCTATGTTACATAAAAATAATGTGGAATATGGTAAAGCACTTTTCCAGTACTAAATTAGTAATAAAACAAAATAAAAAAATTTTGTTCATATTTATTCTTAAAAATATTTAGTATGTATGTCTTGTTTTAAATCTTTTAGCTTCTTTCTATCCTCTTCTTTTAATAATCTGATCTACTACTAATTATTCATAATGAAAAAAAATTACACATGTCACTGAATATAGAACGGGGGGGGGGGGTCGAGTGCTACTCTAGTGTATAATTTATAACTAAAATAGTGAAAATGGAAATATGAAAATTTTATAAGCCATTATTGGAAAAGCACCAAGGGTAAAATAAAACATGAAATGTAATGCTGATGGAAAATTGTAAACTTTACACATTTGAAAACAAAACAAAAAAAAAGCCTTACTACTCTAGTTAACTTTTATTTTCAATAATTTATATCCTGTGTTTACATCTGCAGTATTTAAATGATTATTTTGTAGTATTTTTTTGTCTCTCCTCTTCTTTCTCCCAGAGTAGGTTTAATAATTTAAGCGATTTAATTTGATTGTTTTAGTAGTTCTAGTTAGCTCATATCATAATATAGTTAACTATCCCATCGACTTTCACCATTATTTATTATTATTTAAATTCTACTACTCTTATTGACAAATATACCACTTCATTTGAACGAGAAACAAATTTAACTTTTTTTTAAAAAAAAAATAGAATTTACAAAATAATTTAAACGGTATCTTTAAAAAAGATTTAATTTATTCAAATGTGTGGGAATTCTTTACCCATGACTGCTTCTAATAAAGTGCATTGATTTAATTTTTTCTCCTTTTTTGTCCTGTCTAATGGAAAGGATGTTATTCCAAATTAGCACTTTTGTCTAAGGGCGTGTTCTATTCCAGGTCCTTTCCTCCTATTCGTTTTTTAAGCTTTATTTTTCAAATATTCATAATCATTTTTTGTAAGATTCTATATTATTTTCTGTTGTTTTTTTTTGCAATTAGTTTTTTAATATATTTTTAAAAAAGGGTTATTAAAATTTGTCACCTATCTCTAAATCTTAAGCTAAGATAAATTGTTTTATGGGAGGGAGAGCAAAATTGAAAAACTACTACCAATGATTGTATTTATATGTTGAACTATTTCCATTATCTAATATGAGTATTGAATGTCGAGAAAAAATTAACTTTATTTAAATATTCCAAATACATTCAACTGTTAGTAATAGCACACACTAACAATTGTACTTATTTGGAATAAGTTAAATTTTTCTAAAGACATTCAATACTCAGATTATGGAAGTAGTCCAACATATAAATACAACTAAAATACCATCATCACAAACCTTCAGGAAAATACTATCAATGATGGTCATGTATTTTTATTTGGTCATCACACCCTTTTACCTATTTATCTCATTTAAATATCTCATTGTTTTTGTTTTTATAAGATATCCAATCAAAGATATCTTTTTAATTACTCGGTAAATATTTTTAATCCTTTTTATTTTATTTTTATCATAAATTTGTTGCAAATTCATTTGTACCCAATTTTTTTTCTGTTCACTCCTCAAACCCACTTTTATTTAGTCCTAATTGTGTTTACAAGTTCCAGTTCCTCACAAGACTTTTAAACAAGTCTTTCAATTGCAATGGTTGGCCAAATTATCTTTTATTAAATATTTTTAAAACATTTACAAGCCAGTACATTAATCATATATTTGGAACTCAGTTGATGACTCCAGAGTCATCGAGTGTGACCTTAAGTAATCAGTGGACTAGTAGAGCCAAATTTTTAGATTAGTATTTGGCCATTGATTTTCATCAGTGAATAGCATTGGACTTACTCACACATTCAGATTTTTCTTTATTTCTTTTATCCAAAATATGAATCTATGATTTAAACATTCCAATACTTTGAAGCCGAGACATTACAATCAAATATCCATTGCTTTTTTCAAATATGAAAGAGTGTAAATAATGTAGATCATTATTTCTAATGCAGGTGTTGAAAATAAACAGTGAAAATCATGTAATACTTTGATTGGTTATTTTCCTATTGATGTTTTTATCAATCTTACAGAAATAAAAGTATAAATATTGTTGTTTTTTAATTTAATAAAAAATTATTTGTTTTCAAAAATGGAAAAATAAACTTTTTCTTTTATTAATCTAAATTCCATGTGAGACACTTGTTAGAGATGTTTCATAGATAAAAATTAAATTAGACTTATAACTGTTATTATCGAGACAAACAAAAATAATTGGTCAATGCCTAGGCAAAGTTATGATTCATCACTTGACATAATGTCATGTGTTATCGTACAACACTGTTTTATAATGATTTATGGTCATTTGTAGAGTTAAAAAGGTTTTCAAAAATTTAGATCTGATTCTTCTAATTATAATTTATTAAACTAATAATAAAATGTCTGTTGGGTTGTGACTGTTGTTGCCTCATGACTAATATTCTAATTTGTTCAAAAAGATGTCATTCTGACTGTAACACTTTCTTTATAAAAATTTCCTGGATGTTTCACTTTGATAAATATATCTTACTTCACACCCTATTGTAATTGTCTTGTGATTTGATGCATTAATTAAGTTTATAAAACTGAAACCCCTTTGAACTGATCACCTCCCATAATAGCACTAAATTCTCCATGATAAGGTTTTATTACACATGAAGTATGGCCTACAGAATGTTTTTCTTCAACTCTATTTGCCCTTACATCTTTTGCAATATGCATAACTTTGATGATTAACATATCTTACCAATTCACATATACTGATTATCTCATTGTTATATCATGTTTGACATTCACCATCAAAGTGCTGATATATGGGAAATGATGATCAGGACTAACTGATGAATGCTAGTTCAATGTGAAATACATATATTGTAGATCATTTGTCTTTTTCACATGGGTGTGGTCATGTGCATTGAATGTGTAAGATGGATTGGTTAGCAGAAGGGAGCTTGAAAGGCTGGGTTCAAACCCTTATAAAACTCCAGGGATATAAAGTACACCTGTATTTAAATATATATATATCGTAATTAAGTCTGGTTGTTCACTAAGACTTAATTTCCTTTGATTTCTTTGCTTACACTTTAATTCTTTGAAAAAGAGATTTTCCAATTACAGGTAAAATACCATTAATTCTATTCTTGATTCCAGTGCTTTTCAGATTTGTAAATTTTTTTGACTTTTAAGAGTATTTCTTTTTCCCTCCCATTATAAATTAAAGTATGCTATGTTAGGGAAAAAACAGACAGCTTATTAATTTATAGGAATTCATTTGTTTTTTTCTTCTTCTTTAATTTTAATTGCTTGTAAATTGTACAAATTTATTTATTTATTACAAAAGGCAAAAAATCACTGGAAGTTTTTGAATAATAGGTATTTTAATTAGAGATATTCTGGCTGAAATACCAACTGATATAAACTAAAGAAAAATCATCCAGTTCATTTTTTTTTTTTTCATGTGTCTAAGCATCGCCGGGAAGCGAACCCACAAACCCGAGACAACTGCTTGTAAGACTGCTGTGGATTATTAAGCTCTGATTAAAGTAAAAGTTATAAAAGTAAAAAAAAAAAAAATAGTAGTTGAGGAATAGTACAATAATTATTTAGAAATACAAGTTAAATACCACCATCACAAATGCTATATTTTTAAAAGGGGATAGGTAAATAAACAATGTGATTCGTATTGCTTTTACTGATGATTTCATGCTTATAAAGAATAATGAAAGGAGGATTTCCATCACAATCTTAATAGTGATTTAGATATTAATAAAAAGATTTATATAAGTATATGTAATGTTCATTCAAAAGTATAAGCTGTGTGTAATATAAAATTTTACTAGTATTAAATCTACACTTGCTTCATTATATTAATAAATATAACTGACTTTACTAGTTCTCCCAATTAAATTTATTCCAGTATGTCTGCCATTTTTGATAATAGAGCTTACTACTCAGGAAGTATAATACCAGAGTCATGGGCTGAGTGCAATGGTTCTTTTTAGTTTACCAATCTCTAGAAATGTTTAGATTTTTAAGACTCCATGTACTGTGTTAAATAGCCCAAGGACATTCAAGTAGTTATAAGATTTATCATCAATTGGATATTATTATATACAGAGATGGGGGTGTGTAAAGGTATCGAGAGCCCTTTTGGAAAGATGATGTGCTAACCTCAATCCTTTTGCAAAAACATAATGATTATGTATTAAAAACCTTCACTCATTATCCTTACTATTTCACGTAATTCTTTAACTAATATTAATGTATTATCTGAAGAATATATACATTCTGAAATTCTATTAAAAACATTTCTGAGAAATATAAAAATATACTTTTTTTGTTTTATTTACATATCTAAAATGAATAAGAAAGATGATTTATGTTTCAAGGTTATAAATGGAATTGTAATGAAATACAAAGCTTAAGCTGTTATTTGTGTCAATACTACATATATACACACATACGTATAATTAACTTATTTTCATTTTATTATTTGAATCGTCCTGCATATTATTTTAAATATTTTCCTTATTAATTCACATATTTCAAATACATTTTCATATAAAACTCATTAAGCAATTAAAAAAAAATTAGACCAAAGTAATTCGTCTTTTATATGCTTTTGTAGAATTTAATGAATATGCCTGAGGATGATCCTCGAAGGATGGAGGAAATAAGGAAATATGCTGCCATCTATGGGAGGTTTGATGCAAAAAGAAAGCCTGAAAAACCACTCACATTACATGAGGTGAGCGATTATTTATTTATTAACAATCTTTAATTCAATTAAAAATGGCATTTTATATAAAAAAGAGGGATCCTTGGAAATATAGAAATGTGTATACTTGTTTTAAAAATAAATAAATTATAGGTATTGTTAAAATATTTTGAGTAATGAATTAAAGATGAACTCTTATAAATTTAAGATTATTCTTCTATAAAAAAGAAAAAAAGATTAATCAAGATGAAAAACAAAGGCATAACTGAATGATCAATGAGATAAATTATAGTAATAAAATTTGGTTCTTACGTATTAGTCGTGCTACACAGAGCATGTACTAGATGTACTGTGCCTTTTCACATTCATATCAATCCACTGATAATTTTCTAATCTTGTGATCTCACCAAAATAAGATGTACACAAATCTTGTACATGATATTTTCACAAGATTTACAAAGTTATTGGCAGGCTGAATACTTATGTGAAAAGGTGAAGCAAGTCTAAATACATGCTTTGTGACACTTAGGACTAAAAATACTACTTTCCCACAAAAAATATAAACAATTTGGAGCATAATTTTCTGAAAAACCAATCTTAAAAATTATATTTTTAACAACAGTTAAAAAATTTTTTTTAATTTACCGTTCAGAAATATATATGACTTTCACGAGAAAAATATAAAATATGATATGGAATATAAATTAATAACTGTACTAAACATATAAAATTTAACCAAAAAATTGATATTAAACAGTAAATTTTTAAGCAGTGAATACAAGATGCCATTACACAAAAAGGCGAAATGTAAAAAAATGCAATGCAATTGAAATCAAGCTCTTGTCAGAATGAAATCTTAAACAAAAACGGCAAATAAAAATTGCTTTTTGGAAAAAAAAATTCTTTTGTTACCAGATCGGAAATCAGATAAAAAAACATGTCTTAATACGAGATCAAATAACAACATTGGATACACTTTTATCGCTGATGTGAAAAGGTGCAACAGGTCTAATACATGCTGTGTCATGGGGCTAATATGTAAGTACCTAAAATTCCAATTAGTTTTTTAAATATTTACAAATAGTTCTCTAATAGTCAAAAATGTCTAAGAAACAACACTGTGATAGACTGGAAAGGGGTCTGATCCATGATTTTAATAAGAGTTAAAAATAAAGATATTTTTTGCATTGAAATAAAATACAAATTTCAGCATGATAGAATTTTTCTAAATTTAATGATTACTTGTATATCAAATAAAATTTTCCACGACTGTAAGTTTGCTTGATTATCCAGAAAATATAATGCTAGAATTTAAAAAAAAAAAAAATTACATTATTATTTAAAAATTTAAAAACTTGAAATCATACATAACTTGAAAGTATTTTTTTTATTCCCTGCATGGTGCCACATTCTGGAGAGTAAGGTTTTTGATCAATTCCAGTTATGGCTCTTCAAGTGATGAAACTTGTTATAAATTTCAGAAAAACAAAGCTAGTTACTCATTTATTGTAAATTTAAGATTCATTCCAGGTTTCAAATTTTTAAAGAAAGATAATGGAGATTGTGTAATATTTTATTCGCTGGAAATAATTATTTGATTATAGAAAATAAGTCACAGTTATAAATATATAATTGATTTATTTATTTTTTTAGAAATTTCCATTGATATATATCTACATAAATAAATAATTTGTGAATTTTTAATGCACTCTATTATAAACATATTCTTTAAGATTGTAAATTATCATCCAACATGAAATAATAAACCAGATCCTAGAATTCTAAATATATATTTTGACTTGCCATCATCATCAGGTATGTTAGAAAATCTGAATGCCTATAATCATGTTAGTATAATAGAAAATATTTTATATATAAATATCTCCAAGTCATTTTGTATATTTCTAAGTTGTGAATGTATTGACGCACATTTGCACACATGTACATGTTAAATTGGAAGCATCACATTTAAAGATATGTGCCAGCTAAAGAGATTAAGCTTTGGACCTCTCACTTATTGGTAAATACCAGTACTATCAGATTAAGTATGTAATAAATCAACCAACTAAATATTTTTTAATTGTGCAATTTCATGTCTGAAAACTGTTGGATTCATTAGAATTATTTGCACAAAAATCCTTTCCAAAAAGGTACTCTTGTGCTATATATATAAATTTTAGTAATAATAAAAAGTCAGATGTCACATGACATATATAGCTTGCATTTACCAATATATAAAATTAAGAGCATGCTAATGAGCTCTAAACAAGCTTTTTTTATTATTATTATTATGATAAATGCTAGTACAAGAGAAGGCATTCAAATCATCTTTATCTTAGTTTGTTCCCATCCCCAGACTAGTTTCAACCTATGGGTCTCTTCAATGAGGAGTTGGGATACTAGATTCAAAAAACCAACTCAAGCAAAGCATTCATCTAAAAGGTAATTGTCAAGAAGAAGATCTGAAACTTTTAGATATCTTCATGTCTTTAAAGTCAGCTCTCCAACTGAAAAAATTATATTTCATTATCTTTAATGTTTGATAAAAACAATGTTATCATGCATGATTCACTAGGAAGAGGCTTATTTACAAAATGAGAATTAGGAAGGTTTTTATACTTTGACTTCTCAAACTTATATAAATTTGTTGTAGCTGTATGTATTTATTTAATTTCCTGAGTTACAATCAAAAGAATTTTATTCTTTTTGGCCTATTGTAATTCTGATAATGTATTATTGTCTTGGTTTGTACAGCTGATTTTGATGAGAAACATCATGGATGCAAATTTTAGCTACAATTAAAAATGGAATCCCCATTTATTGAAAATTTTACCATATATAGCATCCATTAAAAAACATTTTTATAGATATATCAAAACAATCTGTCTTTACAATTAACCTGTCATGCTACCAAATTTTAAAAATGAGAATTTGAAAATAAATTTTTTACCAACATTGCCATTGTTGTCATTTTTTGAAAGTATTCATCCCTACTGTTATTGTGTCTCAAATGTGGTCTTTTTACTTATAATCTTGATGGGCAGATGGAAGTATTGATCTCAAAAGGGTTTCATTTTTATATCTGCTTGTAATTTGAACTCTATAATACTAAGTTGTATGTTAGATAATATATGTTGGGATATTTGTTAATAAGGATATTTGACTAGCTTTATACATTGGTATATATATTCTCTTATTCATTTATTATATTTAACATTAAGTAAATAAATACAATATAATAAAATGATTATTGCTTCAAAATTATTAAATGTTTAAGGATGCTTCTCTTTATTACAGTTTATAAAAATAAAATCAATAGAGAAAAAATGCAGTGATTGTTATTATTATTATATACTTGTGCAAAAGTACTTTCAAGATTTTTACTGAATAGGGTTACTTCCAGTCATTATTACAAAAAACTAATTATAGGTTTGGAAACTGATTATAGGTTTTAAGATGTGATTATGGGTTTTATTTTATGAAAATTATAAAAAAAAATGTTATGAGTAGAAATGAGATATAGTTGCTACATAGTGATAGGATTTATTTCTGTTGCTATTCTGCATATTATTAAGAAGTTTTTTTGAATCAGTTTCCTGCTGAGAAAGTCAACAATAATTATTTAGTCAAGTGGAAATTTTGTCCTTATTTAACATAATTTTCTGATTAAGAGACTATATGTTTTTTTATTATTATTATTCATAGTGAAAAATTTCATTTAAAATAAAAAAAACTAGGTGCTAAACAGGTATGGATACTAACCCCATTTATATTTTCTATTACTATAATAGTAGTTTTTCAAACAATTTTTATGCGATTTCATGAACCCAGTCTCAAGATATGATATAGGTTTGATGATATGATTTTAAATTTCAAATGACTAAAATCGAAAACAAAATAGATCTATATTAGAGTATGTGTTTTTAAAAATACACATATTTAGGAGATGAACTACAATGTTGATTATTTTTTTACTATTTACTTATTTCGTATTTAGAACATATTTATTTTGAAAATTATTCAAAATTGGAAATTGAAATATTGCTTTATATATTTGTCAATTATATTCTTAATTGAAGTTGTAATAATTTTATACTGTGCATTCATATAGGCATTTTAGCTAAAAGTCACATTATGTAGACAGGGTGGGGCAAGTTTTTATGAATGCACATACAGTTTTAGTTTGTGAAAGGAAGTTTGCAACAGAAAATGGATAAGAATAAACAAGTTAGTTAAAATTTATTACAAAAATTCATTTTACTGATTTGTAAAAATTTAGAATGCTTACAAGCATACTTTTAATACATGTAATGATTTAACACAATATTCAACCTATTATAAAATGTTATTTAAAAACAATTTATTAATTAGAAAGCAAAATTAATTAAGGTTTGGAAAACAATTTCGAAAATCAGTATGCTTTTTGGATAATATACTGTGCAATTCAGAAAGCATGATTTTTTTTTTTTTGGGGGGGGGGGAGTGAAAAACAGGAGAGGTAGAATTTTAAGAAACTATAAAAAATGTGTAAAAAATTAAATTTAAAGTAAAAGAGGAAAATGGAAGTTAGCAGCTAGTCATTGGACTACAGACTCCAGTTTTTATAGAAAAGTCAGATAAATACTTTCAGTAACATCATCGTAGTAAATCCTGCCTATTAGATAAGCAAGAAAGCCAATTAACAGAAGAAAGTTGTTAATATATCCTTAGCACAATGATGAGAAACAAAGTTTATGCATCTAGCTTTCTTGGTATGATGGGCTAGGTTTGCTAAATATAGGTTTATCATCATCTGCTAGCTCTGAAGTGCCTAGAAGAGATTAATAACTTTGTTAAACCTAGCATAAGATTTGAAACATTTCCTGTTGCCTACTAGGCTAAAAAATATGTTGATTTCACTTAGAAATAATTTGCAATACTGTTTTAGTGTTTGTCTGCAATGACTAAAATCTAAACATGCCAAGAAAATGTACAAATAAAGCTGCAAGTCAATCACCCGTGATGATGATCATATTTTGAAATCAAGAAAACCTTCAAATCAAGCAATCTGCAGTCCACTATAAAGATAACCATGTTGTGAAAATAAGTGAAATTGTAACTCCATAGTGAACTTTTAAATCAAGAGATAAAGTAATCCAATTAAGGAACTGCAAAACTACTTCTACTTCAAATTGTATGAAAGGTACCTCCTGATGGTAATATATATGTGCATTGGATATTTGAAATATCAGCAAGAAATTAATACATTGAAGTTTTACATAATTTGTGTGTGTGTGTGTTAAACCATTAAAAATATATGTAAATTTTTTCCTCCTTTTTTAAATTTTCCAATCAACATTGAAATGGTAAAACAGATGAAATTGAATTTTTATACATATAATATCGTTAAACTTAAGCTATGTATAAACTTGTTAATGGACAATAAGAAAATTGGTAAAGACTGAATTTACTTTTGCTAGTATGTCAAAAATGTATCTGACACATGTACTAATTCAAATCCCATTATAAGTATATCTAAATCATTGGGTATTTTTATCAATATCATTTGATTTTATTTGTATTACTTATTTTAATATATATGTTGTTAATTAATTATCATAGCCTATTCTAATTTTAATCTCATTCTCACATATATACTTTCTTTATTTCATGAGTGTAATTAAGTAAAGATTGCAACATCATTCTATCAGGTACTGTGCTCAGGTTATTGCTAGGCTCCACACATGATAGATAATGGAATGATTTTCAGATATGAAAGTCAACTATGAACAACAAATAAGCAGTGTCTGTCCAAGATTACCTGCTTCTATCTTGTACTATAATAGGATGTTGATTCATTAAAGGCTAGGTATTTTTTTCAATACAAACAATCTTTTCTGTCTTCTGATTTTTCCTTTTTTAGTCATTTAAGTTAATTTAGGGTCTTGTGCCATCAATCATCTTCTTATACTAATTATGACATGGAACATGTTTGACTCATCTTTTTCATTTTTTTAGTAAAGCCCTTGGGAATTAAGAAAACAGTGGCTGCAGTCTTAATCTTTGCTTAAGGCAGTATAATCATTAACAGGGAAAGATATGTTTAGATAGCCATATTTACTTTGCCTGCAGTAGAAGTGAAAGAAGCCTAATCTGGTTAGGTTGTCATGCTAATGAATTACTTATTACATTGTTATAAAATAATAATAGTATAAATACTAGTGGTAAAGCAGAAGGCAGTATTAAAAATATTATAAATCTATTTTTTTCTAAACATAGATATTCAGAATATGTGAACTTTACTAAAAGTTGGAGGATTGTACTGATGGCTAAGGTGATATCAAAAATGTAAGATTGATATAACTGTTCTTAATGAAACTTACCTTCCAGAGAAAGGAATTAATAGAGTATGTGGATGGTTACAAATTTTTTTGGATCAGTCAGTGAAAGGAGAATGCATGGTGTTGGATTTACTAAAAATCTAATTTAGTAACTCCTTTTCTTGGAATTAATTGTAATATCTGTGAAAGACTAATGATGTTAACTTGTCTTGCACTGTGGTACTAGTACTCATTTTATTAGTGGTTACTACATTCAAATCTTAGATTCAGACAAGTCAAAGAAACTTTTATTTCTTGCTAGATAGTATTATTGCAGAAATGCCGTTAAAAAGATTTTTTTTTTCTTGGAGACTTTTATGTACATGTTGGTGCAAAACATTGTTGGAAATAATGGTATTGTTGGTGTAAATTTAAATGATTATAAATGTTTGCACAACACATTAATTGACTGTCACAAACAATTTGTTCAGGCATAAAATCTGTTTTAAAGGGATATATATATATATATATATATATATCCCTTTGAGCATGGATATATATATATATATATATATATATATATATCCATGCTCAAAGTATAGCATTTAATAGGTTACATTATAGTTGGGAAACAGAATATAAGAGAAAAATTTACTATACAATACATACTAAATTTCAAAAGCTGTTAAACACTAAAATTGCTAATTTGTATTTTCAGGAGAGTCATATTATTGAAACATGGAATTATTATAAAAGGATGTGTTGTGGATAATTAGTTTTTTGACTTATGGATCTTCAAAGTAAGTATAAAGATCTGGAGGCAAAATTTCAATGACTGACAAGGTTTAAAAATGATTGGTGATTAAAACTGCAAAGAAGATACAGATATTTTATTGATCATGGTCATTCTAGATATTTTTTGATGTACTAAAATCTAACATATGGTCCTAAGAAGCTTTTTTCACAATCCTATTAAATCCAGCAATGGCACTCTCTTATATGATGACAGTGATATTTTGAACAGTTTGAAGGAATATTTTGAACATAAGACAAGAATTGAGATGGTGACTTTGAATGAGACATCTATTTTATATAGTCTTTTTGTAATCTTAAAAATGGAAAAACCATACTTGGACAAGTTTAAAAATATGGTAGGGATATGTTAGATTCAAAAATATTGGAATGTTTTAGGAATATATGGACCCATTGAACAAGACTGTAATAATCATCATGGAATATTATTACCATTACAGAAAAGGTAGATAGTGTCAAGAATTTTGCTGAATTAAGTTGTTTCTAGTTATAGATGAATCATTATCAGAGACTCAATGCAGTTTTAGAGAATCAAGAAGTATTATAGATATGATTTTTAATGCCAAGAAAATGTGAAAAAATGTCAATTACAAAAGAGTGATTTATTAATTGTTTTTATTGAATTGATCAAATTTATAGCATTGTTTGAAATTAATTGATTATCCACCAAAACTTATGCAGTATGGAATGAGTGGAAAGGTTATTATTACAGATGGAAAATCTAAGGCATTTGAAATGAAAACTGATATTTAATAAGGATGGGTATTTGCTCTAATATTGTTTTCAATTTTTATAATAGTTGTCTTTGGAACTGATTATAGATGTTCAATGAATCAAGCATCAAGATATGATACAGGCTTGTTGATGGAATTTTTAATTTGAATCGATTTAAAGCAAAAATGAACTTTATTTTCTTGGATTCTGGATTTATGGTATGCTGATGATTGGTCTATTTTTGCCATTTCAAAAGATGATTTACAGAATACACTTATATTTTGAATGCAAAATAAGAAGAATGCTTTAGTAATTAATATTCAAAAAATACACATTTTTTATCAGCCATTGAAGGAAGGAAAATTCTCTTCAACTTTTACTTAAATTGTTATCATCTTGAGAATTTAAACCAAATTTATATACCTTGGTAGTTTTATTAGTAAAGTGGACTTAAATGTTGAGATCAATGCAGATTCCAATATGTTGTTGCTTTTAACGAGTTAAAAGATGTATACAGAAATAACTACTGCAATTAACCTGTATATAATGCTGTTATGTTACCCAATATATGGAAATGGTACATTAGAAAGGTTTCATTTAAGAATGCTACATATAGAAAAGTTTCATTTAAGAATGCTACATAAAAAAATTTTAAAATAGTAAGATCATAAAACAAATGAATGTTCTTCAACTTACTGGATGTCATACTATAGAATCCATTATTGTAAAGTCACAACTTCATGGAATTGGACATGTAAAATAAATGAATAATGTGAGACTTTTAAAAGATGAATGATATAAGAAAGTTTGCTTAAGTGATGTGAAGAAGAGATGAAATGGATCAAATCAACTGAACTAACTTGGAGAGGCTTTTATCTTGCAATGGAATGATTATATTTGATAATGATGATTCATAATCCTATACATTATTTTGCAGGATTTCTGAGATTGGAAAATATTTATACTGCAGAGAAACTTAAGTAGTGATGAAAATCAAAGTTCAAAATCATTTATCTTTCTTTAAGATAATATAACATGTATACATAATTTTATTTGAGAAGAGAAGTTATTGATTCAAATGCAGATATAACAAATAAAATAAAAAGTTAAAATTTTTATACAGAGAAATCAATAGTATGTAAAACATTTGTTTTATAACTTGTAGTAGTTAGAACAATAAAAACATGTTCAATAAAGTAAAGAGTGATATTATCTTAAAATTAGGCATGAACTAAATATTAGATAAATGATAAATTTCTAAGTGTTGTTGTTGTTATTAGGAAAACTAATAATAGATTTTAAAAAATATATAAATAAAACTGTTTACAGAAACATCTGCTTATTTACGCATGGCTGGATTTTGCAGGAAGCAAACTAGTCAAATGAATAGGGTCATCAGAATTTGATCTGAATAAAATCCAATAAATTGAAAAATAAAATAAAAAGTGGTATAAGTACTAATAAGAAGAAAAACATTACTGTAAAGAAAAAAAGTAATTGAATTTTATTCGCATTAAAAAATTTTATATATTAAGTTTTTATAAAACTAATTGCAGGTAAACAAACAGTATTATATGCAACTTTTGTTAAGAGCATGCAAATTGTTTTATGTATGTGCAGACAATTAATTACATTCCTATCCCAATTTTATACATTATTACATTAATTTGTATCTAAACATCACATGATCACCACTTTTTATGCTTATTGATTACTCTGGCTTGCAGTGAGTGGCACTACTGTATGGAGAGTTTTGTCTGTTTTAATTCTATCTAAGACAGGAAAAGCTTATTAATATTAGTCAAGAGCTGGTAGTCGAGTGGTCAGTACATCTGCCTTACAAGCAGTTGTCCCAGATTAGCGGGTTCGCTTCCCGGCCGATGCTATGACACATGAAAAAAAAAATTCATATTAGAAGCATCTTGTTCTCCATTGTGAACACTTTTTGCTTCACTAGTTTAACATTTGTGAACACAGGATATAAATATATATGATAAACTTCTTCCAAAATCTCACCTGATTTCAGCATTTATTAGTTTAAAGGATGCTTTATAATTTATATTTATCAATCAAACTCATAAAATTAAATAAATTATCTTGTTCTTAAGTACCTAATAAAGAAAAATTTTTTGTCTGACTTCTCACAGATTGAACTTGAAGAAAATGTGCTAATTTCTGATGAGTTCATATGCATTAATTTTATAATATGGTCAGAAAAAAGAAAAACTATTTATCAGGTTTACCATTTTCTAATGATCAGAATTGTAGCAGTTTTCTATCTGGTTAAGAATAATTCATTGTCATCATGTTCAACCATTATTCTACTGTAGGGTGTAGGTTTCTTCAAGTTTAATCCAGTTTCTCTGACTTATAGCCTCTCTTCTTCATATTACAGGAAAATTTCCTTATTTCATCCATCTATCATGAAGGTCATCTCTTTCTAGATATTTTACCTTGGGATCCAATTTAAGATTTCATTTTTTCTTTTGCATAGCCCTTCACCATTTAAGTCTCCATCCCTTCTTGGTACTCTTAACATATTCAAACAGGCAAAACTCTCCATACAGTAGTGCCACTCAATACCAGCCATAGTAATCAATGGATTCCAGAAGGCTAGATGCCAAGATCTAGGTGCAGTGCTCTCAGATCCCTCACTGATGAAGGCCACAAGCCAGATATTGGATGAGTAGGCACTAGATGGGGATTTTATGCATAAGCCTTCTGGCATCCATTGATTACTCTTGCTGGCACTGAGTGGCACTACTGTATTGAGAGTTTTGCCTGTTTGAATAACAGTTATGTGCAAGTATAAGAAATGGTGATCATGTGATGTTTATTGGTTTTACTGTCAACATACATATCTCCACATTTTGTTGATCGCTTTTCTATTATGTGTCCAAATCTCAGATTTATAAGTGCAAATGCATCTTTAAAAAACCTTTTCAAATATATAGGTACATTTCTTTTAATAATAAATTATTTCTACTAAAACACTTGATCCAAGTTAACCCACGACTACCTCAAGTAGTATATCATATGCCTTGATTTCCTAGAATTTTATGAATTGAACAGGTGTCTATCTTGATAGCTTTGTGTATGTATTTGTATTTTGCAATAATAATAATAATTGGTATGTGTTTTGCTTGCAAAGGGTATGTATTTCTGCTTCTTATTTTACATCAGCGATATCTTATACTGTTTATACATTAAAGATAAGTAATTTTATTTCTCCATTTTTTTGCAATATATGGTAATATATTTTCCTTTTTTTATACGAATATTATAATATTATTTCTAATGCTTCATTATAATAACTGATTTTAATTTTCCTAAAAGAATTGAAAAAAAAAGTTTTATATATGCACAATACATAGCTGATTTGTATGGAACACCTAATAATGTGCAGTAAATGTTCCAATTTGAAGTGAACCATTTTAAAATTATTTGGAATTTTAATTATATCATTAAAAAAAAATGTTCATGGGCAATATCAGATACCAGCTGCAGCAATTTTGTTATTGAAAAATGTTGAAGCCATTGTGGGTTAATTCTATGATTAATTTTGTTTGTTATGTTTTCATTTGTGTTAATAATATGAGTAAGATATGTGTGTTAACTTATAATTTATGATTAGTAAACTTTTATTTCTTCTTTTGAGGAAATCCATTAAACATTACTTTAATCTGTTTAGTATTTCTCCTTAGTCTTATTTTCATTAATAACTCTTACAATATTTTCTGAAGTTCGAAAACATTATTTACAAAAACAATCATATCATCTGAAAATCTAGATGATTTAAATAATTTGAATATATTTATTCTCTTAGCTTTCCATTTTAATTCTCGAAATACAGTTTTGGAGATATAAAATCATTCAGTCATACACCTTTATCAATATCAATCTTTTTAATATTACCATATAATCTAATTCTACTGTTACATTTTGATAAATATTCTTTACAATATAACAATATCCTGGCTCTATATCTTGATGATCCAAAGTTTTAATCACCATTGAAATGCTTATATAATCAAGTGCCTTGTTATAATCTACAATCCAAAACATTCATTAGTTCTTTCTATAACTTCTCTCAATACTTGGATATTAACCACTGTGCTAAAGTCACTTTTAAATCCATCTTCCATATTGTTTTTTTTTAACTTAATTTGAATCTGAAGTTTACTATAGTTACATTTTAATTATCTTGGCAAAAAAAAATTGTATAGAACTGATAAAGGACAGATATTGTTTATTGTTTTTAGCTTTCTTAAATATTTATATTATTACTCCATTTTTCTGATCATCTGATATATGTTTATCATTTAGACATCTGTTATATAGTTTTAGCCAACAATTTTTCTATTTTTTCACTTGCTTATTTTAAAGTATCAATAATAATTTCAACATTTTCTGAGCTTTTCTTTTCTTCATAGATTTAATTGAAAATCTCACTTCTTAATATAAAAAGTTTAGTGATTCAGAAGGTGTATAATATTTTGTAGAATTCTTCCAGACATTTTATGATATTTCTGTTTTTAGTAAGAGTTTTACCATCTCTTATTGCTGTCACATTTTTTCTTACATTAAAAACACTCATAGTTAATTGGACTGTCTATGGACCAAATATATGAAAGAAAAATGTTATGCCTGTTTCGAAACTGAAAAATTATTAAATTTTATGAGATTCTAATTGCAAGTCATAGTTTCTATTTATTAAGTATATAAATGTGAAGTAAGAAAAAAAAATGTTACAGAATAAAGCTTTACCATCATAAGAGAAACTTTAAAAAAAAAATCTAAATGGAAATTATTTTGATGATGTTTTAGAAAGTTCTTAACCAAATACAAGTCGCCATGAATATAGGACTATAAACTGTTCCGAAAGCGCTTGGCGGTAATTTTTAATAATTTTACTTACGTTTAATAGCTTCATTATCTGATAATGATTTCAGTAAAATAACAATATTCGAATGTTTAATAACCTGGGAATTCATAAATAATCCAAGCATCGGAAGTAATAGCTAGAACTATGATCCATAGTCCTTGAGCTCTAGAATCTGCCACCCAATGATATTAATAAAATAATAATAATTAAATGTTTTATAGCTTGTGAATATGTAAGATGTTCAAGCATCAATAGGATAAGTAAAGCCGTGATCTCGAGTTTATTGCAATAAACCATACAGAGTGGTAATTTTGACAAAACATGGATTAACTAGATATTTTTATCATTACAGAAAAGAATTCTCACATAAATATTAATGAGTCAAAACAATTTGTGGCTTACTGTTGACAAAAAAGAGAGACTAGCATCGTAAAATGATTTTAAACTTTGTTCTACTTTTTAAAAATATATTATTAATGACATGGAAAAATTATAATGGTAATATGTGATTTGTGGCAGGGATTGAGTCTGCATTATATAAATTTAACTGATTAAAAAATATTAGCTTTTCTCTTTTAACTTTTGTTCAATGTAGAACTAGTTTTATGTTAGACTTACATTCTCCACAATTAGATGCATGGTATGAAGAGCTCCTGAGAGTTTCAGGGAATGTTGAATTATCAGATAAAAGCAAAAAAATGGATGCTAAAAAAACTAAAGTAATATTCAATGATTTTTTTTCAAAAGAGTAATAAAATTAATATTCATGAATTAAAAAATTAACAACTACAAATATATTGATCAGATTATTAATACGTATGATGCAATAATGGATAAAAATTAAGTATAGATTTTTTTTGATAGTGTATCATTCATGGTCTATTTTTAATGTTCATGATTGGATTTAGGTCTTTATTTTACACACTACAAAGTGCAAGTTAATCAAGCTATGAAAAAGAATCTACGATCATTTATAAGTTTGAATATCTCAAAAACATAGCTATTTTTCGTGATTAACTGACTTATTATTTATTACAATTTGTATTGCTGTCAGAATCAGTTTTTTATTTATTTGAAAGGGTGCCAGGGTTATTAATTCACTAAATTCCATCACATTACATCATGTATTTTTGCAATAAATAACTAGAATAAGATCATGATTTAGTTTTCTGGTCACTTAATATTTAAGAATTTTCTCCAGCTTTTGTAGATTAAAATGAACATGTTGGCATAGGTAATTATCCATTTCTAAAAATAAATCTTTTATGATAATAAAATCTAGCAAACTTAAAATTAATAATGCACAATGAAAAATGGATATTAAAAATAAATATTTTATTACAACAAATTAAAATATTTAAACGATAAATTGTAAATTACTAATAAATTGGAAGTGCATACACATACTCATCTAGATAATAACATAAATCAAATAATTATTAATTCAAAAGTTCATATTTCAATTCTCTTCTTAATTTCTTCTAGAAATTAATCCGTGCATAAAATGTCTATTTATAATAAATCAGAAAGTGTCTCTATCAGTATTTGAAGCTTTGCAGTTAAGGTTTATACTTTGCAAACATTTTTAATTAGTCACAAATGAGAATATGACTTTCTTAGCTTACCAGTAAGTTTGTGTAGACTAGATTCTTGTAGCATTCATGTGTTTCCTTGGAATCCCAAGCTCATTAGAAGTTAACTGATTTCTTTTATCGACATTTTCACATTCCTGGTTTGTTTTAAGGCCGGGTTCAAAGGCATTTTTGGAGTGACCTCTTTTAAGACAAACAATGTCCACAAACACTCTGATTTCCCCTCATCATGACAAATTAGTTCAGCACAGAGTGGTCCTGAATACTTTGCGATCCAAGACCAGCCAAAAGAAAAACAGACAAGACCCTGCTTGAAGCTATTTTCTTCATTTTATAGTCCCAACCAGTTTTCAGATTTCTGTGCATATGACCTTATCTTTTGTTTTATCATAAGGAAAGTTTTGTAATCTTTTATTTACAATGTCTCTTTTTTATAAATTATTTCGGTCATCTTTAATTAGTGTTTTGATCGTAATTATTCATGTTTATAATTTTTTTTTTTAAACTGGATTAGTAATCTGCATGTTCCTACATTCTTTCCAATCCTAACTTTTATTTTTAATTAAATTAAACAGATAATATCAACACAAAAATAACTTTCTTTGTATGTTATCTAAAAATAAATCATACTAACTAAAAAAAAAAAAAGAAAACTAAATTGCTTTTTTGAAAGATCTTTAAATTTTACATCTTTTTAGCTTTTTTTAAATATTACAAATGCCAATATAGCTGCACCATATATATGTAGATGGTACAATAGAAATATTCTAATATTAAAAGAAAATATGTCTGAATATTTGGGTAAAAAAGATGTTTTACTGAATCTGAGACTTGAATGCTTAGAACTAGGGTAATTCAGAGACTTCAAAGTACCCAACAAAGTGTGGCAAAATGTATACTGAGAGTAACAAGGAGAGATTGAAAGCAAAATAATTAAGATAGTTGAAGTAAAATAGGGCTGAATATATTGCTAGAAGATATAATACTACACATGGACAATTGAAATCTTAAACTAGATCCCTAGACTTTTAGAAGTCCAATAAAGATATTGGATGGGTAACATAAAAAAATTATGCATAACTGATGTGAATAAAATAAGCTATGGATCAAAGAAATTGGATAAATTTTGGAGGGATGTTTATTTTATAATGCATTGATAATGATTTAAAATGATGATGATGAAAGAGCTCATTAAAGTTCATGATGCAGCTCTAATGATGAGTCTACTAT
The DNA here is from genome assembly GCA_028023455.1 of Epiperipatus broadwayi. Classification (NCBI taxonomy): domain Eukaryota; kingdom Metazoa; phylum Onychophora; class Udeonychophora; order Euonychophora; family Peripatidae; genus Epiperipatus; species Epiperipatus broadwayi. Next base: position 1,982,092 of record JAQFVV010012548.1, read on the forward strand.
AAATTGCATTAAAAGAGTTTATAAATAACGAAAAACTATCACCCGTGATCATTAAATGTAATGCTTTGATCTTAATAATCTTTTGCTTAATTTTTGATTAATTAATGTTTAGATATAGTTCTCCAAGAAGAAAGATACCTCTTGACATTTCTACATTTTATTATCAAAAATATATCTAGGAAATGTACTGGATAAATTTCTTTAAATTTTTACTTACTTTTCTACTTTTAATCTGTTAAATATATATAATTAAATATTTCCAAAAATATAAAAATTCTTATTAGATTAGAGGTAAGCACAATACTCATCTCTCCTCCTCATGCCTGCCACACACAAACACATGACATCTATAGGAGACAATAAAATTTTTGTATTTTTTTAATATTTTTTAAAATGAATTAAAAGCATTCATTATTATAAATAATAGATTTTTTTTCATTTTTAATTTAATAAATAGACTTAAATTTATAGAATTCATAGGTGTTCTATACAATGCCAAAAATCAGACATTCAAGTATGCAAAACTTAGAATTTCACACCTTTCCTAGTCATACTATAAAATGCCAAAAGGGAAAATTGAAAAAGTACAAAATACTATCAGGAATAACATTTAATATCACAAAGTGAGCATTTCATTCTGGATTAAAAGAAAAACCATATGAAGCTGTCTTTGGCTGCAAAGCTAAAGTGGATTTGCAATGCTTTTTTTATTCCAAGATATTTTACAAGACATACAAACAGAGTAACAACTAGAAAATATAATAGAAAACCTATGAACAATACAAAAAGAAATAGATAACTATCCAAGATAAAGATTGTATAGTACAAAACAGGGACAAGACTGTAGTCCACAAGGGAAGAAACAAAAATGGTGATGAAAGAGGCTTTTGTTTATGCAATCTGCTCCATCTGTTTGAAGGACTCCAGGGTGAACAGATGCATAAATTACTAATGAAACATTCATGCTGCCTGTGGATGCAAAGATGACGGAAGTGAGAACATAGAAGATTATGATATTGATGTGTTATGTAATTTTGCTTCAATATTGAGAATGCTGTTGAAGGCAAAATTCAATCTAAACTGAATCTGGAAATACAGGCCAAAAAAATGAAAATGGATTCTGTTCAAAAATTTCCTTCTATACCTTTGGGACCACTGTGTGAGTTCCCATCCCAGATATTGACAAGGGAAGGAATGATTCATGCAATCTGCTGATAATTGTTATGTGTGATGAAAAGTGATGGTTTTTACTAAGTTGGAACTACAGAAGAAATTTTAAAGCAACTCTATGTGGATCACAAGTTCACTTTATGTCCCAAGAACTTACTGAGAGTTGGAGATGTTCATGACAAAGAGTCCACTGGTAGTAGCCAATGGCTAATGAGATGTGCTTGCAGAACCAAATGACAAAATTTAAAATGGTTTTGGATGAAAAAAAGCAGTTAAGTGCAATTCAAAATTTTATTCCAATATATCTTGTAGCAACAAATAATTCTGCGCCAGTATTTGTTACATTTTCACATTTATCTTTTCAATATTGTTTTCATTTTTTGCTGAAAAACTATTTGTCATTCTTTATAATGTCTAGTAAAAAAATTAAAATTAAAATGAAATTTCATATTTGGCCCCAAAATGTCATGCATTGTATAGAATCTCTAGGCATTCTATACAATGCTGGCTTTTCACAATTTTCCGGTAACATATATATTTATTTAAAAAAAAGAATTATGGAATGTATTATAAATCTTAAAAAATGCCTTTTTTAAAAAAAAAGTAATTTGCAAAAATGTCTTAAAATATTATCTATGCTACTATTTATTATATATATAAATATATAAAATTGTAATCGGCTATAATTAGTCTGAAGTTAAAACTATAATTTGTTAGTTTTGTTTAATTAAATAGGAAGAAATATTATTAGTTGTATAGTTTAACTTTTATTGTAAAATGTGTGATTTAAACTAAGTATATGCTTAAAAAAAATAAGTTTATACATTATTAATGCAAGTTAGATTTATTTATTTATTGAAGAGTTGTGTGAGAATTGAAATATAGATAGTTTGTCTTTAATATGAGTAACATTTTCTTAAAATAGTACATATTATTAAAATGTGCTCTATAAAAATAACAGAGCATATGAGGAAAGATACAGATCGCTTGTATAAATAATACAGTAATGCAATTCATTCATTTATTAACAGTTATTCATAGGAACATTTCAATCCTCAGAAGAAGAAAAGCAAAAATAAATATAAAGAATAAAAAAACAATGAAAAAAGAAGCAAATGAAGTCAGATTAAGTGTGGATAATAATGCATCTAATGGTTTTATTGTTCAGGAGTTCATAAGTAGTTCAAACATCAAAAATGATTACTGGACCATGATCCATGGATTTGGGGTACCAGTTTGCCACTCTTCCATTTCACTATATCATGCAGGATATGTGCACGTAATTAGAAAATGTAAATGTGATTGCCTAAGTATACAGTCTTGTAATCACAGTTAATTCAGAAAGATGATCTATAACATGAGAGGCTAGTAACATTCAGGCCTAGCACTAAACTAAATGAGTAAAAGATAATGGGTTAAATGAAAATGAGAATAAGAGAGAAAGAATATTGTTAATCAGTTTAATTATAAAAATTAATGATAATTATTGATGAATTAAGAAGATTATAATTTCGAAATTAAATAATGTATTCCAATTATGTAATAAGAATAACAACATATATATATGTGTGTGTAAGACATTAAAATTAAAGGTTGTTAATCTTGGAGAATATTTATTCTGCAGATTAGACAATAAAAATGTAAGTTTTTGTGTATATTTATATTGTAACAATCGGAAAGCAAGTGAAGATCAAATCTAACCGCAATCTGCACTACAGGACACCATCTAGGCATTTGAACCTAGAAAAATTTATAAAGTAGGCAGATACGTAAGTTAAGATTCCACTTTATTTAAATATTCAGATCGTTAGCCAAAGTCACTAGCTCAGTGGAACAGCAGAGATTATAAAATATAACTTTATATCTTAAATATAAAAAAATAAAAGCCACTGCCAGAAATTAACACATAAAAATATTTATTTACGCACATATACAATCATTCTAAATTTGAGGAATAAGTTTAACATTTTAGATTTTTATATTAATCTTTAATTTTACATTTAATAAATTTCAATAATGAGTTTAATATTTATTTAGTGAGTCGAGTATGAATAGACTATATAGATTGTATTTGAAAAGAAAATATTCTATCCCTTATTTAACCTTAGGCCAAAAAGTTCGCAGTCAAACTGGCGTCAATCCATCTGATACATTTATGTATTCAATGTAGCATGAAAATATGATAACACAAAATACTATACTGTCAGGAATGTACGTCTGAACAGTATGTAGAGTTAGAGAAGACATTGTCTCTCCACCAACAGGAATGTTACATCTGTTGGCAAGTAGAACAATAAACATAAAACTCCATAGGAATGGATTGCGGTCCTTTGCCATCTTACAAACCCATCCATAGGCAAACAGAAGGTGTGTGGCATATATATGCAATCCTTCCCATAGCGGATCTCATACTACATCTACTAATTACACAAATATATCCAATCCATTGAGCCAATTCAACTACGAAACGAATAACCTAAGATTACCCTCCCTTAATATAACTTTACAAAACTATATAGCCATTCACACCCGACTTAAATTTAACATTTATTATGTTCGCACAGATGAATTTTATAAAATTTGTTTTAAAATGTTGAGTATAGATCGGCTGCACAGATTCGACGGTTAAAAACATTCCAAAATAAATACAACCGATCAAAATACAAAGTCATCGATAATGTCAATTGCATAGGGAATACAAAAAAACCCAATAGTGTTCATCATAAGACACCGAGTGACATGATGACTTATATATTCCAATCGACTATGAAACAGCAACATAATTAACTGCTAACGAATCTATGCAACGTCTATACCCAACTTTAAATTTCATGCATTTAAATAATTTATATGATAAGTATTAATACAAATAAAAAAATAATAAAATGGAAATGATTTTTTTTTCAAAGCAAAACATATAAAATTTTAAACATTATCAATTGATTTTAAACTTAAAAGTCAGATAGAAGTTCATAAGCTTGAACGAAAGTTCTTAATTAGTTTTAAATTTTAGAGTTCATGTCAATAGCTTACAGTAGAAGAATCACTGCTCTTGATGTAAATTCACACGGAATCTTTATTTGAAAACCCGGTCAGATGTTCCGGAGGTAGCATTAGCTGGTTCATTTCGGTATCACATTCAGTTCATTTTTTAAATAGAGAGAGAGTGTGTGATATGTGCGTCCTATCACGACCCTCAAAAACAAGCCGGAAAAAACTGACTGGAACTCAATATTTTTCTTTTTATAGTCCTCCTACGGATTCCATGAATAAAAACATCACTGTTCCATTTTTTTTGTTATGGTCCGGGCCTTTATTTGCTTCCATGGGTCAAGCTAAAATCTCTTTCTTCTCTTATCTATTTTTCATCTGACTTTTTAATTACACAGCTTTTGGATAATTGATAAACAATCATTTCCATTTACAGATTACAGGAATTAATTAATACCTGTTTTTATTTTTACTTACGTTATTTCTTTTTTAAACTATTTTTATATTTAAATCTTTTTTTTATAAAAAAAAGTACGTTCAAATATCTTTTTTTATTTATATAAAAAAAATATTTTTAAAGTTTAGCCTCTGTGCGAATATATACGTTTAACAAACATTTTAATTTTAGCGTTTAGTTTTGTTTTTTTTTAATATATTTTATTTTTATTTGCGAACTTTAAGATTTTATTTTAAATTAATGTAACGACATATTTATATATTGTTACAATATATATATAACAGGTATATTTAATTGACCTTTTACCTATGCTGCTTTACTCAGACATAATGTTTGTTTCATAGAAAGATTACTGTAATAATGTAACAATAGGTAGTAATGATATTTTATGTTTGAAATTTCACCTGGCTACATATAACTGGTTATATATACATAAGAAGAATGAGTTTTAGAGCTATAGTTAATTATTAATACCCAATAAGTAGTCCTACGCATGAGATTTATGCTATGGCATTGAGTAGATGAAGAGGCACAACTAACTGAAGAAAGTATTTTTAAAGTTCAGGCAGAGGTGAAGAGAGACTAAGTAAACAGAAAGATCTTTCCTTTCATTCCTTTATATAGATGATATGACCTTATTAATATGACTACTTAAAGTAGATGATGATTTATATCTTTAATAGTATAATAGCATCACAGTACTAGACTAAAGATGAAGATTGGTGTGAGTTCAAGGCCTGTAGGAATATGCCATACAAAAAGGTATAATTTAAAAAACAATACTAAATTAAAAAGAAGTAATTTAGAAATGAGAAAAGTAACACTTGTTTCTAATAAAGCTGTTAAAATTAGCAGATATTCTCAGAGAATTTAGATAAATCCAGAGAAAGAGTTGGAGAACAGTTAAAGAGATTAACCAATGCATCAGGTAAGAAAAGGCTCTTTTAAAAAAAAACTTATATTGGTCTCTAGAGCAAATGACATTTCAAGTGAAGATAGCATTAGAGATTTTATAAATACTAAAAAACTGTCTTGGTCTAAATTATGATTTTTATAAGTACATAACTTTCAAGTAGTTAATACTATTCTTAAAAGTATACTATAAATCAAATATTTGTATCAAATTTCTATTAATATACTTTGTCTTGGTAGTTTTTTTTATTAATCTATGCTTCCCTTTGGATTCTTTTATGAGATCACAATTGCATTTGTTTTATAAGTCTAGACATATTTACAATATATCCAAACTAGCCAAATCTCTAAGGGCTACATCATCCTATGGAACTTCCTTGATTTGACATCTCTTCTGAAAATGCAGATCATCTAGATATACCACTAATCATCAATTTATGATTTAGTCAGCACATCAGTATTCATATAACTGACACAATTTTGGGATCTTTATCTTTTAATTTAAGAAAAACTAGATACCCATTTATCAAATAATATTTGATGATTAACCAGATTGTTCATTTGGAAGCAAAATCCTCATCTTGTTTCTAACATGAAAGATTTCAAGGTTCATCACTACCACACTCAAACTTTGTGGTCATGAGCATGGCAAGTGGAATGACACAGCGCTGCATGCAAAAATTTTCTGATTAGTGTGCCATCCTAATTTAGTATTATTAATGCAGATTGAGAATAAAAAAACACTAAAGTTTTACTATTATTATTGTCAATATAAAATAATTGTAAAGGCATTTTAAGAATAATTATGTGAAATATCATTAATGTAATATTACTATATTCTAAAAGAATAAAAAATGGTAACAAATTTAGTACATTTACATTTTCAGTCATAACTAATACATTCAAATTTGTAAGCACTATTTTTTGTTTGTTTGTTAGAAGATATGTGCAGTTAATTTTTTTTTCTTTCACATCATAATTTCAGAAATGTTCTTATTAACAACAGATAAACAGATGGTAACAATGTGAATTATAGAATGAAACAAAAATGAACTTTTGTATATTATAATTCTTTTTAACATAAATATATTCTTCACAGTAGTATAAGTTTATAAAATTAAATATTATTCCATTCCTTCATTAAAAATTTTTGAAATAAGTTGGTAAAATCTAAGAATCTTTTTTGTTTGGCCTAAAAAGTAATGATGTTTACCAAGCATTGACTTCATTATGATAATAAAGATTGTGTTTTTTTATTATTATTAATAAAATATTTGTAATATTTTTATATACTTATCTATTTTGATAATTCAACCAATTAAACAAATTTTTGTCTTCTTATTTAGGTCTCCGTGAATGAGGCAGCAGCTCAAATATGCAGGCATATTCCAGCGTTGCTTACAAGACGAGATGAACTTTTTCCATTAGCAAGGCAGGTGGTACGTGATAGTGGGTACCAATATTCCAAGGGACATTCCAGGTATGTATTGTGATCAGAAATTTGAAAAGTCTTGGAGGAGTCACATATTTAGTAAAAAAAATGTTTATTCCTGTCCTTTGTTTATTTAATAAAAAAGCTGCTGTTTTTTTTTTTTTTTGCTTATGTGTTTGTGATGTTTTTGTTTTTTCTTTTTGTTTTGGCTGTACACCTGTGTATATATATATATATCGACATTTTATTAGATCAACAGCAGCAAGAATATATTTATTTGTTTTCCGTTTATTTATTTATTTTTAATTTGTGTGCATTCATTATCAACTATCTGCTCATAGTTCAAGCTGTTGATCTTTTTCATTTTGCTATTGCAGTCTGAGAGCAAGCTCCCCCAAGCTTGGCGCATGGAATTGGTGGCCAGGGCTAACAGTGTGAGTCTTTTCTTTGATCATTCTATCATTGTTCAGGATTTGCATGCAACTGTAAATTTGGTGGAATAGTACGAATTAAATATCCTTCTAACCTTTCTATCTAATAGATTGCGATCGATATTTTAATATATCAGTGCGCCATAGTAGTTGGGGAAACCAGAGCTAATTGCATCGCACGATTTGATTCACAAACAAGCATGCTTTTAACTCCTTTCACAATAATTTTTTTTGTGTGTGTGCATGCTATTGTTAAATATTTTCCCTCTTCCTCTTTAATTCTCTCACCTACAAATAGTGTGCTTTTTCTTATCTTAAGCTCTGGCCTCATTAATTCTTGAATATAATATTAGAGTGCACCCCCTCCCCCTGCAGAATTTCTTTTGTATTTTATAATCATATATACATACATACTATGTTAGCATACATATTTATTATTATATCATAGATAAAATTATACATCTAAATTATATATCTGTTCTTGTATATGCCTATGTTAATGTCAATATAAAATATTTTTCTTTCACTTAAGCTGAATATTGAATATATTTCATTAATATTGCATTTTAAAAACTTTCATTTTAATTTAATGTAGATTGTATTTTAACTTCACTTTTATCCTAACAGATTTTATATTTAGCTTATTTTTATTAAAAATATTGATGAAATTTTTTATTAAACATATTGATGAAAAATTCTCCAGGTGAAGAAAAAAAAGTTTAATAATTTTAGTATACAGTATCAATAGATATTATTTAAACTATTTAAAATGTAATTAAAAAAGTAAAAAAGAAATATAAATGAAGCAATTCAAAAATAATGACAAAAGTGTGGATTCTACTAATAAAAGACAAGTTGTCAAGAATTGTGGTGTTGAACTTCAACAATCAGAGCTTCAACAGATCCTCGCACCATATGGGAAAATTACGTCCTTTGCTTACAGACAAATTCGGAATGTTGGAGCTGAGGTTTTCACAAACATTGCGGAATTCAGAATTTTACTTGCCAAAGGAGGGTCCCCATTGGCTGTGCCTGGGTTGGTGGAGTACCGCGAGGCCTCACTACTGATTATTCTCAGAGGGGTTTCCCCACAGTGTTTCCACTGTTCCCAGAGTGGACACCTAATGAGAGACTGCCCGGATCAAAAATGCATACATTGTGGATCTATACGCAAGAAATTCCACAGATGTAACCGAAAGGGACCCCAGATGATTCATTCCAGTTTGCAAGAAAATAATATGATGAGTAATAATATATCCAACTCAGAGGTCTTTCAATTAAGAAAGCCAAAGCAACAGAATCATCATAGTAGGTCCGGAATGCAAGAAACAGAACAGATAGTCACCCAAGACAATGACATATTCATGTCTGAAAATTCTGAGAATGCACAGCCCGAGAATAATTCCAAGCAAAAGTCAAGATAAACTTTTATAACACCATCCACAACTCGACCCAATCGCAGGAAGGCAAAAAGATCCAAGCGGCCTAAACCATTATCTTCCCCTTCTACAGACTGTGATAAATCAGAATTTGTGGGGGATCTCATAGAATTACATGAAACAGCAAACCAGGAATGCCCACCTAAGGGAAAGAAGACACGAACTAGTTCACCAACACAGGTAGACTATCTGAATGGCCCGATACCCCTTAGCCTGAAAGATTCCCCTTTGCAAATCACCCCATTGGAAAATGGCCACCCAGAACTGATATCTCTAGTTGAGGAGATTGAAACACCTTCTACTCTCACAGCATCAAAGGGAGGCTCTATTCCTGAGGTCACAATAGAAGGAGAGCTTGACCCAGGGGACCCACCTGGAGACAAGTCTAACTCATCATCAGGTAGGTATTAGGTCATCAATAATGTATATTGCATCACTGAACATAAGGGGCTTGAACACCACTAACAGGGCATATGCCCTGATACATTGGTTCAAACAGCACAACCCAGACATACTATGCTTATGCGAAACTAAATTATACCTTCGATCTGATAACAAAATCATTGATCTACTACAGACTATGGGTTACCTACACTACTCCTTTTCTAATACTCCATCAGGCGGAATAGCTATAATCATAAATAAAAAAATCATCCTCTCCTTCTTCAAAATTTTGATGATCAATTTAAATTGTCTAATTGCAATAGTACAAGATAAAGGCCACTCATTTAACATAATAAATTTGTACCTTCCAAAGGACCCTGAAACTGTATTTAGTGTTATAAACTCAATCAATAGCACCTTGAAAACCAGCCCTTTCCCAACCTTAATAATTGGTGATTATAATCACAAATATGACCAATTCCAGGCCAAATATGCAGGCCGCCTTAGCCAGCCTCTTATGAGTGGTAAACGGTTTTTCCGTGAAGGTGATTATTCCTTTTATACTAAGTCAGCCCATTCATTGATTGACCTGATATATGTATCCCCAACTTTGATCCCGGGAATGGAGGCAAAGTTATGCCCTGTTGCCTTCTCGGATCATCATGCTGTGCTTGTCAAAATATTGGCACTCAATGATGATCAACCTACAAACTCCCTAGAAAGAATGACCCGCATGCTAACTAAATCGAACATAACCACTAAATTAGTATCTGAGTCATACATTGCCTTCAATAGAATTAAGTTGTCCCTGCCTGCAATAAGAGGCTGGAGGCTCTTCACTAAATCCCTTGCTGACAGCATTAATATATCCACTCAGAAGTCCAGGGGTCCTATATGCTTAATTAGTGAACTGGACCATATTGCATATAAATTACAACATATGTCATATGAGGCTCATAATGTTCTCCAAATAATTGAACTGAAAATTAAATACAGTCTTATACAGAGGGAGGTTGCCGAATACCTCTCTATTAAAAGAGTTCAGCAATTCATTGAACACCAACATTGCTGGATCCGGGATTATCTCAAGTGGGCCCTTGGAACCAACAGCAAATCCAGGGCACCAGGTTCAATTGAGATAGATGGCAACAAATATGTTGGTGCATCCATGCTGCTCAGGATCAGACAGCATTACATTAAAAAAATTAATCCCAATGGTGGTAACAGAATTAGGAGAACATTCTCTATGGCAAATATATCACACAAAATAACAGGCCAGAATCCTGGCAACGCTTAGAGCCTTTCCTGATAGCACACATCCTGGGCTGCATGGAATCCCAAAATTCCTTCTGCTGCACCTGAGCTCATTCACAATACCGATTGTTAAGAAGATGGTGGATATACTGGCTGATGGCAGTCGGGAAATTAGTGGGATTTACCCTGTCGCAATGGTCCCCCTCCTCAAAAAAACCCAGGGGCCATGTGAGCTGGGGAATCTGCGACCTATTTTCATGATTCCACTACTGATAAAAACAATCGAAAACCTCATCAAAGAAGACATACAGAAGATCATTATTGATAAACTGTCAGCCTTCCAATTTGCAAAGAAGGGGAGCTCGACTGTAGAAGCCAACAGTCGGTTTCGCCTCATAGTGGATCATATATGCAGGAATAAAATGGTCCGGCCAGTTGTGATCCAACTTGACTTTGCCAGTGCTTTTGACTGTGTGCAGGTCAATGTGTTACTCAGTATTCTGGAGAAACTCCAAGTGCCCCAGGCATATCTCCAAATAATCGAGAATCTTCTACAGAATAGAGAAATCTTTCTCTTACTGGATAGCCGAGTGGCTCCAGGATTTCAGCCCTCTGTTTCAATACCACAGGGCTCGCCACTGAGTGCACTCCTCTTCACGGCTTACCTCAACCCATTGCTGTTACGCATTGAGGCATCCATTGAGGGAATTGCCATCCCTTTGCTGAGAGAGAGGGTCTGCCATGTATCCTACATGGATGATGTGACTGTGTTTCTCTCATCACAGGATGAGGTTGGTAGGCTGGAGGAGCTCTTGGATCAATTTGGTTCCGAATCAGGTCTAAGAGTTAATGAGGCGAAATCGGCCATGTGGTCGATCAGAACTGGAAAACAGATCCAGGGGAAGATTCTGAGCACCCCCCAAGAAGTTTCTCAGCTTTAGCCTGGCCTCCCTCCTAGTGTCATGAGAAGGGATGGAGGAAAATATTCTCACAAAGGTTAAGAACACAGTGACATCCCTAACCAAGGTCCCACTCTCTTTGTTGGGGAAGGTCGCACTATTAAATGCAGCTGTGCTACCCAAAATCACTTATTTTCTGGCCGGTTTTTCCCCTACTAAGACCTTTATAAAAAAGGTGGAGACTCAATGTAGGAGGCTTTGCTGGGGAGTGAGAACAGCAGTAATTGGCCTCAACTCCCTTTAAAAGCCTAAATCACAAAATGGACTCGGACACCATTCAATCAACACCTTCTTAATCTAGAAAGCCCACAATATTTTAACCAAACTATTTCAGGATAATCCAAAAATGGAAAACCCCCTACCAATAAATGAGGTTGAACCCACTGACCGCTCCCCCCCAAGAAAGGGTAACATTTGGTTACAGCAACAGGTCACACTCGTGACTAAAAATGTAACAATGTCCAATTCCCTTTTCAATAGCAAGCTTTTCTATTGGGACACCCATGCTCTAATCAATGGTAGCAGTCCCACCACTAAGACCAGACTTCAGCTAGGGATCAAGCGGCTTGCAGGGTTAACAAAGTCCTGGAAGCTGGAGGCGAAATTAGTAGACTTTATAATTAAAGTTAACCTTGAGGCCCTACCAACAGCTGCATTCCTCCACCACAAGCAGAGGTATAAAATGGATCCGATATGCCCTTTGTGCAAGAAAACTGATGAAACAATTTCCCACATTCTTCAGGAATGTGAGACCTGGAATAAACTACGCTACCTGACATTGCAAAAGACCACAGATAAAGACTGGGCCTGGGTGGATATGGTGAAAGCTTTTAAAAAGGGCTCCTTTGGCAGTGTTAGATTGGCAACTTATGTTAACGTTGTCATCTGGTCATCTGGTTGGCACGAAATAAAGTAACTTTTGAAAAGGGTATTGATTACAATATTGAGGTATTATACTTCAAATTGTTAAATGATGCCAAGGACCATGACAAGAGGACATGCCAGCCATGGCTAACCGAACAGACTTGGAACCAGATCAAACTAGGGCCATGCCTTGCCTAGTGTAGTGCTTACCTTACATAATAAATAAATCGATATATTAGTAATTAGAAATTATAACAGGCCAAAGAGCACTAACATATCACAATGATAAATCCTAGGAAATGAAGGTAGTTAAGCCTGAACAAATTAATAAAAGATTAGGAATAGATAGAAGGGAAAGTGACTGCTCTACAAGTGGTATGCCATGCAAACCAAGAAATAAGCATATATACCTATAAAGCCATTTATAACAGAACTGGGAGAGCTTTAATGGTGAAATAGACTTGTACAATTGGACAATCCAAACACCTTCTCATTTATAACAGTATTGGGAATGCTCAAGTGGTGAAATAGACTTGTACAATTAGACAATCCAAGGACAATATTCCCACTGCAACTGAAGCGGTTGCCTTGTTTCTTTCAAGCTATGGCCCCGACCAATAATGAGACATGAATAGAAGTGTTCTGAAAGTGTAACATTGCAGTTAATATAACAACATTTTTGTCTCCAAATAACTAATGGAGAAATGGACATGTATAATTGGACAGTTTTGTGAACAATAATTTCAGCATAAGAAGTTGGGTTTATGTGTGTAAGTCTGGAAGAGCAGGTGAATTTTGTGTCACTGCACTTCTGGAACTATTAATATCCCACTCACCTATCCATACATTTATACTTGAATGTTCAAAATCATATGCATTGAATCAAGAGTATGGGTGCGGATGCGCTTGACACACACTGACACTCCCTAAATTTCTTTGTAATGATTCTTGTTGATTGCTTTGTAAAACTTATGCCTCTTGAATCGTCTTGAGGCACAAATAAAGGCATTTGAAAGTAAAGACAAGTTGAAGAATTGTGCATTAGAGCAGTGGTTGTCAACCTTTTAAAATTTTGTACCAAATAAATAAGAATCAAAAATATAAGAAGCATCATAAAAACATTTTCAGATTAAAAATCAATGCATCCTAAATGGAGTGTTTATTATCAAAGAATAAAACATTTTAAATTTATATTATTCAATTATATTCGTAAATGAAACTTTTTCATTATAATAAAATATATTATATGTTGTAGTAAATAGTGGGTATTATTTATCAACTATGCATTGTGGTCTACTCATTGTAAAATGGTTTTCAATCCCGGTGCAATTCATGAGGGAAAATTCTTTCTGAATAAACTTATAAAATTTAAAAACCGTGACATGCTCCTAGCTCCAAAAGTATTATTCGAGGAAACATGGACTCTGATTGCATTGTAAGGATGATTGCTGGTAAAACGCTTTGTTTCTTCTGTCTAATATATTGCTGAAAGTGGTTTTGTTAATAATCAGAGGTTCAGATCCTTATGTTATCAAAATGGATAATATTTAACTGAATACATCAGATTTAGCATAAATACCTAAGCCGTCATAGTTTTAGTGATTTTTCCAATGGTGATCTGACCAAACTCTAGATTGACTACGTGACTCTTGGTAGTGTGAGGCAATTTGTCTAGATGAGTTGGTGAGCTTAATTGGTCTACTTGTGTGTTAACAGTGGACCAGGTATTCGGGTTTACCTCTTGCCCAGAATAATACCACCTTTTATTTATTTATAATCATGTAATTCGTTTTTATGTTTGTAATTCTAGCTTTCCTTTTAATTTACCATGTATACATAATTGTCACTGTAAACATTGTACTTATTTAATAAAATTTTTGAAAAAGAAAAAAAAAAAACTGTCAAGTTAATTGACATGTGCATTCCGCATTTTGACGTCACAGAATACCAACTTTTTCTTTTAAAATCCGCTAATGTCAGGGAGAAAACAAGTGACTCTTAGCTAATTACTTAAATTGTTGATTGCAAATAAAGATTACAAAATGCCAAAAATAATGAGACGACCCTATTTATTCATGTATGTACAATACAAAACACACCCTAGCATGACTAGTTAATTAATTCATAAATTAAAATCTTTCCAAATTTGATTTGATTTAGTATTTACATTTAATTTATGCACACATATAGTATACTTGTGTAATGATTCAATATTTTAAAATAATTCCTATTTGATAGTATTAATGTTAATTGTCTGAATGGATATCAACCTACTGCATAGACACCTAACTGTTCTCTACTATCCTCATGCACGCGCTGTACATAGCTAACTGATATTAAGCTTATTAATTAAAACTGATTCAACTACTTGACTGTTGTGATCAATTACACATTATGTTATTAATATGCAATAGGTAATAAAATTGTAAAGTAGAGGAATTTGCATCTGTACTTTAATAGTTATATAAGAACAAATACATGACAATATTATATGCCTGCAGTATGAATTAAACTACTACAGTGTATATAGCATATAGTGACTGGGAATCGCATATGTATCACTATCCAACATGTATGAAAGAAAATTGGATGGCCTGTGGTAAGAATTGATCCCTACTGCACATTACTGTTTAAATGAGATAATGATTGTAAGGAATCAGCAGTCACAAATGATGTTAAGCCAGTAAACATCACATGACCAAATGATGTTGCAATCATCAAATGCTAACTTGTTACATAAGAATAAGAATCAGATGTAATGTAACTCATAACCGAATTGATGGATATCATTCTTATCAATAATAATAATTTAAATATGAGACTAGTTAGCTAAAACTTACATCTACTTAATACCCTAATCTAGCTTGTCTATGCATCATGATTGCCCATCTACTCATAATTTATAGATTTACTGATTTAACATATTGAATA
Organism: Epiperipatus broadwayi; assembly: GCA_028023455.1. Lineage (NCBI taxonomy): Eukaryota > Metazoa > Onychophora > Udeonychophora > Euonychophora > Peripatidae > Epiperipatus > Epiperipatus broadwayi. The sequence goes on from JAQFVV010012548.1 coordinate 1,997,316, forward strand.
AAGTGGTAACAACAATATAACTAATATATATCTTTTAATAGCATGACGAGAGACTGTGATTACAAGCTAGTGCTGACTAAATTGTGGCATGATATTTAAATAGAACAAATTATAATCTCTTGCCGTACTTTCTCATGTACAGATTAATTACCTAACTATATATTAATATATTTCATTAAATAGGAGATAATAATTAACTAAAGATTAGTCTAAAGTTTTTACTTATTCAAAAGTTCAGATCCAGTCTTTAGATATTGGTGGTGCTGATTTTTTAAAATGATAACTATGGTGGATGGAGATTTAAATCACTATTTCACTTGGTTTGGCAGCTGGTTCTTCCTAAAGCACTGGACATCAAGCTTTTCTTTATCTCTGGTAGATACGTATGGACGTATGTTCAGATGGTTCTTCATATGCAGACGGCTTTTTTTTGGGACTCAGTGATGGTTGTTTGGCCTGCTCTTTGCTAGCTTGACAGAGCAAGGCAAATAACAGCTTCTTTACTCTTGCAAGTTAGACATGCTGGAACTATCAGATAAGAATTAATTAAAGCAAAATAATGATCAAGATAGAATAATAGAAAGATAATTTTGAATGTAATTTCCACCACTATTGACCTCTTGTCATTTGGATCCTTTGAACTGTTGGGTATAGATAACTCCATTACTTTTGCTGAGATCCAAGTTTATTTGTCTAATACCATTACTTGCACACTCTTATTTTTGAGCAAGAATAACAGCCTTTTTAATTAAATTATTTTAGTTATTTATCTTTTAAATTTTAATCTAGTAATTTGTTTGCAAGCATTTTAATTACTTTTTCTATAGTATCATTTACACTTTTTTGTTGTTGTTGTTGTTAAAAGAAAAACACATTTTTCTTTTAAACTACTTTGATCTTTTTTAAATTTTAGAAAAATATTTTGTATTTAACACAAAATAATTTTATAATTAATTACTCTGTATATCTCTATCTGTGCATTTACAATATACATTTAATCTTTATTTATAAAAAATTTATTAACTTTTGAATGTAAATTCTGTTTGTAATTTTTTTTACATATGAACATGAAGGGTATATATGTGCGCATATATATAGCTTCAATACATAATAAGCAAATTCTAAGATTTATTATTGATGAGGATTAATGTGACAAATGAGTCTGTGTCATTGTAACCAATTTCAATATGTCAGGCTTTATCTTCATTAATTTCAAGCGTGTCAGGTTCAAGTTGCAACCATATCCTATATTTATTTTTAATTAATAGTATGTTTGAAAATCCAGTTCCACAAAGATATGATGTGTTGAAAGGCATTAGAAATTTTATCACTTTGTCAGAAATATACTTATATTCATCTCTTCTTTTTAACCAAAATTTGCATGTTATCTTTTTTGAACTCATTCATAAGATTTCTGTTACATGGAATATCTAAAAGCTGATTTCTTTCTTGAACTGAAACATTATCTAGCATCTCTTATCCAACATTCATTTTCTAAATTTTTAGCAAAGTAGGGATGAAAATTGTTAACACGTCCTTCAATTAGTTGCTCAGTCAGTGTCACATTATTTTTCTGGAGAAACTCTTCTAATGTTGGTAATGAAGCAACTCTCTTGCTATTCACATCCTTAATTATGTATTCTAGTTTTTTATGGCTGCATTTATTTTATCATGTACTTTGTAAACTAGAATTCAGTTTTTCAAAAATATTGGACAAATACACTAAATTTGATAGCCAGAAATCAGTAAAACAATGACAGTTAAAATTTGTATTCTGTCAAAAATACTTGACCCTCTGAACACAATTCATAGAATTTAGTTAAAACTTTTTCCATTGACAACCACCTCACTAAAGGAACTTTTTTTGGTGACAACCCATTTTATTGCAGAAAATTGTAAATGACATGAATTAAGGGTCTGACATTTAATAAGATTCACTATCTTTACAGATTGATCTAAAGCAGTCTTTAGTCCTTGGACATTGTTTTAGTAGCTAATGCTTCATGATGTATGCTGTAATGTGTGAACTTTGCATCTGGGCAACTTCTTTAATTTTGGCAAAAATTCCATCACAACAACCTCTTATTAAACTTGCACCATGACACACTCCTACACATTTTTTTCCAATTTATTTTGTGGACAGTGAAAAACTCATTAATTTTTTTAAAAATGTCATCGGCTGTGGTATGATTTGAAAGAGGCTCACAGAATGAGGATTCTCCTTCTATGATTTGGTCTCTTCAAGTCGAATATAAGCTATCAACTGTGCAAAGTTGGTTATATCTGCGCTTTCATCGAACTGAATCACAAAATATTTGCTTTGCTTTATATTTTCAATTAATGTTTCTTTTACTCAAGCTGCAATTTTATTTTTTCATTGCAACGTTCAAATTGGCTGCTCCAGTAGGGCCAAGAATGGATGTCACAATATCATTAGCTGCTGATAATATTAAACATTCTCCAATAGTATGTGGTTTTGCAGTTTGAGCAATTCTCAAACTAATCAAATATGATGCTTCCATTGCTTGTTTGTTGATTGTGATGAAGGAATGAAGTGAACATATGCTAGTTTTCATTTCAGTTTGTTTTCATTTAAAAAAGTCAAAATTTACTTGTTAAATTGCTGTGTTTATTTTGAAAATGCCATAGCAGAAGTGATAGTTTCATCGAGTGATTAGAAAATTGTTAGGAATAAATAACACACTTGAGCCTGGAGTCATTTTCATCCACATTTCAAAAAAATCCATACTTCAAATAATTTTCTTTATACTTTCTTATAGCAATAGCATTTTGTTTTCTGGACGCTTTGTGAGATTTGGGATTAAAATTAGAAATGTTAGCTGTATCAGTGTCTTCTGCCAGCTATTTCCCTTTTGATTTTTCTATTCCTAACTATTTGTCCATTATAACAGGATTGGGCCTAAAAAGTAAATAATAAAATATATAAAAATGTAAGCAATTTATAACATATTAAAATGATTATATTCACGTCAGACAATTAAAAATAAAAAATGGTATAATAATAATAAAATAAATAAAATTAGTAGTTGACAATAACAATACAAATTAAAAGCATATTATATAAAGAATTTAGTCAACATTAAAAAAATTATATTCACGTTCCAAATTTAAATTTAAAAAAATCAAACAAAAATTAATAAATATAGACAAAAAAACTAAATAAAAACAATGCTTGTATTTGCTCCTTACCTTTAACAATGGCAGCAATAGCAATCAGCTAAAAACTTTTTCATGAGATATACCTTGTTTCAGAAACAGCTAATTCTACTCTAACTGATCATTCTTTGCGAGGCGAATTCATTTAAATCTTTTTTGTAAAAATTGTACCCCCAAAAATAAAATAATGTGATGTATCATTAGAGAAATACATCATAGCAATCCCATTTGACTATTGTAAGTGGTAGTTACAATTCTTTTTTCCCCCATATGTCAAAGCATCGGCCGGGAAGTGAACCCGCAACAACTGTCTGCAAGCAACTGTTTGCAAGGCAGCTGTGCTGACCTTTCGGCTACCAATGCTTGACAAGTTACTATTCTTTTAACATAATTTATTGCAGGATTTCAATTTTAGAGTTAAACTTTAATGATGTCTTGTATTGTTTCTGCTCGACTTAAAATTCCAAACAAAACATTTAAAAGTCTCTTTTTATACTGTTATTTCAAGGTACAAAACTTTATAACCATACTGGAGTTTATTTAGACATTTTCTTTTTTAGTCTGATTTTTTTATTGCTAATATATCTAGAACTGAACCTTCTGACTAATGCTTTTTTTAAATCTTCTCATCATTTATTTTCATGGCTAGGCGCAGTTGGTAGGGCATCCAATTTGGGATTGGGAGGTCCCAGGATCAATTCAGGTGCTCGAACTTCTTATGAACTCCTAAGCAATAAAACCATTAGCTTTTTTTATTTATTGTTTTAGCTTTGTTTGAATTTTCTATAAGCTATGGTAATCGATAATAGTTGATTAAGCTCATTCATACAATTAATTAGCAAAATACTCATTTTATTTAACATTTGATCTAAATATACATTAAATAAACTAGAATATAGATATCTTCACTGTCTTTTACCTTTTTTATAAAAAGACCACATTTAATCTTGCAAATATTTTTTTATTCAGGTGCTGGTTTTTAAATAAGTATATCTCCTTTCAATTTATGTTGTTATATATTAACAAATAATTATTCTCCCTCTGCATTTGCTTTTTATGATCAATAAAATAAATAATTATCTCTTTCTCTGACTCAGAAATAGTTCTTATTATTTCAATGCATCTGTTCTCTCTAACTATTAAAAATATATCTTTTCAACACTCTCAAGAACATCTTAGTCACAAATTAGGCCAAGATAATTCTTCTAAAATCTTTTTATTTTATTAAATACTTTTCTTTAAATTGAAAGTAACTGTTGATAGAATATTTATCATCCCAGTTTCTTGAATTACAAATTACATTACAAATGTTGATTAATTCTCTTAAGATGGAATTGATGATAAAGCACATCAATGCTCCTTGTTATGACAATTTTCATTTAAAGTGTTTATATCTTGTTTCAATAGTATTGCACAATCTGTTACATCCTGACTTTCTTTTTTATTTAGTATAGATGATGAATTGTTATTTTTATCATGATTTTTTATTTTATTTACCAATAATTTCACATTTTATCACTACTTCCTTTCTGTGGGGTTTTTTTTTTATTCAAACTGTTTTATTCTAAGATTTATACCAATCAAAACTACTGTTTGATTGTCATTTTTATATTTCTCTACATTCCCTTTCCAGTCATTCTCTTTTTCTTTTTGTTTTATATTTTTATTCTCTGATAAACTTTCTATATATACTATTTATTTTCACAGAATTTTTATTTTTTTCAGTCTACCATTTTATTCCTTTACATCTTTATAATTTACGTATGTTTTAATTTCATAATTCATTTTAATTTATTTGCCCATTTCTTATTTCAGCTTTAGTTAGTCTTTGTTTAATTTAGACATTGGCTTTGTTTGATGTAGGGATTAATTAAATTATTATTTTTTTCTTATGATCATTTTAATATCAATAGAATCACAAATACAAAAAGGTATTCATTCTTAGCTCCATTTTTGCTATATCAGGCAATTTAGTGGCAGTATTTGCATCTTTTCTAAATTATTTATATATTATGAAAGAAGATTTATTTTATAAAATATATTAATAGTTGATAAATTAGTATATCAAAGGCTAGAAACTTGGCAGAGTTTTGATGAAGAATAATTTCTGAAGCAAAAATATGACTAATTACTAAGCAAAAGAAGATGTTTCCAACTACAGTGAATTTTTGAATTATTATTTTGGATTTGTTATTAGATGATTTTGAAAACTTGAAAATAAAAAATTAGAACTTGATCAGCAATAAAATTTGTAAATCCAGTGAAATGTGACTATCAAAAGAGGTGAAAAGTCTATGTTTAGAAATACCATTTATATACAGACACTTCTTTATTTACATACATAATGTGTTCTATGACATTTTGTAAAATTTGAATTTTGCATAAGTCAGTTTTATCTTTCAGTTGCTTCCCTTACTATTAGCAATGGTGCAAATATGAAAACATTTCTGAGAATCTAGTGCTCATTAGAAGAGCTTTACATAGACTTCAAACCCCATAATGAAGTACAAAGAGGTTTGTTACAAATAATGAGGAATCATTACGTAGATGAGAAAACAATCTTATATCTCTGTTACTATTGAAAAACATTAAAAGGCTGAAGTGGTATTGGCTAGATATGATGTTAAATAAAAATAGATGGACAGCTGACTTCATTAATTGAATCTTAAGAGATTTAAAAAACATAAAAAGAGACCATATGTGAAATGGATAAAGATGAAATAGGGAAATTTTCTGGAATGATATTGGAGAAGCAAAGCTGTAGTTTAAAGAAATTGGATTAATCTCAGAAATGTCTTCATCCTGCAGTATATTAATATTGTTTAAAAATGTTGATAATGCTATCTCAAAAGCTGTTTACCCATTGTGAGAACTGCATTGGTTTGGACATCACTTTTTTTGCACTTTATATGTAGTGGAAATTGTCTTCATAAATTCATATTTATTCAAATAAGATTTATATAAATGAAAGCTTGTATGCATTTACCAACTTGGTAACTAGTAATTTATTCTGACTTTTTTGAGATTATGTGTACCATTCATAAAATGGATATACTGACATATTTTATAAGAAACAAAAACATGTTGTTTCAAAAATTGATTTTCAGATAAAATAAAAATATTAGTTTTACATCATCAGTGCATTTTATATTAAAATGCAGTCAGGTAAAACAAAAAAGAATTAGTAAAGACATCAATCAAATGGCTTGCCACAAATATGATTTTGCTATTATAATGCATGTCTTTAATGTACAACTTTTATTATTTATGGCCTTTAACATCTATTCAGACAAGTTTAAGAACTTCTAGCTACCTTTATTTATATAACTCTTTTGCTATCCTGCATGCACCAGGCATATTGAGCCGTATTTTACTACTCTCTCTAGAATCTGTTTTATATTTAAGAAAAACAATGCTAATATATTTAGATTCAAACATAACTGTTGAATTTCTATCAAAGAATACTATTGAATAACTTATTCATTTGCTAAATAATTTTGGCCACTGGCTAACTGTTTGAAAAAAATCCCAACTTTTTAGAAAATTTTTAGTAACTTAAAAATTTTAGCCTCATTCTGCTTTAAAATATGTGGCATGTTAATGCTGCACCTACTATATCACAAAGTCTTTAAAATATGCTCATTTATTAATAATATTTTGGTTGTAAAAAAAAATGTATTTAGAATACATTTTCTTTTCGTGAATGCAAAAACTATTTATTTAATCTTTGACCCACTTATTCTTGCTTTTTGTTCTTGCATGTGTATAGTATATATAAATACATTAATAATAAAATCTTACTATTCAGTACTTTTTGATATTCGAGTTATCACATTTTTGAAATTGCAAGTGAAACAAGTCTCTCGTAAATGAAATTAAAAATGACAATGATTTTTTTTTTTTTTTAGTATACATGGCATATACAGATATTTTTTAAGAATTCTTTGATTCTTTTTTTTTTCATAAGTATGTGTAATTTTTTAATAAATGTTAACACATTTAAACCAGAAAAGGTATACATTACTTTAAAATATCTTTATTCAAGCTAAGCGCTTTCACTTTGGATACTTCAGGTCTCATAATAACGATATTTTAAACTAATGTATGCCCTTTCTGGTTTAAATACTTTAACATTTATTAAAAAGATACAATTATACATAAAAAGAGGTAACAGTGATATTTATCAAATTATTGAGTATGTTTGCACGGTTTATCTGAAAACAGGTGAACAACCCAAGAGAATCAGATTCTGATGTTATAATTGGGAATTGTCCATAATGGCTATTCATTGTACAATTGGCTTATTATTTAAAAAGATTTTCTAGCAATGAAATATGTACACCACTTACATTCTGTAGTTTTAAGTAAGAGGCGGGGAAGTTGAATCTGCCACTCTATAAAATAAGAGCCATGACATATAACAGTTACCTGAGGATTTCCAAGAATATTTACAATTTTTTAAAAAATAGCAAGCTCAAAAGCAGTCCATCTATTCATACAAGTACTAATAGATCAGCAGGTATGAAACTATTTAAGCTAGAGAATAAATAGGAAAAATGGTTAAAAGAGCACATGATTCTGATGAATAATGCATTTTTTGATAATGTTTCTTTGTGATAGGTTGTTGGAGATGGCATTTCTCTGCAGTGGCTATTTAAATTTTTTTTTACTTTATATAAGTTAAAAACCAAAATATTAAAGCAGTCTTTTTTAAAAAAACAAACAAACAAATAAAAACATTCCTATTTAACTTAGAAATTCTATTTGTTTGTTTGTTTGAATCAAATCTTGTAACTGATTTTTAATATACTTCTGTCAAATATATTTTTTTCAAACTTCATGCATGTGCTAGATATTGATGACAGTGCAATATTTCAGGATTGTCCAACTAGTTGTCTACCCTAATAGTTTTGTAGGACTACATTTCAAACTTTGTTGATATCAAGTTAGTAAGTCCACTGATGTGCAATAGACAAAGTATATTTTAAAAAATACACTTTCCTTGAACTTCACCACTAATTCATTAAAATGTGTTTATAGTTAATTAAAATAGAAAGAAATGAAGAATGAAATTTAATTTCTATTGATTGTTTAAGGAAAACTTGCTTTTTTAAAAAAACATTGCTTCATAAAGAAAAAAATATATTGTAAACAATTTTTAACAGGGGCAAATATTTTATTTCAAATATTATAAATATGGAGATCTGAATATTAAAAAGTAATATATTTATAAAATATTTTATAAAAATATTTTTATTTAAATTGATGAGAACACAAGGAATATTAATTCCAAAAATGAGATAAATAGTAGTTAATAAATAGCAGTATAACCTAAATCAATTTTCGGTGTTGGGAACCCTTGTCAAGGCAATAAAAAGCAAAAAAATCAGTCATAATTTTGGTTTGTTATATTTAACTTGAAATAAAAATGAGGGTGCACCATAAATTAATTCTGAATTAGTTAACATGCTTTTATTTCATCCACCATTTGACTGATAGTTGATATCTTTTTTTTTTATTGCTGTTCTGTTGTCCTGAATATCCAAATATAATATTTTCTATGGAATGTAGCAGCATTCTCACTTAGTTATATAAATATTTTAGTAAGATGCAATATAGTCTTTGAGCATGCATTGCTTAAAGTAGACAGCCATATAAATGAGTGAAGAAGAAAAAGTTATGTTTTGATCTGAGGAAAATTAAACTTGATTGCAAAGAATTGATGATTTTTCTAAATTGAAATCAAATTAGTCCATATATATGATACATCAAAATATTAAAAGCCAGCCTGGTTAAGGTAATTAGATTAAACTGGGAAAATCGCTTCTTTTTCAAAGATTTATAATTACATTTATATATATATTATAAATAAAAATATAAGTCATTCAATAAATATTAATAAAATGCTAATCAAATAAATTAAATTCTACTAAAACTGTAGCTAGTTTTCAGTATTTATATCATCTTATGGAACAAGTCAAATTATTTTTTTTCCACAAATATTTAAAATTGCACTTTCATCTGGTTTTTTTTTACAATTCATATCGGTAAATGAAATGTAACAATTTATTCATGATCAGAGCCAAATTTCCAAAATTTATGTAAGTTTACACAACTCATGAACAAAACTTTCTACAGAATTTAATATTGCAAATTGAATTAGTAAACAATTGGTTCTAATAAAATTGTTTATAAACCGTTTTAAAATAAAAATAATAACAGCTATTGAATCTGCAAATGAAAATCATACAAATAAGATGATGCAATATCTAAAGTTACACCATATTTGCATTAGGACTTATATTTTGATGATTCTTGATCTAAACCAATTGAATTGTTTTAAAAATGTTTAAAAAGAAAAAAAACATTTTAAATATATGAAGAAAAATGGAGGACAATTTATACTTGATTTATAAAAATCATCACAGTGAAAAGGTATGCCAACAGCCTATAAAATAAGATTTTGATTTATATATGATTATTCTAATAATTACCATGAAGATGAAGTTTACAAATTATATTTCTAATTTTATATAAATAAAGTATTTAAATAAAAAAATGGACTTAAATGTGTATGTCCAACTGCAGCAATATGCATAGAAACAATATGCCAGTTAGATTAATGGATGGATTTTGGACCAAGAATATTCTGTCAATCTTCAAAAATTACAGTAAATATGTTACATGAGATATTTAAACTATTTCATCTTTATTTGATTTTACAAAATATTTAGAAAAGACAAATATTTCTGGGAATGTTTGTACATGCATATTAGATGTGTGGAGTTCTATGCCCCTATAAATAGGAAAGAATCTTTAAAAATTATTAATGATTGTTGATTGGTTAAAAAGAATATATCAAATTTTAGCATTCATTTCTTGGAAATTTATTATTTATTAATGAAAATTTAATGGCCGTGTGTTTGATGGCAGTTTGTACAAATGAGTCAAAGATGACCTATAGGATTATCAATCAATATCTGGTTATTTATAGATATATTTTACCATACTATGTAGAAATAATTTTAAAAATATTTATATGTGATGATATTAAATATTATTTTAGACAAGTGAGTTTTTTTTTGTCATAGATACACCTGAAAATATTGATTGCATTTTAGATAAGTTTTATGCACTAAAATAATTAAATTTAATCTGTAATGATGAAGATAATTTGGATTATATTCATTAGCTGGATTTAAGAGCAGAGAAAAGCAATAATGTATTTGAAACCATTAAATATGAGATTTTATCAATTCTAATTCACTTGTATTTGCTACATGTTAACTGGCTAGTTTTAGAATATTTTTATTTAGAAATAAAGTTATTGATAATTGAATCAAATGATTACTATTGAAGAATATATTTGTTAAGTGTTGATTATCAATAAGTTTAAGAAAAAAATGGGAAACATCATATAATAGTAATAAGATAAGTCATTGTATTACATTTGTTGTTTCTGAATACTTTAAAGTGGTGCAAAATATAGTAAGATTGTTGATTATTGGTAAAGAGTTTGGGCAAAAATTATCATATGGGTTATTATATATAGAATAGTGTTATATGTGGATAATCTTACATGAGTGAGTCATATGTGCTTTAAAGAAAAGAGTGCACAAACACAAAATGTTATACAGAAAATAATCATGTCATGCTACTAATTGTAATGATATTTGTTTTACACATTGAAAATGATATGAAAACGAAAATTAAGGAAGCCTATTGTATAAATATTTTGTATACAATGAAGCCACAAACTTCACTTTATCAAAGTACACAACTTTAATTATGTGTTACTCAATAAAAAAAAATGTAAACAAACAAACAAAAAATATTAAAATTTAATAGATTTTCTGAGTATTTGGTGTAATAAAATATTTTTAAACAGATTAAAGTTTCACAATTTTAAGACTAAAAGTTGATACTGATGTAAAAACCTCTAAAAAGAGAAAGATCCTAATTTCTTGATAACAAGCCCACTGTCATGTTTCTATAAGAGAAAAAGATTATTGGGGGAGGGGGGCAGATTGTGTTTAATAATGACAAAATCAGATATTTCACCATTTTTGCAGTACATTTAGTTTATTTTATTTTTTCTGTAAATGAATGGGTGATTTATTAGTAATTATATTATTATTATTTTAAATTTTTGTTTATCCTATAATCTTAATTTATATATGCATACTATAAAAAGAAAAAAAGCTCTGTTATATGTGTGTGCATTGAAATGTACTGTACACTTATGATTTAATATACAATATATATTCTATTCCAATGAAAGTTTACTACTAAAATGTGAGTTATTAGTCACTATATACATTTGAATGCAAGAATGGCTTGAAACAAAATATAGTGTACTTTGCAGCTCTACTATAATCTTATAAATGAGCAGTTGTACTGTATGATCTTATATAAATCTTGGATGATCTTATATAAATCTTGGAAACACAGCATTGGTCATGAATAAAAAAAAAAAATATTTTATTTAATGATATAAATTGAAAAAAAAAGTGCCTTTGAAAACAAGATTTTAAATATTTTCTGGCAATTTAAATTTTATTTGCTACTAATATGGTAGAAATACCAAGAGCTAACCATAGTATTATTAATTTTGATGAAGTAAATATCTTTTCTTTGCAATGGAGTATTTAAAGGCTATTTTATCTTTAATCTTATGTAGTATAAATAAGTTCTTATCACCTTTTTTACTAAAAAAAAAAGTAGTTTGCTTCTTTGGAAACTTTTGCCAGACTAGTTATCACCCATTTGTAAGGAGTAATTTTAATTTTATTTAAATGAGTAGAAATTAATCACCCTTTTGACCAAATCATCCATCACTTATTATTAGCTTTATTTTTGATAAAGGAAGAAATTAATTTGAAATGTAAATTAGTCATTTAATAATCAAAATATATTTAAAATTGATCAAAATATTTTTTACTTTTGATGATATCCAGAAAACATTATTTTAGATGCTAAATGAAGTTTTAAACAAAAGGTGTCTGTTTTTATGTATAATTCTTTTTGGAATTTTAAAACCTATTTGCATTAATATATTATTAAATATTTTCATATCAACATTTTCAAATATTTTAATAATAAACTTTTTCTAGCAATGAATTTTATTTATTAAACGTTTATAATAAGTATTTTATTATTATTATTAAACATTTTCTTATTTGCAATAAACTCTCTTATTATCTTTCAAAGAGCTCTAGAAAAAATAAACAATAGATATATAAAAATGATTTTAAAAAAGCCTATTAAAAATTAAAGATAAACAGTTTAATGATTATTTTTGAAATGCTGCACATATAAAGTACAAGTTAACGATTAGCTTAAGTACTTTTCATATATTATTATTAAAAATATCAAACACTTATTATTTACAAAATGTGTATGTATATAAAGTATAATATATATATATAATTTTAATATCCCATATTTAAATAATGAGTTTGTATAAATTATAATGATGTACTTATGTCTTAGACCTACAATGCACGAGATCTGCTATGCCTTTTCAAATTCATGATAAATGTCTAACCTTGCAATCCCATCAAATAAACCCTGCAATGTGATAAATTTATACCTTCATTTATTGTCCAGATTTTGTTTAAACAAGCTCTTCTCAAAGTGTTTTTAAAATGATTCCTAGAGAAATTAAAACACATCTTTTTCAATCTTTTTTTTTAATAAATTACTTAATTTTTGTGTACCCTGTTAAAAATATTTTGTATTTTTATTCTTTTTTAATAATACTTTGTATGTTTCTATAATTCATTTTGCCATCATTATTTAAATTTTATTTGAAGTGCAAAACAATGACTAATAATCAATTACAGAATGCTTGTAAAAATTAAAAAAAAAAAACATTTATAATTAAGAGACATGATGATAGAGAGGCATGGAGAAAAAGAAAGTAAAGAAAATTTAGGAAGAAAGATATGATAGATCTATAGATAATGAGTTTTCAAATTATATTTTAGATTAGATTTTGCTGAATTAAATAAAATCAAAATGAAGACTATTGTTGTTTATAAAATTCCTGATATCAGTAAGTAGTATGAAATATGGGAGGGAGCCTAAAGGTATCTGAATAACACCAAATTAGAATTAAAAAGTTGTTTAACCTGATTTAAAAGCATATTTGAGGAAATTGTAAAGAGAGGTGATCTTGTATAAAAATTTAATATCTCTGATATTTCTTCTTTGCATCAAGAAAATCTTAAAATAGTCATCAAAGTGATTATATTTAGAATATCTAGCAATTTGGATATCACTTTTAGTACATAGGTTTCAGATAACAATCAAATTTCTAGATTGTAGAATTTCAAAGACAGAAAAGGTTTATATTTAAATGACTGATTAAATATTTTACCTTGTCTTTGTATAACTGTCATTATTTTAAAAGCCCTATTCATCATGATATTAATATGAAAAATGGAAGAAGGTATTGTTGGAAAAAGTAATTCCAAAATATTTTATTTTTAGAAATGATTTTACAATTATTGAAGAGGCAAACTATAAAATTTCAGATTTTTTTTAAAGTATGAGACAATTGAACATCTATCTTTATTAATCATAATTTTGTTATTAGTGCACAATGCTGTAAAATTATTTATATAATCTGTGATAAAGAGTAATCAGAAAAAAAATTAATGCATCTGAAAATTTTGCAATCATCAGCATAGTAGAGGAATTCTTTTATACTATTTCTAAGATCTAATGTATATATGGTTCAAGTGTGTTGGTGTAGGGTAATATTTAAAAGCTAAAAGAAGTAGAATTTAAAAATCGTTCAATAGATGTAATTTAGATTTTTTTTAATTTTTTTTGTTAAAACAATTTCTCTTTTTTTGATATGTATAATGAAAGTAATTTGTGTTTAATATGATTTATTTAATTAAAGTCAAGTTAAAATTGGAAAGAATAGAAATACATACAGATTGTTTATCCAGATAAACAAAAGAAAGAAATTATAAACGCAAGAGATTATAGGGTGAAACCCTTTAAACAATAATTAAAGATGGCTGAAATAATTTATATTAAAAAAAAGACTTTGTAACTAATAAGTAATAAGTAATGTACAAGATTATCAACTTGTATTCAGAGAATAAAACAAAGATAAAAATATATGCACAGAAATCCCAAAACTGGTTGAAGTTATAAAATGAAGAAAATAACTGTGAGCAAGGTCTGTTGTGCTGTTCTTTTTTTGCTGGCTGTCTCATACTTCCTGGGTGGATGGACAAGGAGATAATCCCAATTGTCTTGTTCTCATAATGGCAATTAGATGCTTCTATCCATAATGAATCATACACTAAAGCAAGTCTTCTGGCATGAATGAAAAATGGAGTATTTGCTAACACCTTTTGTCATAAAAAGGTCACTCCAAAAAGTTTTCGAGTCTAGCTTTACTATGGACCAGGAATGTGAAAATGTTGACAGGAGAAATCAAACCCAATGAGCTCTTTCATCCCAAAGAAATACATGTATGTTACGATAATCCATGATTTATGCAAATCCCGGTAATTTAATATTCCAACACTAATTTGGGTCTAATTAAATGTTTGCAGACTAAATTTAACTATAAATGTTAACTACAAACTTCATATACTGATACAGACATTCACTGATTTATTATAAAAGAGACATGCATTTTATCCATGGATTGTTTTCTAGAAGAAACTTAAAAGAAGAGAATTAAATAGGAACTATTTAATTGTTTGATTAACACTATTATCTGGATGAGTGTGTATGTGCTTTTCAATTTTGTTAATAATTTATCTTTAAATATTTTAATTTGTCGTAATAAAATATCTTTAATATCAACTTTTCATTATACATTCTTAATTTTAGTTTATTAGATTTTATTATTAAGTTTAGAGAAGCATATAAATTACCTTTGTCAATATGCTTGTTTAATAGTTAAGCCTGGAGAAAATTCATATAAATTAATTAAGTGATGGGAAAATGTAATTTCCATCTTTACTTTTAGTTATTTGCTGCGAATTTATGGTATGTGATGTGACGGAAGAAAGCGCATTTTCTAAAATATTGCAGTTTAGTTATTTGTTGTGAATTTACAAGATACGATGGAATCAGGGGTCTATAGATCCTGGTTGCCCCATTGAATAAATTAAAAACTGATTCTGCAGGCAATTTGAATAGTAATAAAGTATTAGGTTAGTTAATCAGGAAATATAACTATGTTCTTGAAATATTCATACTCATACTGGAACAGAGTATTCTCATTAAATAGCAGGATTGTCAGCATTCTTATTTAGAACTCACCACTTGTGTAAGCTTGAAGAAAATAGGATAACTAACATTGCATGCTATGTCAAAGACTTAATAAGTGTGGGATTCAAATACAGGACAATAGCAGAGAGAATCAAGCAGTTTTATAGAAAATTAACAAATAATCAGTGTGAAGAGTATGAGTCACACATGGTATTACCATATATCCCTAAAGTGGCCAAAAACCTAGCTAAAAATCTATCCAAGCAATTTAAAGTAAGTTTTCAAACTCCCCTAGCTACTAGCAGACTCATTAACAACTCCAAAGATAAAAATCAATCCAGATCAAACCCCCCAGGTGGTATATAAAATAACATGCCCACAAGCCAGTTGCAAAGCCATATATTAGGGGTAACTTGGGCTACTGTCACTACCAGAATATTTCAACACATGTATATATATAACAAAATTTGCACTAAAAATGAAGGCAGTTCCAACATCCCTAGAACACCAAAAAACATCTAATCACAATTTTGAACCCACCAATAATGAAATCATATTCTTGGAAAGAAATGATACCAAATGCAAAATAAAAGAGGCATATTTCATTGCAAACAATCTGAAGGCCATCAATAGATGAGATTCATGCTTTTCAATTTCCAAGAAATGCACTGGTTGATTAATTTGCATACATTAACGATAACACAAAATTTAAAATGACACAGGCTATGAATATGGGAGCAAATTTGCTCCAAAAGTGCTAAGCCAGAATAAAACATAATTAAAATATAGCTTCACTAGTGTGCATTGGAAGCGCAGTATAATAATTAAATAGTTTGATTAACTAGCACTTTATCGTATGTCATATAAGACCTAAATCAAAATTTAAAATGTTACAATATATATTAATAGTATATAGGATATGAATGTGCAAAGATCTACCTTATTAAATGAATGCTTTCTTATGCCCACAGATTTGGGATCCAAAATGTAATGGTACTTGATATAAACCCTAAAGATAATATGTAATGAGCTAGCTTTTTGAAGTAACTTCTTATAATTTCATAAATCAGATTCAAGATAGGCTTAACCCTACACTCTCTTTCAATGTTTCAAATAGCATCCTCTTAGGGATTCACATAAAATAACTCATGAGACATTACCTGCTAAATATAAAATGGAAACAAAGGGAATAATTTATTGAATCTACTGTATATATTTCCAACAACTAACTATATATAATTAAGTTAGCATGTCTAAATTTACTAATGTGAGACAATGTAGCTACTTACTAGTGTCTGTGCAGGCAATTGTTAGCATTCAGACATTCTCAAGGAAAATGATTAAGTTAATAGTGTCTAATTGCACAATGACCGTGTGTATTGACAAGCGATTAAAGGAAAATGAATCACAAATTACTTTAAGTCAAACAAGCTTAGAACTTTAATTCACTTGGCCAATAGTAACTTTGAACAATTAAAAGGTTAATTAACCCTTCAAACGTATGGTGAGATTAAATAAATGTATGTCATGTTTAAATTATGATATTTCTCAAAAGAAATTAATTGAACTTCAATGATAATAGTAATATGTCTATATGTGTATATAAGTGATCTTCATGAAGACAGATGTTAATAAACTAATGCTCAATATTTATTAAATATTAAACAAATATCAGATGTGCATTAAATATATATTTTTTCTTAAACAAACAAAAAATAAAAAAGTAATAAATGGTGTCCAATGTAACATTGTTTTATTATGATAAATCAAACTTAAAATGTGTTCACTTAAATCGAATACCATTTAGTATCTTTTTTTTAATATACTTTTTTTTTTTGAAAATTGACAGTTGATTTCATTAACATGTCAGATAACCTCTAATGGCAACAGCATGAATTTAAAACCATTGGAAGTTGATTTTCTTGAAGTATCTTTTTATCCTAGTTAAGCCAAGATTAATCAATAGAAGACAACACAGTTATTTCAGATGTTTTAGATAATTCTTAAATTGATTTCTAGAATAATTATTCATTTTTATAGTGTTTTCTCTTCAGAGGAATGCCTGTTGATGATTTCCCTTTCTTCATAGGAATGGTAATTATTGGAAGGGACTAAACCTAATATTAATTAAATTAATATTAAATTTCTCTAATGGGCATTGTTTATCTTCTCTATTTTATATATGCTCTGTGTGATGAGTTTTTTTTTAAAATATAGGCAGGGAGTGACAATCCTCAGGTAGTATGTAAATATAGTTCAAAAATACATGGAATTTTTTTTATATATTTCAAAAATCAGTAAATGCCAAAATAGATATTAATTCTGCCAAAATAGATGCTAGTTCTGCTAAATTGAAAACCAACTATTGAATTCAAGGCCAAATCTGTAGAGTTGAAGACAGCAAATACTAAAATAGATATTAATTCTGCCAAGATAGTTGCTAGTTCTGCTGAATTGAAGGCAGAAATAGATAACAAATCCAAGGAATTAGAACCAATTTTGTAGAAGAATTAAAAGGGTGTAGAAAAGAAATGATGGCCAATGAAGAAGATGCTAGAATTGAAGCTATTTTTCTGAGGGCAAGATTTGTTGAATCTAAGGAGGAAATGAGAGAGAAAACTCTAAAAATATTAATGAAATTTGAAGTATATAATAAAGAATGCCAGAATTTACAGAAACAGATCACTGAGGATAATAAGACCTTAAGAAAAGAATTCCAAACTTTTAAAAGTGAGATGGAATGCTCTTTGTGGACCATATGTGTTGAGATTGAAGCTGAAATTAAATTCCTATTGATATTCAAAAGGAATAACTTTTTCAGCTTATCTGAGGGTACTGTAAGGAAATAATCCAACAGGATAATGATGATAAAGTAGATGAGAGTTGCAAAAGAATGATTGTTGTCACTAGTACAGTCTCCAGTCATTTTCAGGAAATAGACAACAAACTGGAAGATGTTCACTTGAAATTAAGGCAGATTAATGAGTATGTGAAAGTTGATGAAACAGATATTCTGGAGAAATGTAAATATGAGGTATCAGGTCAAGAAGTTAAAATCAGTAGTAGAAATAAAAAGTGCCATGATGAATTTAAAATATCTTGACAAGTTTTGTTTCTACAATGGTCATGAATATAATAACATTGACTTTGGTAGAAGAAATTGTAAGACTGAAGGAAATGTATAGCTGTTTCATGAAGTAGGTTTTTGTAAGAAGTTTACAAATAGTGTGTATTTATGAGATTTTTATCTGAGTAGATGTCATTGTAATAAATTATTTGAAAGACAAAACATTATGAATAGGTTTAGCTCTTGTCATTTTGTAGTCAACTATGGTAGAGCAAGCATAAAATGTTTGATTTATGATAATACAAATTTTAGAAATAGGGTATATTGTCTGAGTGTAATAAAAGATGCAAACTATGAGACTTTACTTCATAAGGACAGGGTCATTATAGTTTTGTATGGTATGTGGAAGCTATATTTTTGACTGGACTAAATTAATATCATTGGTGTGATAGTTTAGACCTGTTTTATAAATATCCTCCCAAGACAAAAATGAAGGAAAGTATAATGATAGGTTGCAGAAGAAATAGAGAATTAGAGTCAATTATTCATAATAAAACTTTTATTTACTATGTAGAATCCATATTTTTAAATATTGTAAAAGTTAATAATTTTATTTTTGAGTTATCTAAAGGGTGTAGTATTTTTGACTTATTTTTCAAATATCCATTTAGAATCAAATTTAGGATTATAAGTCTCATGTTAATAATCTTCAGTCTTTCTGAATAAATTATTCATATTTTCAAGTTCTATAATATTATGAATGTTGTTTATACTGTAAACCCTTGTTTATTAAGTTGTAGTTAAAACCATTTATAATTCTTTTTGTACACATTTGAGAGAATAAAATATCCATCACTTTAAATTAATAAGTAAATTAGTAATTACAGCCCCAACAGGCAATTTGGTAGTTAATAAATTAGTTCCTAATTGAAATTGAATTGAACCTCACATTGGTCACCCACAGGAACATCAATATAAAAAGTTTTTCAGTGTCTATGGGGGGCCCTACAAGATTGAGAAGATTGGAGTGAATGCTTATATGATTAGTGCATCAGATGAGATAAAAGGGCTTACAATTTCTGGAGCCTCAGGCCAATGAATTGTGAAAGACCACCTTTACTTTGACTGAAATCTGTCACCATCAATCTTCATTTCCTCATGAATTCTATTTTGATATTATTAATGAATTTGAAGAATACTACTATAACTTTAATAACGTTTAAACATTGCCCTATAATGATTGAATTTTTTTTCTCACAAGAGGATTTCAATATTTATGCTTTGTATGCCAGTTGGTATTATATTATGGTTTTAAAAGGAAAAAATTTTGTTGCAATTAATTTTGTTAAATTGGGAAGCCTAACCATAACAAGTTAAATGCAAAGATGGATGTTTCACTTTGGGTATTCCAATTGTTGTTTTATTGGGAGATTGTGACATAATGTCCAATTGATAATAAGAGGAATATACTTTTTTTGTTTTGTTAAGCAGGGGGGATTTGTAAAGGTTGGAAGGATTCATCCTTTAACACTGGTTATAGTACATACATACATATAGGAAGATTTATATATATATATATATAGGAAGAGAGTGAAAATAAATAGGGATGCCTTATTTTTATTGCATAAAATTTGAATTGTTTATTAGCAGAGGATAATGGAGGCTTTATTATTTTGAGGCATATATATCTTTTACTTATAGTTTTGACACTTTATAAGACATCATGATTTTTTTAAAAAAACTTGCAGCAAGAAAACGTTTCAAAATTTTTTTTCCTTTATTATCGTTTGATTTCTACATATTTTTTTTGTTTATTCATCTTCTTTTGCAGTATATATTTGCCTATTCATGATTCTGAAATTTGGCAATAGTAGTGGTAATATATAGAGTGAATAAAGAAACTATGTGAATCACTTAGAAAATATTAATGATTATAATATATAAAAACATGTAAAAATATAATTTGTTTGTTAAAATGGATTTATGACTTACAAATGTATTTGTTTATTTATATATCATAAACTGTTATGTTTACAATAAACATATATATATTTTAACCATTGTAAGATAAGATTTTTTGAAGATCAATAGGTATGCTAAGAATAGAATTTAAGACAGTGTCTCATGAAAGTGTTGGTTAGATGCCATAATAACAAAAGATTATTATTGACAATCACCATTAGAAGAAGAATAAAAAATTTTGTTATCATCAATTATTTCATTTTCATTTGATGTAATTGCAAAACTTTATCTGGATTTGATTCTATTAAAGAATGACTGACTAATGGAAAAAGTTACTATCTCTGGAATTTAATTCCTTTTGCTTAGTCCTTTCCACTATTTACCATCTGTAGGAAAAAAGGGAAATTGTCAACAAGCATGTTTTTGAAGAAAAATCACTATGAAAATGAGTAGCTATTCTTATCCTGGAAATCAATTGAAGAACTATCTAAAAACCTCTGAAATAATAATATCATCTTCCATTGATTCATCTTGACTTAACTAGGATAAAAGATACTTCAAGAAAATCAATTTTGAATGGTTTTAAATTCACACATTCACCAATAGAAATCATCCAACATGTTAGTGAAATTTATGCAAGGATAAATATTGATGTTACAGACAATTGTCAAGTTTCAAAAGAAAGTATATTAAAAAAAAAAAAGAAACTAAATGATAATCAATCTGATTATAATTTTTTATTTATTTATTAAAGTGCTCCCATTTATTTTAATTTCTCATGATAAAACAATACAATATTAGATATCATTTATTAATTTTTTTTTGTTTAACAAATACATTTAATGTGCATCTGATATATATATATATATATATATATATATATAGTATTTAATAAATAAATGCTGAGTAGTAATTTATTAATGTCTGTTTTCATGAAGATCACTTATATAAACATATAGACATATTATTATTATCATTGGAATTCAATTAATTTCTTTTATCAAATAATTTATAATTTAAATGTGAGACATCTTTATTTAATATAGAGATATGTTTGAAGGAATGAATTATTCTTGTAATATTTTTTACATGATGTGTGTATAGTTATATATACATATAACTTGGAATTCTCTTTAAATTCATGAGATCTTGCTCTAAAATATTAGGATCACTGTAGTTTGATGATAACCTATCAATAGACTCTCAGAATTGAGTGTAATGTCGGTGAATATATTAATCTCTTAGTCCAAAACTGAGGATATTTTAAGGGATTAACTTGCTTTTATCAAAAAAAAAAAAGAAATGTGTCTTCCATAATGTAAGAAGAATACCAATACTTTTTTTTTGTTATGAGCTTAATAGGACCTTGTCCTTGAAAATGTATCTATGATTTTAAACTATCTGATTTCAATAGAATACTATTATTAATATTTTCATTATATTATGGCATTTGACTTGATTTTGAAGAACAAGTAGTCTTCATGCAAACATGAATGTAGCCCCTATAGATCTGGTTAACTAATGGTAAGAATATGAATTACTTTGAAGTCAAGTGAAAAACTTATAAAGAAATATATGTTGTAATTTGTTGAACTATTATTATTATTATTATTATTGCCATTCAAAAAAAAGGGTAAATATTTAATCATAAATAAAAACTATACCATTTGTTTGACTTAAATTTTGACATAAAATAACTTTGCAATTCATTTTCCTTTAAATCACTACTGACATGGGATTATTGTACTATTGGGCACTGTTAATTTAATCATTTTCCCTGAGAATATCTGAATGCTAACGATTGTTTGCACAGACACTAGTAAGTAGTTGAGAAAGGGAATCAAAGATTCTTTTTTCTGTATAAGAAATATTGGAAATACTATATGTAGAATGACATTGAGTTGTATTGGTGATCTCAGAAAAGTATTTAGCAAAATCAACTACCTTCAATGTAGTGTTGGTATAATATTGTATTTTCCATTTGGTTAGAACCAAATCTTTAATTAAAGACAGGAAGTATTGGGGGTTATTTGAAATATTTAATTCCACATTTTATATAAATTTTTCATATTCTATCTTGTAGATGATTTTTAGATAATCTAAAATTAACAAAGTTATTGTAAAAAAATTATATATATATATTGTAACGAGCACAGACGACGTTACATTGTTTTTTTATTATTAAACATGAAGTTAAAATAAGAAGTTCGCACTTAAAAAATTTTCTTTAAGAATTAAAAATTGAAATTAAATATCATCTTAAACTCGTATATATAAATCGCACAGATAAAAAAAAAAAATTATTAAAATAAAACTTTATTAAAAATAGAAAGGTATTTTAAAAACAAAAACTTAAAAAGATTTAGAGATAAAAATATATCTTTAATCTTGGAAAACACATTAATTAATCAGAAATGGAAATGATTGTTTTAATTAGAAATGTAAACTAGCCTTGGGCATTTAAATGTAAAAACATCGGTCAGATAGGAGAGAAAAACAATGGAATTGGATCTCAGCGAAAAGACCATCTCATCGATGACGCAATGTAAATTCAATCCTTCAAATTAATATAAAAGGACAAGTTTGAAAATTATTGATGGATTATTATTGAGAGATGTGACAGATATGTGTTAGTGCTAAAGTGAAGGAGAAGGGATTGAAAAGACGCACTCTTCAATCCCTTCAGTTCTGCTAAGAAAGAAAGAGAAATGAACTATCATTTTCTACATTGAGGACTAGTTAAAGCAAAAATCTCCGGATGGATAAATAAATCGGCCTTCATAATATCCACCTCTTTAGGACGGCATGGGAATTCACGTTCATGGCAAGCAACGGATAAAGTTGGACGTTTTAAAAATCGTAAGAACTTTATATTCACTTGAAACAATAATAACTCTAAATTTTAAAACTTTTTAGTAAATAATGCAATAGAATCCTATCTGACCAAACTAAATTCTTTATTAATAATGTTATTTGATGTATTTTTTATTTATTTATTTAAAATCATTTCCATTTATTTAATTTTGTTCTTTAAGTTTATTTATGATTTCTGTTTTCCAATAAATTAAAATATATCAATGTTAAACTTAAGTCGGGCATGAATGGCTGTATAGATTTGTAAAGTTATATTAGGGGAGGGTAATCTTAGGTTATTTGTGTCATTGTTAAATTGGGTCAATGGATTGGATATATTGATGTAGTTAGTAGATGTAGTCGGAGATTCGCTACTGGCAGAATCGTTTATATATACGCCGCACTCACCCGTTTGCCTATGGAAGGAATTATAAGATGGAGAACGCAGTTCCTTTCTATGGAGTTTTTTGTTTTATTGCTCTTCTTGTCAGATAGATGTCATATTCCTATTTGACGAGAGGCAATTTCTTCTCTTAACTTTTTGGTGCTGCCGTATTTCGTATTACATTGAATGCATCGATATATCAAATAAATTGACGCCAGTTTTGGCTGCAAACCTTTAGCCTAAGGTTAAATAGGGATAGAATGTTTATTCTCAAATGCAAATCTATGTAGTCTATTCATACTCAACACTAAATAAAAATGCATTAAATTTAAGTTGTTTATAGACATTTGCATGGATTCATTATCGGTTAATTGCGTTTTGGATTTCATATTTGATCAAAATATATAGACATTCGATAAATAATGATACCTCATGGTGAGTATCTAAAATGTATTTATTCGGATGTCTTTTAAGTTATTGGTGACAATGCAAGTATCTTATGGTGAATACTATTGGGTTACTTATAAATTTCCCTCTGCAATTGTCAGTGTCAATGATTTTATATTTTGATCGTTTATGTTTATTTTGAAATGTTTTTAACCGTTGAAATCTATGTAACCGATCTATACGCCCATCTGTGCGAACTTAATTAAAATGTAAACTTATAATATAATAGAAATTAAAATGTAAATTAAAATTCAAAGTAAAGTTAAAAATAATGTTAGATGTTAAAATGTAAACTGATACTAAAACAATTTTCAATCTTATATATATGTGCATAAATAAATGTTTATGTGTTAATTACTGGAAGTGGCTTATTTTATTCTTTTTTATATATATACTCTTATATTATATTATTAAATCTCTGCTATTCCATTGAGCTAGTGACATGGGCTAACAACCGGATGCAAAATATAAAAAAAAATATTTTTTTTTTACTTACGTATCTGCCTACTCTATAAATTTTTCTAGGTTCAAATGCCTAGATGGCGCCCTGTAGTGCAGATACCTTTAGTCTACCATCTCCGGATCATTACAATATATATATATTGTTTTGAGGTATTGTATGTAATGATATGATTTTCTTTTAATTATTTATTTTACTGAGAACCATGAAAGAAAATGATTGTATAAAGGAAAAATTAAATAACAAAATTAATTTCAAAAGAGTTGAAGAGAGGATCCCAATCAAATTTAGACAGCTCCAAAAGATTAATTATCTGTTCTATATATTTGGCCTACAGGTGACGTAGTCCGATAATAAATGGTGAAAATCGAGTGTTCAGAAACTGCTGAAAAAGTGCCTTGAATGGAAGAAGAGTTTAATTTTATCAAAGGGAAAATAAAAGTTAGAACTTTTGCTAAATTATTAGATCAAATTATAGACTTTTTACTATAATTAAGCAGGTATTTTAATAAGGACAAGTTTGTCCATTAAATCAAGATGGATTCTGTAAGTACTGATAATCCTGAGCTGGGTTTAAGTAAGCTTATGTTAAATGTCAAAAAAATTGATCCTAAAATTGAGAAAACCACAAGAAAATCAAAGAATTATATACAAAAGAAGTCAACCGATGTTGCAATAGATCAAAAAAATTCTAAAAGTCATAATAAAAAAATACTTCAAACTCCGGTGGTACAGCAAATTAAAAAATGCGGTTCTATAGTAATAAAGGATTATGAAAAAAATGTAAATGGAAGAATCAAAGAAATTTAAAATGAATCTAAAATTAGTTTGGTAAAAGAGAAAATACCAAATTCCTCTCAAAATAATAAGAATATATTAGAAAACAAAGAATTTCAAAGTAAGTTTTCTTTGTTAACGGTTAAAATTAAAGAATCGGAAAAATATTATAATAAAGAGGGTGATATGCAGGAAGTGGCAGAAAAACATCGTAACAAAGAGGTTTGAATCAAAATAAATCAGAGAATAATTTTTCAAGACCAAATCAACAAAGAACAAGTAGTGTAGCAATGTTTCAGGATGCTAAGAATATGTGTGAATCGCAGAAAAGAAATTTTCAATTAAATTCCAATTATCAACAGGATCACAATAATGTTAAAAATTCTCGTGATTATACTAAATTGCCTAGTACTCTGAGTGCACTTCCAAAGAACGAGGATCAATTAAACTCTGAATTTCCTCTTGTTAACTTTTAATAATATTAGTCTCAAAAATCAAAGAACAAATGATAGTAACCTGTTAAAGATATCTCATATGCTGGATGCTTGAAACTTAATACAAGTGGTATAAATCAAGAAAGAAGGTTAAATAAAATAATCAACAGCCAAAGTACAATAATAAATAGAGACAATCACAGAAAAATAGATTAGTCTATGTTCTTCTCTAGTGTTGAGCTTGAGCAAAAATTAAATTACAATGATGTCAACTTAGGCAGTATCGATCCAATTAATGACAACGATGACTTAAATCCAGAAGAATATCAGATTACTAATGATGAGTTTAATGCTAGGATTCCTCCCATATTGTTTGGTTCATTCTCTAACTTCTACAATGAGTTGATTCTGAGTACGAATAATAGAAAATGTGAACTATTCACATTCCCCAACGAATGAATTGTTTGCCTTAATTAAAAACTTGAAAATCAGTGATTCAATAAGGAAGGTGTATTACCACCCCAATAAAAGATATAAACTAGAAATTAGTCTGAGGATATTATATGGAAAGATACTGGATAGGGATTATGATACATAACCTTTTAGAATTTATTGATTACTAGAAATTACACTAGGTGGCATTATTGCATAGAAAAAAAATTTAAATACTGTACTTTTTGTTTGAATCTGGAAGAACAATTTCTGGATTTATTTTCATAATTAGAAACAGGTTCTGTTTGCAATGAAGATTTAGATCCTAATAAAGGATTATGATTTATCTTTTTGTCATTATTAATATTATGATGATGATGATCACTAATCATACAGAAAAATTAATAATCTATAAGGGAATGAAAACCAACATTATCAAATTATTGATAGTCAACCTGTACTTTTAAGTTGGAATAAGATTATAAAATAGATTTTTCACTTTAATATACAGTTAAAATTAATTTTGTTGCACCTTTATATAAAAGTGCATAGTTTTAAAATCTTATGCTGTTTGGAGATGAATTATAACTGAAAGTCATATGTTGTTGATTATATAATGTCATAAATTGTTTGTGTAATCAAAAATGGAAATTAATGAAGTCCATTATGCTATTTTATATATATAAATTATAATAAGCAACAAAAATATCATTTATAACAATTATTGTATAGCGGTTATATATGATTTTTTTTGTTTATTTATTATAACTGTTTATAATTTTATTCTTAATTTAGTTGTTTTAATCTCAGAAAAATATGTTTTAACATGTTAAATACAGATACTTTTAAAGTGTTGTAATTTCACTACCTTTGAACTTTTTAATGTATATGTATGTAATAGAGGGATTTGAATTTGGGTTTTTGCAGTCTATGTTTGTCCTCCACTCCATGTCAATCAACCAATATATATATTTCATGCAGAACCAGCACTCATCAGTTGGGCCAGGTCGTAATTCCCACATTTATATACAATCAGTAATTTATATTAAGACAAAAATTCTTTAAACTTTATTGGACATGCTTCAAAAATCCTAAATTCAAATCCCACAATATATAAGAAACATTCAGTATAAGCAAATTGTATACATGTATGAATGTAGTAATCCTCACAATAATGATGGGATGGAGACTGGGCAACTCTTGTTAAATGAAATTCACTATTAAAAGATTTTTTTTTTTTTACTAATTAATGTATGTAGTGACAAATCTATAACTTTATCATGTAATATTAATACAATTATTAAAATATTCATTTTTTTTTTTAAAATAATAATATGATGATAAAGTAGTTACAGACAATAGTCCATCCAACAACTTTTTGATTAACTTGATTTAGGCAAAAAAAAATCATTACTATGATGTGTAGAAGTGTTGTGTGTGTACGTTTTTTTTGAGAAGGGGGGGTATATTCACAGAAAGTTACAACACTGAAAAACATTTTTATAAAGCCTGTAAAAAAAATGTAAAACAGTCTTTTTAATAACTAACCCATTGCAGGACAAATGCTTTTCCAATAGCCTCTCATGGAGGATCAATGAAAGAGAAGACACTCCTCACCATAATAGCTTGTCAATTTTCAGGTGATGAGCACTTGGAATTGTTTTCATTTTTGTTTTACTGTCTAGTAATGGATATTTTAAATACCATTTACAGACTATTAGTGGATGACTAGATAGGTTGCTATAGGCCAGATACCTGAAGAAAAAACCCTAAACCTCTTGAAAAGATTTTAAATAACTTAAATTTGAATTTCACATCATAAGCATGATAGGCAGATGGCTATTCTGTGTTATAAGACTGAATCATGTATTAAATTTTAAAAAAACATGCATTATTTGAAACATTATATTTCTAATAATATTTAAGGTAATGCATGCTCTGTAATTAACAATTTCATAATTGATTACAGTAATATCTTCTTTTAAACAATAGACAGAGAGAATGATGTCTTTTTGTATAGTTAAGTTGAATGTTTAAATGAAATCATATTTATTTTCTGCTAATGATTGAAAGAAGGTTATCCTTTCTTTTTTTAAACTGACAAAATAAAAATTAATTTGCAAGTGAAACAGAATTTTGCAAATAAAAAGGTCATCTTTCTTATATTGAAAATTTGAATTATTAAATTGTGAATGTGATGTATTTAGAAAAATGTGCACAGCTTTTGGAGACATGTATATCACATAATACTGTAAATGCTGTAAAAATAAGCATAATTACATAAAACGCAGCATAATGGAAAGTATTTAAAGTTTTTCTTTATAATCATGCAATAAGTTCTTAAAAGTATGTATGTCAAATATTAATTAACACAAAAATAGTGTGTATAAACTATATAAGTAAGCAGTTATACAACAAACATAAAATGGTTTTCAGCTTAATTCTTATATCTTTGCATAATGTTGGAAAAGCATGTTGCCATAATTTAAAAGAAACGCTGTTTTAACAAACAGGAATTAAGCTAAAGACTGTTAATATCAAACTGATTTACCATCTTTATCAAAAAATGTATTTTAAAAAAGTTTTGCTGTTTGTTTCTGTTGTTTTATGCATTGGATACAGCCATTATTAAAACATTCTAATAGCCAGCCAGGAGGCAAATTGTAACTTTTTACTTATTAGTATATTCAGTGGTAGAACTTTTAGTAATCATTATATATATAAAGTATATGTAAAGATAATATACTTTCTTTTCTAAACAAAAGTTTTGCCTTTGATTAAAAAATATTTTTATATAGAATTTTCATATTTATAAATTTTCTTTTCAAGACATATTTCACCTCACTATTATAAATTGAACCACTTTATATATTACAAAATATTTATTGATTTTATCCAGTACTTTAGTAACTTTTTGCTTGGATAGTTATCAACTTGAGAATATAAATTAGTTTAAATTTCTTGCTAGTTTTACAATCAGTGATCCAACAATAACGACATCATCAACATATTTAAAACAACTTTCAGTTCGGAATTGAAAAAAAGTTGTCTAAAAATATTATTTTAATAATATGCTAACATATAATTATTTGCAGCAGCAAAGATTAAATATAACTTTGGGGTTTTTTTTTATCCACATTTTTATTAATTAGTTTATATATAGATTTTATATAAATATTTATTTTTTCAAACTCATTATTTACAAATGCTTTCAACATTTACATAAAATGTTATTTATTTTATATGGAATAATGTAAATGTTATAAATATATATATATACATACACACTCACATTTATATATAACTGATAATTATTAGTTCCCTCTCTTTTTTCCTCTGAGGAGGAATTTAGAGAGATTCTTACTCTACAGATGGTTATTTAAAATAATTTTATCTTAACTGTTTACTATCACTAGGACAACAATTGTACTGAAGTTAGTTAATAAATATAGATATTTATTAACTGAAATAATTGATGTAGCATGGTTGAAATATAACAATTTTTTTTATAAATGATTAAGAATAGGTTAACTGTTTTACAAAAAAAAAGTACAGAAACTAAATAATTAGATGAGATTTGAACTCAAGACTTTCAAGCTCTCTATAGCTATCCACCCCATCTTATGTAACTGATACACATTACCACATTCATGTAAAAAAGATAAATGATCTCAAATTAATGTGTTTTGTGCTGAACCAGGACTTAGTTGGTCTAGATTATCATCTCCCACATATACACATATATATATACACAATGCTCAATTCGCAAATCTTCAAACTTTAATGGACAGGCTTCAATCTTATCCAACTCTTCAGCCATCCATTTAAATTGATAAATTAAAGTCCTATACATGAGGGGTCAGAGTGACTTAAAGGCAATATAGGTATGACAGTAGTATTGGCATCAACAAGGGCTTTGAACATTCCATCATCAGATTTTCAATGACATGGATGGCTGAAGAGTTGGAGGGCAGAGAAATTGAGCATTGTTCATTAATGTTTATTCTATCTTAATATGAACTTAGGACTGATTTATATATGTGTGTGAGAGATGATGATCTAAACCAACTGATGAGTGATGGTTCAGCATGAAATATATATATATTGAAGATCATTTATTTTTTTCACATGTATGTGATCGTGTGTATTGGTTATATAAGATAGAATGGATAGCTGAGTTCAAATCCCCTTTTTAAGTTCTGTAAAGACAATATACATGTATTTAAATAACTGAATAAGTGTTATTTAAATAATAATGCATATAAAAAAGAAAAATTGGTACTTACATATAATCCTGTTACCAGAAGCTTGCCATGGAGAGGGATTAATTGTCACTTTTCAGGGATGTTGAAGTATTTTTTTCAAAATTATTTTACTGGACTGTTAAGTTTAAAAAATATTAAGAAATCCATTAAGTTGCATGTTTATTGCAACTTAAAATTTTGTAATTAACTTTTGACAATTTTTTAAATGCATTAAGAGATCAACCCTTCAAACAGAGGGAGGAATACCATTGATGGCTTAACCATCAATGATAGCCATGGTCAGATCGAGGCTATACAAAGTATAATCACAACCACATGTCCTGACCATGGCCCACCTAGATTGCTGGAACAAAACCTGCCATCCAAAGCATTTTGTTTTGATACTCAAACTTAGGCACCAGTCAAGGATGACAGACACACCAATCAGCACTTGAAATATCCCAAGCTAGCTCCTACTCTTAAATCAAGGGGTCAAGCACATTAACTTAACACATAATAAACCTTTATCTCTCTAAATAAATGGTGATGCAGTGACAAGAGAGAGAGAGAATAGAACAAATAATTAAGCAAACAGTATTTATTCACACATATCTAAAATAACATAACATAATATTTTACATATAGAAATATAAATGATTAGAGTTCAGGGTAAATTTTATAATAGTCCTTAAGTTCATTTCATTTAAAAAATAAACCATCTAGACAGTGGTCAGAAATATATTTACCCAAGTTTTCATGATTGTCAATTTTTACCTAGTTGGTCTTCAGTATTTCATCAATGTTTTCAAGGCTTGTTTTCCATTCTTTGAGCTTGACAATGGGAGAGAGAGTTTGCAGCAGATTTCACCATTCTGGCATCAATTTCCAGCAAGGGTTCAGTCAGGGATCGTTGATTTTGTTGAGGACTTTGAGGCCTGAAGCCCAGTTGAACACTCTTCTGGCAGTTTAGCAATATATTGCTAGATCTGTGACTTTAGCAATATTTCCACAGCAGTAATGACTGGCTCTACACTGCATTTATATTTGAAGACTGGAATGAATGAATCAGGACTGAATGAAGACTGAACTGAATGAATTAAACAATGAATAACATACTGAATCAATAACAGAATGAAGACCAGACTCAGGAATGAAGAATGGACTGACTGAAGAATAATAACCAAGTCATCCTTTTATATCTTAATTCTCCCATTGTTTTTTATCATAGCTTTAAACCTATTTCTTAATTTAATTTACATTTTTATTTAATTTAGTTGATTTTTACATTTTCTTAATCTAATCTTTTTTCCTACATTAATCTACTATTTCTTCACATTTACTGAATAGACAGTTTATATAGATTTTTAATTAATTCAATTTAGTTTTACCTTTTCTTTATCAGCCAGTAATCTTTTAAACTAATTACATTTTTGAAAGTTTTTCTTTTATAAACTAATATTTATTCTAATTTTTTCATATTTACTTATTTTTATACATTTTACTCTTTTAATTTCTTTAAAAAGGAAAGAGTGAGTTTTAAATCTTTTTATTTTAGATTTCCCCCCACCTGCTTTTAATACTAAAACTTTATTCTATTTTAAAAGAAAAAACAATATAATGCAATCTTTTTATTTTACAAAATTGCATTTTAAAACAAATGTACTTAACTAATTATTTCTTCAATATTCTTTTCTTTCTTATTAAATTTGATTATATATTTTGAATTGTAAAACAAGTAACACATATATGTGTAGGTTTTATAATATATATATATATCTCACTAGCATTACAATATATATATATGATCACTAGATGGAGCTTTACCAATAGCTCCTAGCAAGCTTTTGTTTGTATAAACACTGAGAGAGATAGAATTCAATATCTCTTTCATTGTCTCCAACCTTTAGACCATGGTTTTGAGCTAGTTGGCTCACCTCAGTAAAGGGTAGGTGAGCCAACTAGCTTGAAATCATGGTCTAAAGGTTGGAGACAATGAAAGAGATATTGAATTCTATCTCTCTCAGTGTTTATGTAAACAAAAGCTTGTTAGGAGCCATTGGTAAAGCTCCATCTAGTGATCATAAAATGCAAGCTAAGAGCAAGTTATGAAATTTATAACTTGTTTTGTTTATCATATATATATATATATTATAATGTAGAAACATTAACACATTGTGAACATTGTTGTTATTTTTTTATACATTTAGTATACAATTGTCAGTGAGCATGTTTGGCTTTTTTTTTTGTAACATTTTGCTAAGATCTTCCATTGACAGCTGAACATGCACCAAGGAAACTGCATGGGAACATATGGATTTCTATTTAGTGGAATGAATGCATTGGCAACTGCATAAGGAAAAAGATGCATTTGTGAAATGTTGCAGACTATTAGCAATTTCTGTCCACCAACATGAATAACCCATGTTTGTTACTTTGTTTCCACACATTTTTTTATCTTGTTTATAGAACTTTAAATTTTATTAAAATTATTTTAATTGTAATCAATTCTCATAATTGGGTATAATTTCTTATATTTGTAGAATATTAAAAAATAAATAAAAGAAAATATTAAATAGGACAGCTTTTAGTGAGCAATATTGGAAGCCCCTTAAAAAGTGATAAATAAATAAAAATCTTGCAAGTTTCTGATTATAGGATTCTCTATAAGTACCAAAAAATTATATACATTGTGAATTTGTTTTAATCTTATAAAAGAATAATTTTTCTATATTATTACATAGTGTGACAAATTTGAATAATAAAAACTTTGATTTTATAGATTGCTTGCTTAATTTATTAATTTGTTTGTGCTATAATTTTTAAAGATATTAATTTTTGAAATTGTCAGATGGATTTTGTTTTTCTTATCTTTTACATTTATAAATATTTAGGCAGGTAAGATTAATATTAAGGATTTTACTTTATAAAATGTAAAGATAAACAGACTTAGAAGAAAATTGACTTAATTTATTTTTATATTATAATTAATGAGTTTTACTAATTGCAAATCATCATTTGATATTATGTATATATATATATGTATGCTACCTCTTGGTTGCATATCCTTTTAGTATATTAAATTACCAGCAACTAAAATCTATTTCTCTTTTGTTTTACTTATTTGAACCATTCTTTTAATATATTCTTTCACATTGTCCAAAATCATTATTTTCTAGATTGCATTTTGGTCTTCTCTTAATAATTTCTACATGAAAGATATACTAATAGATGTGACTTATTAGTTTAATCAAAATTATCCCAAATTCAAAACTAAAGCAGACTATTCAAATAAATAAACTCTAAATCACAAACAATGGTTTCACTGCTACAAGCAGACTTCTTGAGTGTAAAGAATTAAAACATAAATTTATATTACATTTTATCCACAATTCTCATTTACACCCCACACACCTTAAAACAAATTAATTGCTTTAGAATTGTATATTTTTAATGGTAAAATTTTTTTAATTCTTTTTATTTTATTTCTTTCAAAGAAGACAACCTTAGTCTCATCAAAACTTATAGTGTGGTCTACATCTCTCTCATGGATATATAAAGCAGAACTGAAATAATTATTTATAGTCCTACTTTTATACACTTTTATTTTTTCATTTAAGCTTAAACTACTCTGACCTATATTTATAACTTCTTACAAAAATAAGGGATAAAATATGAAGAAAATCAGTATTTTACATATTGGTCTTCCTGTTTACCAGATCTTATATCCAGATTATTTATTATGGGCTGCATCAAGGATATTAGGTTTTAGAAATTTCTAGGAAATTTGGGATGAAATTAAGTGCACATAATTAAAAATTGCATTTCGTCAAGGCAAATATTTGTTTGCTAACTGATGATGATAAAAATAACAAAAGAATATTTAAGTATTAGTCTGGACACCAAAATGACTTTTTTTAAGAAAAATTCTAACAAATCAGCAAGAATGTGTTTTCATTGTGATAATTATGACTTGTGCATTTTTATGGCATTTTGTGCCATCATAAACACCAAGCATGTGTAATACCAAACTGCAAATCTAAAAAAAAAAAAAAAACATATTATTTCCAATGATGGAAATATACTCATTATGGAAAAAGAAAAAATATGAAAAAGAACCTGAACTATTTTTATAATTTGTGAGAAAAAAATTAAACAATTTAAAATTTGAATGATTTATTTCATTGATTAATAATTTATATCTGGAATTATCTGTAATCAATCTTGGTGTCTGAACTAATACTTAAGCACTGACAAAAGTTATTAGATATTACTGACTATTTTGGTTAAATGAAGAAGCTGTTTTGTAATCTATTAATGTTAGTATTGCAAAAGATATATATTAAATGGTTTATTTAAAATAATATGTTATCTGAAACAAAAACTAAGATGATTAAAAAAAAGGAGAGAAGATTGGATGTTTTTAAAATGAAAATTTAAAAAAGATAAATTGGAAGAATAAGATTAATGTCAAAGTGATAAAAACAGTAAAACTGTAAAATTGAATGGAGTTATATATTTAGATATTGTAGAATTTGTGGAGAGGAAGATATATAAAAGAAGGTTGATTGGCAATTTAAAGAAAATGAGTAGCTTTGAATCATTGATGTGTAAAGCCATGGATATAAAAACTTGGAAAATGTCAGGTTGACGTGCAGAATCTACCTCGTAATATCTTATTAATGATTATGATGATAATTTGCATGTGTCAAGTTCTGGTGTGTGAAGGTAAGTCAAAATATAAGATAATACAAGTAAGCAAGGATACTTGATATATATTAAATAAAGTATTTTTTGCCCTGTGGAGTGATTATTCAGACTAATGCTATATGCAATAATGCTAAAAGATTTAATATTTTTAATAATAAATAAAAAAAACTTAAAACCCAGATCTATAGGACTACATTGTAAAGTTTTTAATCCATATTAATTAAATAGAAAATTTGGTTATTGTGGATACATATTAGAATCAATTGATTTATTAATTGATTATTAGTTATTGCTTTAATAGAAAAGAACAAAAATCTTTTGCCTCACTTAATTATGGCATTTTCGAAATTGTTTTTTTTTTTCATTTCATGCCCCCCCCCTTTATATAATCCTTTATTATTATTATTATTATTTTTTACAGTTTTAATTGTCTAGAAGTCTCCATCAGTTTCATTTGAGTATGAAAGACCAGTTAAATATCTAACTTCAATTTTCTTTTGAATTTTAACTGGGGTTTTTTTCTACTTAAAAATGATGAATAAACTCTGAAAACTTCAAGACTGCTAGATAGTCAAAACTGTAAGAAATAATTAAGCATTGCTTAAAAAAAACTCACAAAAAGATAAATATGATAGTCTAATTATTTTATTTTGCATAGACATTTTCAGTCTCTCTCAAAAGATTTTTACAATTTTGAATCCCTGTTGGGGGGGGGGGTTCTAACATTAAATAATAATAGTTTTAATGATATTAAAAGTATGTCACCAATTTTCATTTATTTGTCTATGAACATTTTGCTTTTAAATATGAGTCAAGCGTCGATGGCCTAACGGTTAGCATAGCTGCCTTTCAAGCAGCTGGCCCGGGTTCGCTTTCCGGTCAACGCTTTGACATATGAAAATATATATATATATGAGTAATAATTATGAAGATTCTAAAAGAAATAAAGAATAATTGGAATCAAGTACAATTTTTTTAATACTTGAAATTGTGTTAATTGTAATGTGTTATATGCTGTTAGTAATTTTGTGTTAGTAATGTTTATTTAACTAAACCATTTACTATGATAAAATATTTTATGTTACTGTATTTTTCTTAAATTACAAAATCATGGAAATAGAACAAATATCCATTTTCTTGTTGTCAATTGAAAAATATTCTTTCTTTTTTCCATTTAGAAAAAATACAGTTTCTCATTTCAACTTTCGGTGAGTTTTATATTTATAAATAATAAAATTGATTTTAAATTTGTTTGTGATAATTGTTATTAAATTATTATTATTTACATATATATTATAGATATTACTTAATTTTACGCGTAAATGCTATTAAATTTTAATAATTCAGTAAATTACTAGATTTTATAAAACTTTATATTTTTCGTGTTACAATATAGTCTATTTCAGGGAGATAGGATTCTAAATAATAGAAACTGACAATCTAATCCACATGTCAACAGTGTGTATATCTATAATGATACTGAAAGAAAAAATCAGGAATACAAAGAATTTATTTTTATTCTTTAAAAAAAATCAAGTTTAACTTCAATAACATTTCAAAATTATTCATTTGTTGCACTTTCTGTAATCAAATTAATTAGTTCACTAATTAATTGGCACGTGATCTTTTTTTAAAAAATTAAGATAATTATTTAATACTTATTGAAGTCAAAACAAAGATGTGACAATATCGAAGGGACATACATTTTGACAACTATTTGCTTTTTAAAGATTACTATATATTTACTTATTAATAAGATAAAAGTACTATTCAAATTAATTTGTCTTTGACAAAAGACAGTTATAATAGGAAATTATGTGATACATGTTTTTATCTGAAATATATAATAAAGTTAATTGAGAAATGAAAATTTAAAATAAGCCAGTCAATATAATGATGAAGAGACTAAAATTATTAATGAAAAAATTGAAAATATAGTAAAAGAAGAAGATAAAAATAATTATATAATGAATGTTATTGGGTTAATTGATGCTGTGATGGCTCAGGAAAAGAAGATAGAATTGTAGAATATATCTGTTTGGAGATGAAAAGTGAGAGTACATAAAATGAAAGACTTTTTTCAAAGAGAATGCCATGGTAGTTATGAATTTATGGTTTAAAAATTGTAAGAATTTACAACTATAAGTCTCCAAGGCGTAAAAGAAAATGATTGTGTTGTTTTAGAATTGATTTAGGTATAGAATTAAGTGTGTATTTCCTGATTTAATTTTATATTTTAATAGTAATGAAATTAAATTTAACTTTGAAGAGAATAAAAAATAAATGGTCATAGAAGAATATTAAATTATAAAATATATACAGACAAGGAAACTTAAAAGAAGTTGTGATACAGACTTAGGTTAGCAGTGAGATAGCCAATAATATTGAGAAAAGAAAACATTAATACTTTGGAAGATAGAAATATGTTTGTATGTGTAAATTGTTTAAAAGTGTATAAGTATTAAAAAGATTTGGAGGATACATATGTGATTTGTATAATTTAGGTATGTCTTTATATATGTTAATTGAAGATATAAACATGTATATAACAGATAAAATGGATTGTGCTATAAGAAACTGGAAAATACATGGAATTAATAAAATTATATTTAAATTACTTAAAGCTAGGGATGAAACATCTAGGATTATTAATTAATATTTATGATATTATTTATAAATCAGGTGAGGGACCTGTAGTTTTAGAATTTCATTTTTAAGAAAGTTCCCATCAATAAAATAATTCTGAAACAATTAATCCTGCATGTAGACATTGTATGTTATTAAGAGTTTAGATTTAGAAAAAGTAGATGGATAGGAATACAACTGGAATATTCATGAATGCAAAATATATAGAAAGTGAGAATATAATATTATTTTATTGTCCTTGTAAAAACTTTTAAAAAGTAAATTGGATTATTTTATTGGATATTTTGAAGAATAAAGACTTAAGTCTGCTAAGAGAAATTTATATAAAGATATGTTTTTATGATTATTACAATTTGATATACAATTATCAAACTTTCAGTATTCATATCTTTAACTTTGGCTAAATACATTAATAATTTTTATCATTTCTAGTTCAGATATAAACATATGATATCATTAATCCAATTTCATCTTTCTTTTTCCATAATTGATCTTATAAAAGAAAGAGATTATTAATATTTATAGAATAAACATTTAATGAGCACTAAATAGGATTACAGCATTGAAAGAAGAATGATGATAGATATCAGATTTGCTTATAAAATGGCTAGATAACATTGATTGATTTTGCAGAAAGTGTGTGATAAAAACTGAATCAGTAAAAGTAGTTACAGTGAATAGGCATGAAGTTAAATAGAAGATTAGAGCTTTTAAATACTTGGAAAGTTGATTAACTGATGATGCAGAACTAGCAGTGAAGAATTTTAAAACTAAAGAGGTTATTTCAAACTTATTTGCCTTATATTTATTGAAAAGCATTATTAAAACATTTGATTGAAATATAGCTTTGTATGATGTAAAGATGAACACTTAAGAGAAAGGAGAAGTAAAAGATTGACACCTTTTAAGATTTGGATTTGGAGAATTTTGGAGGGGAAAAAGGAATCAATGGAATACGCAATTACTTTCTGGCTGTTAATTTTCTTCAGTATTGTTTTTGTCTAACCATCCAGAAGTGATCATTTTATGATACCCTATTCAATATAATAATTTGAAATGTTTGAACCCCAATTGCTTATCGATCTGCCATTAAATTAGCTATACATTTTAATAAACCTAATTATAACATAAATGAAGGCAGCTTTCAAATTCTGGCAAAATGATGGTGTATAGTGTATTAAAATTATGCATCACATGATTCTTTTAGCTTAATCTGCATTTGACATCAGTATGATTTTTTTTCTTTACTGCATAACTATCTTTGTAAGCATGAATTATCAATGATATACCATAATGCTAACAGATTATGAGTTCATTTTCTAGTTATCTACAGTTGGATGTTATTGGTTCTTTTTTAAAAAAAAAAATAGAAGTATCTTAAAATCTTCAAATTAGCTATTGCTGTTTTGAATTGTCTCTAGTTCTAATTTTTTGTATTTTCTTCTTAATTTTCTTTATATTTGGCATTGTCTATTTCTTAGTCATAATTTAATTCCTAAATACCTTTTGTTCTTCAATCATTTCATATTTTTATATTTTCTTTTAATAGCATAGGAAAAAACTTTATTTTGCAATAACAGTGTTAAAAGTTTTTATTATTATTATTTAATGAATGGCATACATATCATGATAGAAAAAAAATAGCCTTTTAAGTGGATATATAGTTTGTAAAATACAATTAAAATGCAATTGATATCAAAATGTGAATGAAACTTGTGTTTTCTCTTATTAAAACTAATCCTTAAAAACTAGCTAAAGAATTATGTTATGACAATGTACAACTGTAAATATTTTTTTATTAATAGAATGTATTTGTTTTTAGAAAATAAGTTAACTTTCTGAGTATTTTCTTTTTTAGTAAAAAAAAAAATGTTATTAATAATGCATTTAATATTAACAATTTGAACAAGGAGAGAGAATTTTCTGTATGCGCCAAGAACAAGGGAAATGATGATAGCCAATTCTTAATAAGTAATAAAATCAATTGTAGTAAAACAGTAACTATATTGTACAATATATGTAATTATGATTTCTCATTCTGCCACTCTATAAACTTTTCTATTTAACAGTAAATAAATAATTAATGATCACCAGTCAGCGATTCAAGTATGTTAGTGGTTATTTAGTTTTTAAAAACCCGTGCCGGTTTTTACCACGAAAGAAGGGGTAGATGCTCCTGGTCTCCACATTAGGCAGAAGGGCACAAACTTTCAAAACATGTTACTTAAAAAATTGTATTTATTAAAAAAATTAATGCCAAATTTATTTCAAGGCTGGTGTGTGTAAGTGTAACGATAATTTTCAGTTTTAAGCAAACAAAATGTTTTTTTTTTAAAATATATTCTTAATCAAATGACTTAATAATGTTTTTCAAAAACAATGCAACCCATTTGTTGAATTATGATAAACTTATTGAATAATTTACTACATCAAAAATACGAAAAGTTTTATATAAAATATGTTGGTTAATTCTAAATTCAATTATTAAATATATATATACGTAAGTATTGATGATTTTGTTTTTATATTAAGTTTTTATAATGAATTTTAAAATATAAATAAAGATTAAAAATATGTTGGTTAATTCAATTATTAAATATATATATATGTAAGTATTGATGATTTTGTTTTTATATTATGTTTTTATAATGAATTTAAAAATATAAATTAAGATTAGTGTGATATACATATACTGTATTTTCATTTTAGTAGGAACATTGTTTCAAAAAATATTGAAAGAAGTAATTCATGGGGGAAAAGTATAAGATTGGCTAATAGAAAAAAAAAATATTTTTTTTTTAAGTGTCATAGCGAACCCGCAACCCAGGCAACTGTCTGCAAGTGTAAGGCAGTCGCGCTGACCTCCCGACCACCAATGCAAGACCTAATAGAAAATTTTGAATCGCGAATATTTGATTTTCTTTTAAATTTTTAAATAGGATTCTAAATATTCTTTTTGCATGAGACCTCCAAAAATACTATTTAACGTTTTTCTTAACAGATAAAGACCAATTAGGCAGACATAAGGAGTTCTGCTATTTTACCTAGTGTTTATTTATTATTAAACATTTACTTAGTAATGATTATAGAACGGAAAGAGAGAGAGATTGTTTGCAATGTTTTATTTTCGAATTTATAAACAGGCTTAATGCATAATTTTATACTTGAATGATATGTTTAATAAGATGTTCAGTTATTTATTTCCTATTTTATCAAATTAATATTTGTGTGAAAGCATGTGACTGTAAACTTTTCTTTTAAAATAATATTTTTTCATTAAGTTAAGAATGTTATAGATTTTTATACAATATAACTAATCATTCAATCGTAAAATAATATAATTTTCAATTGTGGATATACATAAGTGATATAATTGACTTGTCATCTGTAATAATTTATTATAACTAACGTATTTTTTAAAATAGTATACCACAAAATTATTAGCTCAATCGTTAAAAATTTTAATGTTTGGTTAATCATCTTAGCAGTAATAGTGTTGGAGGTAGTGGTAGTGGATTTTTTAATAAATGACATCTCTTTTTAAAAAAGCATAAATAAAAATTGTTTGGAAAATTGCAATTAATTAAATTCATTGATTGGTTAGGTCAGATATTGAAATACATAAAATAATATTGTGACAGTCAGATGATGTATGTTGGTTTAACCCAGTTCGAATACTAGGCAAAAGTACCTCGAGGTCACTCATATGCGAGATATTAAATCAAGAATACTATGACCTCTGCTCTATTCGTCTATTTTCGAGGCTAACTACGAACCAACAACATTATCTGAGACGCACATAAATCATTTTCTCATCCGGCCAAGCTTAGCATCAGCGGTAGAGACATGGACGGGAACACCTACGGAGCTAAATAGTTAAATGTGCATAAAAGTACTATGAAAAACGTGTTTTGCATGCCTGGATCATTGGAAAAGTAAAATAAAGCATTATAATAAAATTAGGAAACTCAAGTTTTTTATAATTAAATAATATGTTTAATTAATGACTTTAAAATATTAAGAATGTTTTTAATGGCCTCAGCTATTCCCCTAAATTAATGAAAAACTAATTAGACAATAAAAACAGATTAAAACGATATAATATTTTGCGGTCTAAGTCTTTTCTTCCCAATTCTAATAAAATTGTCAACTCGAATCTCCTCGATAAAGTACAATAAAAAAATCTTTTGCACAGCATTTTCTATTGCTTTGCATGAACAACAGACAGTTTAAAATTATTTAAAATGTATATAGCTAAATCAGATATACGTAATAAGCTACTGGCAGACAAAAGAGGCATTATCGAGGAGATCAAGTTGGCAAACAAAGGAAACTTATTCATATTTATTGTACAAACATTGAATTTGGAAAGATATTTTAATGAAAAATTAACTTTTAAACTTAACCGCAATGGAATACGAAATATTTATACATGTTAGTAATGAAGAATAGCGAAGGAAAAAGGGTTAAATATAGATAGATAGATGATCACGCAATATATATATATCTCTAAGACTAGTCTAATAAAAATGGTTACATAACAAATATAATTAAATACAACAATTCAACATATAATTCAATTAAGCAATTAAAAAAGGTATGAACAAAAAGGGTAGCATAATAAATAGTTCATGAGGAGAGATACGATTACCGTCCTGATTCCTTAGTCCTGTTCGTGGTTTGATCCATCCATCGATAAGTATTTGTCCGGGCAAGGAAAGTGGAAATACGTAGCATGCTTTTACGAAAAGTCCTACAGACACGGCACAAAGTTCAGATTACTATTAGGTGGATACTACGGCATTTTGATGGTAGTTAAGACCTTGTGGCAGGCAAAGCTTGCCTAACCACCTCGCATGGTAGAATCCATCAAATTCATATGATTTTTAGCTGGTAGCATGTTCAAAATTCTCCGTGATTTCAAAGACGACAGTTTAATAACTTTTTTGAGCAAAATGGAAACGAGAAGCAAAATCTGGGAGGTTCAAAGCACAGGAAAAATCTGAAAGAATTCTCTACAGAGAAATCTCAGCAAGTACAAGAAAAAGCCTCCAGAGAAATCTGCATGAAATCTCCAAAGGGAAATCTGAATGCAATTTTCAAAAGGAAAATCTGAATGGCTGTCTCCAAAAAGGAAAATCTGAATAGCTAGCAAGAAAACTCTGAATAATCTAGTCTTTTGTTCACTCTCCTATTTATACATTTTTTGTAAGCTACCTTCTATTGTTTTATGTATGATCTTAGATCTTGATAAGCCCCCCCCCCATGCTCCTTTGTTTCAAGGTAATATTTTCTAAAAATAACTTTTACTTTTTTATTCTAAATTTCTTTCTTAAACTTTGAATTTTATTAATTAAAAAAGAAAGAGAAGGCCATCTTTAATTTGCCTTGAATGGGCTAATTAATCAAAAATATACATTCTTTTAGAAAATGTTGACGGGCTTATCTCAAAATCAAATCATACTAAACAAGATTTAAAAAGAAAAATACATTCTTATTTCTTTTAATAAAATAAGCATTTTATTTCAGCAGAATTTTGCATTAACTTATATATATACGCTTGACGTATATATATGTTTGAGTAAAAGGTTTTAACAAGTAATTTTTATTAACAGAAATTTAATCTTAGAATGGAATTTATTTAAAAGGAAATATTTAAATGCAAATACACATTTAATAAAAGTGAATTTATTTTAGCTGTAATGCAAAACCCTGCTGATATTGGGCTATAAACTTAATTCAGGTCTACAATACTGATTAAGTTTATAGGAGGCTGTGAAGCATGGATCAGACTTCCAGATCCATTGCTTCATTTCCCAATAGTTAGAGCAAAAAAAAATGTTAAAAAAATGCTGTTGCTTCAGGTCAGAGGTAAAAATTTGGTGCCAGGTGAGTTCAAGCCTAATCTTTATTTGCTGTAATACTTAATTTGTTACTAACTATGGTATTTTCTTTTCTTTTACTATATAACTAATGGTTTATCCATAAATTCAATCTCCTATATCTTAAATCAAGTTCGTGTTGTTTTTAGT
This sequence comes from Epiperipatus broadwayi, assembly GCA_028023455.1. NCBI lineage: Eukaryota > Metazoa > Onychophora > Udeonychophora > Euonychophora > Peripatidae > Epiperipatus > Epiperipatus broadwayi. The sequence goes on from JAQFVV010012548.1 coordinate 2,041,185, forward strand.
CTAACAAGTTATATTTATCTTTTTAATTTCTAAATTTTCCAGGGTCCGGTGGTATGCAAGGTTTTATGTTTGTAGCATTATACTGTCTTTGTATGCTGTGACTATCTTTCAACCGAAAAGCATTTTCTCCACACTTCTTTTTTAATGTATACAGACCTTTATATATTGGGAAAAACTTTTTAACTTTCCTCCATGCTTTACTACTTGGCCTAAGGTCTCTTAGCCATGCTTGCTTTCCTTTCCTGTATTTATATTGCCGGTTTCGATTCTTGCGATGCCAAGCTGTATGTCTTAATTTTTCCCTTGCCTTCTTTTCTTGCTCAGTCATGTTCTGGACTTGGAGACAGATTTTCAAGCTATCAAGGTGGTGTCTAGGGTTCCCACCCGGTTCTTCTCTAAAACATTTTATGTTGCTAATCTTTGCCACAGGAGTTATAGTATTGATTACTGTCGCAGTAAAGAATTCACTGCCTTGTAGCGCCTTGATTTGGTTCAACAGCTGTTGATCGTCTGTTTTTTTACTATCCTCATTCATTTGTCCAGAGAAGTCCAACTGGTGAAGGGCTTCACCTGTTTCATAATCACTCGAGGATTTCATATCAGTGTAGGATTTCATATCATTGCCGTCTTGTTTTTGAGTATCATCTTCTGGTGATGCTTCTGTCACAATACTCTGTTCTTGATGGAGGTCCATATGTGCCTCCAAACAGTTCAATCTTTGCGATGTAATATTCATGAATTCTTGGAACATGTTCATCATCATTTTGTTTTCGTCTCTCATTTCTTTGATGAGATCTTCCAAATTGTATTTTTGGTCACTATGAGTACATATTGATCTATAAACTTCGCCTCTCTTCTGTTCCTCTATTTTTGCCTAATATTGGCTATTTTGTTATATAACAATCCCACCTTACTTGTAAAACGTATTTTAGTCTTTTTTATAAACAATCTAGATACGTATATTTTATCACACGTATCTAGGAGCTATATCCTTCTGTATATCAAAAAAATAATTTTACTTCTTTCTAAAATAAGTCAGTATTCTAAGTTCCAACTATCTGTTTTATTTATATGTTTTCAGAAATTAACTTTGCCTACCTCACGAGGTCCTATCTTAAACCTCTGCCTGTAGGTATCAGTTTGTACATGAAAAAAATATAAAATCCTGCCATGTCTGTTTTTAATATTTATTTATACTACATATTATTCTCCTCACTTTACTTTATTTATTGTTGTATTTCATTAAAATGTCATTACTAAGTTGTCACAATACAATTAAAATAATACACTTACAGCTTGACCTGGCTTTCTCTGACACCTGAAACAACTAAAAAATGCATTTATATTAATATACAAGTATATATATATATATATATCAAAAGGAATATGTGAGCAAAATATACATAAGTCATGTTTAAAAATTATTTTGGCTCACTAAGCATACATTTTTATTTTGATCATCTACCTCCTATGGATTGTTTATTTGTAATCCGATATGAGAGATTGCACTTGCCGACAAATTTATTTGATAAGGGCGCCAGTCGACAAGACAATGGCCATATCAAATATACACATTAATGGATAATGATCTAAGCACCCATTGATAAGGATTATAAAGTTTAAATGCGATTAAAATTTATTTTGATTTTCACTTCACACTCAAAAAAAATCTCTGCATGAATAAGTAAATGGAATTTTACATGACAATATTAATTAAGTCTAAGATGTATACAACTCAGGAAAGTAACATGTCTGACCTGGGTTCGAAACCAGTTACTATTTTGGTCAAGACACACAAAAAAATCAATTTAAACAGCCTAAAGTACAATTAACCACAACAAAATATACACAAAAAAATTAAAAATAAAAGTAAAATCCCATGATAACCGCCACTCCGAATTATGAACCTGGGATCGAAACCAACTACCATTTTGGTCACAACCCGAAATAGATTAACAATTATCAAGCAATTTTACAGAATCATGCATTGAGATCAAAAACTGTTTAAAAAACATTTATATAAAAACGGGTTTTACCGAACTATAACAAGATGTATACCATATACACCCATATATATGAATATGTACAACATTAAATAAGCATATATATGACTACATATAAATATACAAACAGATATACCTATACAAATATTTTTTTCTTATCATGTACATGATTTTATTAGAAAGATGTCATATTGCAGACCGCATACTCTTATTATTTAGGCTAGTAAACGCTGGTCGCAACTATGACAAGGAAGCAATGATTGCAGACATAGACCTATTATTTCAGGCTACTCAGCAATCCTAAACTCTAAAGTGTAAGGGGTATTTACCTAAGCGGTTACTAAGGGGGCCTTCACCTAACGGTTACTCAATAAATGATTCAATAGCATAATCCAAATTGAAAAAAAAAATATTAACTAAAGGTGGCTGACATATATGTTATACAGAAACTACTTTAATATATATATTAAGATGAATACTTATATATATATTTATTATTTCAGAAGTTGAAAATTAAATTTGAATTTATTAAAACAAAACTTATATTTATATATGTTTGCGAGGAAACGTAACTGCAAAATATTTAAAAAAAAAAAATTGCATGATTAGAATTATTCATTAAAGAAACGAAATGCAGAGAAAGTGAAAAAATATTTGCTGACACCGTACGTTGACACATGTTAATTTGAACTTATCAAAACTTAGATCTCAGAAAAAATTTCTATTAACAGAAAAAATATTATCTATTAGTTCTTTACAAAAATTTATACAAACTGAAAAACATTTTATAATCTATTTGTGCTTTTTACTAAAATATTAACACACCGAATATACACTATATTTTGAAAAACATCATTATATCAAAACTTCTCTTATTTAAGCAATACTAAATAACAAAGTACGAAAGCTATTTTAAGGGAGGGCGGGTGGGTATTTATTTGACACTTCCACCTCATCGAAGCTATATACTTTATACAACAAAAACAATATGGCGACTGGCCATGAGAAAACTACTCATTAGGAAAAAAAATTTTGCTATAACTCTGATATTTTATTCTCATTATATATATATAAAACAACTAACGGAGTGTTAACTTTTCTAAATGTAAACCATTCATTTTAGCAATTTAAAACTCGGGAAAAATTTTTTTTACCTTATACACATTTAACTTTTTTAATTAATCCAACAAAAATGACATTTGGCTCACATTAGGAAACAAAACTCAGAAAAATTATACATATATTTTTATATAAATATATTAGACTAAAACAAACTTCTCAGGGTACTACTTTTTAATTTAAAAAATGACATTCGTCCCGTGGCGACAAACTCGAAGCAAAAATTTTTACGTATAACTAACTATTATTTCATGTTATTTAAAAAAAACATTATATATATGCGTACAAATCCGAGGGGGAAAAAATTCTACATATATATCATTCATTAATTTAAAACAGAAGAAAGAAAAAACATTATACACACATACAAATGTTATACAGGGCATTGCAGGGTATGGAAAATTTTGAATAGCAACACAATGGGTGACCAAAAACGCGGAGGGAAAAAATTTACTGTGACAGTCAAATGATGTATGTTGGTTTAACCCAGTTTGAATACTAGGCGAAAGTACCTCGAGGCCACCCATACGCAAGATATTAAATCAAGAATACTATAACCTCTGCCCTATTTACCTATTTTCGAGGCTAACTACGAACCAACAACATTATCTGAGACACGCATAAATCATTTTCTCATCCGGCCAAGCTTAGCATCAGCAGTAGAGACATGGACGGGAATGCCTACGAAGCTAAATAGTTAAATGTACATAAAAGTACTATGAAAAATGTGTTTCGCGTGCCTGGATCATTGGAAAAGTAAAATAAAGCATTATAATAAAATTAGGAAACTCAAGTTTTTTATAGTTAAATAATATGTTTAATTAATGACTTTAAAATATTAAGAATGTTTTTAATGGCCTCCGCTATTCCCCTAAATTAATGAAAAACTAATTAGACAATAAAAACAGATTAAAACGATATAATATTTTTGCGGTCTAAGTCTTTTTTTCCCAATTCTAATAAAATTGTCAACTCGAATCTCCTCAATAAAGTACAATAAAAAAATCTTTTGCAAAGCATTTTCTATTGCTTTGTGCGAACAACAGACAGTTTAAAATTATTTAAAATGTATATAGCTAAATCAGATATACGTAATAAGCTACTGGCGGACAAAAGAGGCGTTATCGAGGAGATCAAGTTGGCAAACAAAGGAAACTTACTCGTATTTATTTTACAAACATTGAATTTGGAAAGATATTTTAATGAAAAATTAACTTTTAAACTTAACCGCAATGGAATACGAAATATTTATACATGTTAGTAATGAAGAATAGCGAAGGAAAAAGGGTTAAATATATATAGATAGATGATCACGCATATATATATATATATCTAAGACTAGTCTAATAAAAATGGTTACATAACAAATATAATTAAATACAATAATTCAACATATAATTCAATTAAGCAATTAAAAAAGGTATGAACAAAAAGGGTAGCATAATAAATAGTTCATGAGGAGAGATACGATTACCGTCCTGATTCCTTGGTCCTGTTCGTGGTTTGATTCGTCCATCGATAAGTATTTGTCCGGGCAAGGAAAGTGGAAATACATAGCATGCTTTTACAAAAAGTCCTACAGACATGGCACAGAGTTCAGATTACTATTAGGTGGATACTACGGCATTTTGATGGTAGTTAAGACCTCGCGGCAGGCAAAGCTTGCCTAACTGCCTCGCATGGTAGAATCCATCAAATTCATATGATTTTTAGCTGGTAGCATGTTCAAAATTCTCCGTGATTTCGAAGATGACAGTTGAATAACTTTCTTGAGCAAAATGGAAACAAGAAGCAAAATCTGGGAGGTTCAAAGCACAGGAAAAATCTGAAAGAATTCTCTACAGAGAAATCTCAGCAAGCACAAGAAAAAGCCTCCAGAGAAATCTGCATGAAATCTCCAAAGGGAAATCTGAATGCAATCTTCAAAAGGAAAATCTGAATGGCTATCTCCAAAAAGGAAAATCTGAATAGCCAGCAAGAAAACTCTGAATAATCTAGTCTTTTGTTCACTCTCCTATTTATACATTTTTTGTAAGCTACCTTCTATTGTTTTATGTATGATCTTAGATCTTGATAAGCCCCCCCCCCATGCTCCTTTGTTTCAAGGTAACATTTTCTAAAAATAACTTTTACTTTTTTATTCTAAATTTCTTTCTTTAAACTTTGAATTTTATTAATTAAAAAAGAAAGAGAAGGCCATCTTTAATTTGCCTTGAATGGGCTAATTAATTAAAAATATACATTCTTTTAGAAAATGTTGGTGGGCTTATCTCAAAATCAAATCATACTAAATATTTTAACAAGATTTAAAAAGAAAAATACATTCTTATTTCTTTTAATAAAATAAGCATTTTATTTCAGCAGAATTTTGCATTAACTCATATATATACGCTTGACATATATATATGTTTGATTAAAAGGTTTTAACAAGTAATTTTTATTAACAGAAATTTAATCTTAGAATGGAATTTATTTAAAAGGAAATATTTAAATGCAAATACGCATTTAATAAACGTGAATTCATTTTAGCTGTAATGCAAAACCCTGCTGATATTGGGCTATAAACTTAATTCAGGTCTACAATACTGATTAAGTTTATAGGAGACTGTAAAGCATGGATTGGACTTCCAGATCCATTGCTTCAATATGATGGTGATATAAAATTGGAATGAAGTTGTATATATAATAAGTTTGAAGTTGGATAAAATTGTAAAAAAGTTAATAAGTGAAAGGGGAAAAAATCTTATAGAGATTAAAAGTACATTGTAAAGAACGATAATATAATATTAAAATAAGATCAGTATTGATATTGTTTAAGTCAAGAACAGGAAGTTTAGAGATAGATCCATATAATAATTGGAAAAAAAAGGATTAAATTTGACACAGAAACTATGTTAGTACAGAGTAAACAATGTTAAAATATAATATTAGCATATAGCAATTTTTGTAAAAGATAGAGAACAAATGATGTAATTGAGAGATATATAATAAGAAGAAAGTTTATGGTAAATAAAAATCAGTATGTTTCATGGTGGAGGAGTGAGAAATTAGAATAAAATATTAGAGAAAATGAAGATAATTCTTGAAACAACACCCAGTGTAGTTAACTGAGAAAATAACTATATTCATTGCATCAAAGAAGTTTATTGCTTCTGGATCCATTAGGAAGGTGGTTCACTATTTCTGAAACTCACATTATCATTCTCACTTAGAATTTTGATCTCCTAGCCTCAAATTTTAAGTGATTCCACTGAACGAAAATAAAAATATATAGTAGTTGTTTGTAAAAATATATACAAAAGAAAAGTGTATTATCAAAAATTTAAGAGAAGATAGAATGTTCCAAGAAAGAATGTTTTTTTAAATGCTAAATTTGGCATTACATGTTCTATAGGCACAATCCTAATTAGATAATATATTAATAATAAGATAGAACAATATTTAAATTAATAATAGAAATATTATAAAGAATATTTTATTATATGATGGTTTTTATTATATTTCTTTTTGTGTAATATTGTACAGTGAAAAAAATTGATAAATGAAGATGATAAAAATTGAGTGGATGAAATATTTGCAGTGATTAGATTACAGTTTGTTTGTTTTTAAAAGCAATTTTGATTTAATTACATTATTTGTTATATAAATTAATGCACTGTACAGGCTTACACACACCTGCACATATATAATGTAATATAAGGGATTCAAACTTGTTATAATAATTTAGAATATAATTGAGAATAAATTTTAATTATTGAATGAAAATTAGTAATAAGATTATTTATGAATGTAATTTCAATTGTCAGTTTTGATATAACAAAATTTGAAAATAGTCTTGGTAAGTAGAAAATCAGTTTTTGATAAATTTTATTAAAATTTTAACAGTATATTGATACGTTACTTTATTTTAATTAATAGATGCAGTATTTCTACTTATCTCTTTTATGGATATTTTTTTTTCTAAATTAAGTAAGCAAGAACTAACCTTGCAAAAAAACAGATTTTCATCCAAAATACTGGAAAGTTTTATTTTAATATTATATTTATGATTAGAAATTATTTTTCTTAACTATGATGATCATTTTGTTGGTTTTTTTAAAATATATATATATTATTATTCTAACAATTTAAAGGTAATATAGTAAAAACATTTTTTTTTTTAATTTTAAAAATGTATTACAAAAGCAAATAATTAGTGAGACTCATATATGTAAAGCAAAAAAAAAAAAAAAGAACAAAGCATTCATATTTGATAAAATAGCCTCATTGGTTAGAGTATCACTTTAAATTCACATTCATGAATCTAAAAGCTCTTGATTCAATTCTCATAATAGCACTGTTATTGGTCAGGTCAAAACATCTGAAGAAGAGAGGAAGATAGTATTACCCAAAATTTTGTATTATATTATTAACCTGGGTGCTATGAAAAGTTTAAATAAAGTTTGATCTAAAGACATTCAATAATTAAAAAGTAGGTGATGGAAATAATCCTAAATATAATTATAAGCAAAATGCTGTCATCACCAACTTTCAGACAAACACAAAGTATTCCATAAATATAGTTTTACTTCTGAATATTATGTAAATAAAACACTTATTTATAAGTAAGTTTTAGTGGAGAAGATATAAATTAAATATTATTGATAGCGAGGATCCATGCTTCATAATCATAGCCATCATAAAAAATGTATAATAAAGCATATATTTTATTATACATTTTTATGATGGCTATGATTATGAGGCATAGATCCTTGAAAATGTTCAGCCTATCGATATTAACATTTAATTTATATCTTCTCCACTAAAACTTACTTATAAAAAAGTATTCCATATTGATCTGATATATTAGGGTAAAGAAAACTACTCTTGGTAGCAGAGAAAGTTCTGAATTTTACTCCTTTTAAAATAAAAAAAATCTATATGACATTTTCATGTAGCAGTATCTTTTTTTTTTAAATAAGCTCAACCAATTTTGAATTTATTTTTTCTCTTTTGAGCAATTTTAGTTTTGTTTTTATTGAATTAAAAGTTTGTTCTTGTTGGTGAAAATCATAATATGATTAAGAAGTGTCTTTTTTTTTTGTCTGATTTTTGCCATTATGATCTTATTTTAACCGACCCTTACATTATTGTATTTGATATAGAGTAATGTTTTTGTGATCTGCTTAAACTTAGATTTTTTTAGTGTATGTACTTATGTTCAAAGAATGTTTTTCATGTAATAAACCAGTATTTATTGTAGATCTTCAAGATGTATTCATAAATAATAATCGCAATATTACATACGTAATAAAAAAATAAAATAAAAGTTTTACATAATTCACCGTAGAGCAACTCTCTGAAGTGGAACAAAAAAAAACATCATTTGACTATGATAAATAGCTAGATACTCATTTATTAATCAGTTTTGAGTGATTGGTAGGATTATTTGTGGATCTGGACTTATTTGGAATGTGAAAAAAAATGTCAAAATTTTATCTAATGCATTAAACATTATACCATGATATTTATATATAACTAATTATACAATTGAAAATATAAGAGAATTGTAATTTATACAACTATGAATCTGAGCAGTTGAGCATCCTAGCAGCACAATGTGAAAAGAAGATTTTAAATTATATATGACAATAGAAGATTTGTAGGACTGGTTTTAAGGAAATCCCCTTCAACTACACCAAATCCTCAATCATGAACCACAAATCAGAATGGGCTTGCTTTTTATTTATAAAAATTTAATTTTGTTTGCTCTCTTTTAAAGTATTAATAAGGAAATATGTATAATTATTTAATGTAATTCTTTTTATAGCTGATAAGCACAAATGTAATTATATTTTGAATAGTTAGCAATTATAATCACAGTTTTTATAAATATTATAAGGAGCATAAGATATTTACTTTATTACAATGTGTTAGATTAAATTCACAACCATTACTGTATTACCTTTTATATAGTTAGTAAACACACACACACATATTTATATATATATGTAAATTATTAATCAATGTCTGTATTCCAATTATAATAAAATATATATTAATTATTCAAAACAATACAATAATTAATACAGTAAAACAATATTTTAAAAAAACAAATATATACCAATTTAATAGAAGTACTTTCAACTATCTATGTAGTCGTTGTCAACTAGATTCAAATTGTATTAGAAAAAAACGTTACAAATGTAAACAAAAAGTAATACGTCATACATCAATTTTCCCATAATTCATTAATTTTTATATTGGCGGCCTGTCTGTTTATCAACTGTTGCTTTTCACTTTTTTTTTTTTATTAAATTGGTATATATTTGTTTTTTTTAAATATTGTTTTACTGTATTAATTATTGTATTGTTTTGAATAATTAATATATATATATATATAAACATTACAAGCATAAAGCTAAACTAGTCAATATATAATTAAAATTACTCAAATCCAAAATTCAACCAGACCAGCAAAAAAAAATAATATTAAAACACAACCAAAGGTTTCACTTCTACAAGCAGACTTCTCAAGTGTAAAGAACTACAAAAACTACACAATATATATATAATATTAAACATTAACCACGAATCCATTTACTTCCCATCCACTCTTAATATTAAAAGAACTCTTAAATAAGTTAATTGCTTCAGAATAATAAATTTTTAATAATAAAGATTCTTTAATTCTTCTTTTGATTTCATTTCTCTCAAAGAAGACAACCTTAGCTTCATCAAAATTAATAGTATGGCCTGTATCTTTTTCATGGACATACAAAGCAGAATTAAGATATCTATTTTTAACTCTACTTGTGTTTTAATATTTTTTTATTTTTTTTTGCTGGTCTGGTTGAATTTTGGATTTGGGTAATTTTAATTATATATATATTCTAGTCAGGTAAGAACTGAATTACTAATTGGATAAATTACTAACACAACCAATTATATAATGTAATACATTAGATAGTTGTAAGTTATAATATTAAAAGCAGAACATTTAACTACTCTATATTAGTTCATTATGAAAATAAGATATTGGACATTACCTATAATAGGAAAATTTCGCTTTTGTCAGTATCATTTAATATTTTAGTTTCACATTGAGCTGTTAGAGGGTACTGATGTGCACTGATTCATATTATATTTTAATATTTTTGGATCGTAGATTTGATTTGAGGTGCTTTTTATTTAGAAAATAAATGAATTTAGAAAAATTCTGGTTTCTTCCTTGAAATGCTAGTTTTAATTCATGAATTATAAACTGCTATTATTATTTTACATTTTAAGCTTGCTTTCATTTTTAAAGTTTATATCCATTTTTAAAAATATCTGTTATAACTGTTTTACAATAAGACCCCAAATTTCGTTGAAAAGATGTAGTTGTTGTGAAATATTTCTTTAAAATTATTAATATCCAAAGAAAATTTAAATTACAACAGTTCTAAATTTACTACTGTTACTATAGTCTTACATGAAAATAATCAATCATCTGAGAAATTTTCTAGTGGCGAAAGGAACATGAAATTAAATGAAGCTTAATGAAGATAACTACCAAGTCATTGTCTGCTACCATTATAATGCAGTAATTTCAATGTTTTTAGGAAAAAATAACCATCTGGATCCTAGTGGCAGAAAAGAAGATATACTGAAATTGAAAAAAAAAAAAAAAGATGGAAGATAGTTTATATTGCAAAAAAGTGAGTCTTTTTATTGCTGGTCTCATTCTAATAAGTTATTTAATTAATCATGGAGTTTTAAATGGCATTTTGAATCTGTACTTAGTAATATAGATTTTATTAATCTTGATAATGGTTCTGTTTATGAGTAAGTGATGCATATGCGAAATTATATGTAAGGCTTATTTTTTAAAAAATAATATTATAAAAGTTCTTACTAAAACTCATTAGTAAGGATTTTCCTCTACTTCTGAAAACTATAAGTTTACTTCCACAACAAAGATATTCTTAAATGGTATATATAGATGCATATGTGTAAACTACAATTTAAATAACTATTTCTCAAGTATTTTGCTCAATTTGGGGATCTCAGTTAGAAATCTTGCATATCCAAGACAAACATTAATTTTGACAAACTTTTGGACGTGTAATATTCCTATCAACCTTGCTTGCTACTGTGTCTGAAAAAATTGTTTTTAAATATTGATATTATTCTGCATGATTAATCTCAACTTTTTATATTATCATCTGATAATTCACCAACCAATTGGTTTACAAAATGATAGTCAACAAGAGACGAATTATGTAGGAAGTAAAAATAAATGATAAATTATTTTTAAATGATTTATTGATTAGGAAATATATAAATATATTTGCAGGAAAAGATAAAAGAACACAAAAGTAACTTAAGGTTTTGAGGTATTATTAGAACAAAAAATAAAATAATATTGATCTCATGTTAATGGGAACAAATGATTTTATAGTGAAGATTTGATAGTGAGGCAAACTTAAAAACAGGGTTTTTTGGCTTTAATTTAAAATTGAAATATCTGTCTGAGAATAATAGTGTGACTATTTTAGGGTATATTTATAGAAAAGAAAACACGGTTATTTAAAATAACTGAGTTATATTTATTACATCTATATGTAAGGACAAATATATAATAAAAATAGAAAAGATATATTTAAACTTAGGGCAAATAATAAGCTAATGGAAAAATGTGAATGAAAATAAAGTGATGAATGATATAAGAGTAGAAAAGAATTTTTTGCAGATAATAACCCAGAAATAATTATAATAAAACATTTAAAATAAATATTAATAGGAGATATTTTAAAATGAATTTTATAATTATGCACAAGAAGAAAGATGAATGTGTGGAGATGGAGATTTTTTTATAGGAAAAAAGTTAAATTGGTTAATGAACGGAGGGAAGCAAATAGATATGATGATCATAAGAAAGGAGGGTATACAGAAATTATTATTTAAAAGAATATTTTAGAAAAAAGATACTGTGGTATTAAAGCTGCGACATAAATTATAATCGTTTAATCATTAAATTAATTAGGTTATTAAATCAAAAACATATTTTAAAATCTACATTTAAAAAAAAACAACAACAATATAACAAAAAAAAAAAAAAATACGAAAAGCATTAATGTGAAGAATAATTAAAATGCGTGTCCCGGCTGATGCTATGACACGAGGGGAAAAAATCAAATTGAGTGTGTGTTTGCACGTGCATATTCTGCATAATCTATTTTAATACATTGTACAGGCTTACACCTGCATTTATATATGTAACATATGCGGGATTCGAACTCAGACTTTCACACGACCTACTCGGTGCCATCTTATATTGCTGACTCATCTGATCACACACATGTTGAAAAGATAAATAATCACCAATATACGTATTTTGGGGTTAATCAGCACTCATTAAAGTATGAAGATTGGTTATCTTAATATAAAGCTGAGTACTAATTGTATATATGTGTGGAAATGGTAATCTGAACCAAATGATGAGTGCTGGTTTAGCACGAAATACATATATTGGTGATTATTTATCTTTTCAACATGTGTGTGATCAGGTGAGTCAGCAATATAAGATGGCACTGAGAATTGTAGGTTGTGTGAAAGTCTGAGTTCGAATCCCGCATATATTACATATATAAGTGCAGATGTAAGCCTGTACAATGTATTAAAATAGATTATGTAGAATATGCACGTGCAAACACACACTCAATTTGATTTAAACACGCATTTGAACTATTCTTCACATTAATGCTTTTCGTTTTTTTTTTAAATGTAGATTTTAAAATATGTTTTTGATTTAATAACCTAATTAATTTAATGATTAAACGATTATAATTCTTCATGTCGCAGCTCTAATACTGCAGTACCAGAAAAAAAATAGTAAGGAAAATGTATAAGTTAGATGGAAATTAGACAATGAGAAATGGATATATGGTATAGTGTCTTTAGCTACTGGAAAAATGGATGGATATGAAAAGGATAGAATGGGCTTACTTGGGATTGCTTACAAAAAGATATAGATAAGTTTAGAAAGCCTAATAAAACATTGAGATTATAGTTGATAAGAATGGTAATATTAATGAAATTTATTTAATGGAAAATATGAATGGACTACTGAGAAATATGCTTGAGAGAAATGAAATAAAATTGAATACTGCATATAATAGGAAGTTCATATGCTCATGATAGAATTGGTGCTATATTGATGATTATATGGTGGTAGATGAAAAGGAATTAGATGGAGAATAAAAAAGTATATTTTTGATCACAAATTTATGTTGATAAAATTAGAAATATCTGAAAAATCAGATACACATTTTTATACAAAATGTTGATAAGAAATAGATGATGAATTTATAAAAAGTTGGTTGATAATAATGAAGATTACAAATAATTATTATTTATAATTGATAAAGTTAACATTTTAAAAAAATAAAAGAAAGAAAATGACATGTAAGAAATATAAGAAATAAATGAGAAAGTATGAAGTGAAAAATAGTTAAAACAGAAATGAGGAAAACATAATAAAAACTGAGAAAATTAATATTTCAGAAAGGAAGAGGGTTAATAAAAAAAATTGAGATATGTTAAGGGGATAAAGGCCAATAATATTGCAAATGCAATGGGAAGCAAATATAAGGATAGAAAAGGACTTAAAATGTGTTAATGAATTTATAACAAAAACCTTGAGGGATGGAATGTTTCTAAGTTATGGTGATTCTTGAGAAAGGTTAATTTAATTGAAGATGGATAGCGGCACATTCAGAATGAAATAAAATCTTGGGTAAATTTAAATAAAGGAAAAGCAAGAGAACTAGATGATATAGCAATTGAAATATTAATAAGCATGAAAAAGTATGCAAGAGTTGATTTAATAGAATGAAATTATAAACAATAGCTAGATTTGAGATAAATTGGAGGTTCTGTCAGAATTAAATTATTACATAGAAGAAAGGACAAAGATTTTGAGTTAACTAGCTATAGACCAGCAACAATAACTACCATGGTATATAAATATTTACATATGTTTTAATAGATAAGATTATAAGTTTGAATGGATAAGCATAATGGATTTCATTCAAGAAGGTGAATAGGGAATAATTTATTATCACTCACTTGATTGAAAAATGTAAGGCAAAGAATTATTTATAGCATTTTTAGATAATAGTAAAAGGTTTAAAATATAATTGATAGAAATAATGGAGTTATTATTTAGGGTGTGGATCTTTTAGATCTTTAACTATCAACAAAACATAAAGGAATTTGTAGTGGTTCCACTCAGGAGATAAAAATCTAGTGGTTTTATTAAATCTTTCATTTCTGAAACTGACAGCCATAGATTCAACAATCATTAACTATGTGGATTGTGGTTTTTGTTTGTCCACATGTAAATAGTTCAGTAGCTTTTAAATTCCATTTATGAAACAATTGAGTGCAATGACTATGGGCTGTCTTGAATCTGTTAATGAGACTAGCTTAGTTCAGAAAGGTCAAATCCAGATGATTTTAGTCTTGACTCTAGAAAAAGGAATTTGTTTGAAATTTCATAAGAATTTTATTTTCTTTGCATCATAATTGTTCAATTGTTACAATTTTAGTTGAACCTCTAAAAAATAAATCTTGATTTGAGGAGAATCTTAGATGGTGAAATGATATCTTGAGATATTGGAAAATTCAATCAATTTAAGAGCTTTTTATATATATTCTTAAAGCAATTTCTTTTTTGATATCTGACAGAAAAATATGTGAAAGAATAGGAAGTCATTGCAAAGAAGTAGACTTTAGTGTGACAATAATATTTCTCATGGTAATATTGTTTAGTTTGAGAAGTTTTCTCCAGATAGGAGTATAGTATATACATGCAGAATATGCTAATGTTCCTGGAAATTACCTGTAAAGTGCCTGAATGACAATCCTAAGTAATGTCATCCAAATTTTCAAGGAGGTTATTTCTGAAA
Source organism: Epiperipatus broadwayi (assembly GCA_028023455.1). Lineage (NCBI taxonomy): Eukaryota > Metazoa > Onychophora > Udeonychophora > Euonychophora > Peripatidae > Epiperipatus > Epiperipatus broadwayi. Next base: position 2,056,240 of record JAQFVV010012548.1, read on the forward strand.
ATTAATTTTTATTTTACCTCAAATAAATGAGAAAAATAAATTAGGGATGATCCAAAGTTACTCCTAAGTAATAGGGAGTAGGTACTGTGTTTCAATCTATTATTGCAAATTATTATTTTCTGATTATGAGATGACACTTTGTTGTTTTAGATGAAAAATTAAACTTAATCATTGGATTAGAGATAAGATCCCAGTTTGTGAAAAAGATTTCCAATCTTTTCATATTCTTATTGAGAAACTTCTTTCCAGGAAAGGATCTCTTTAGAAGTTAAAACAATATCATCAGCATAGATGAATTTTCTGTATTTGGAAGATCACTGATGAGTTATATTAAAGTAAATGAGATAATTCAATCCTGTAGTAGACTGTTCTATAAAATTCTGTATTTGCTATGATTATCATTTATTGACATTTTGAATTTTCCTATTGAAGAGAATTTTATCAAGTAAATTAATGTTTTCCTGCATTTAAGAATTTAGAAATTTTTAGAAGAGCCATTTTTCCAAACAGAATCATAATTGGAGGTCAAATCAATAAAGTTTGTAGCCATTTTAAATTTTTTTTCAATGTGACTTGATAATGGTAAAACTTATTCTCAGCAGCTTATTCTTAGTTTAAAACCGATCTATTCTATAGATAGATGATTCTCAGTTATTGGCAAAATTTGTGTTAATATGATCTTTTTAAAAAAGTTTGTATGTCATACAATAATGATATTGGGTGATAATTTTGTGGATCATTGTTGGATTTATTTGGATTTAAGACTGTTATAATTTTCCTTTTATCTCACATTTTTGGAATAGTGTCTGTATGAATAATGTTGCTGAATAGTTTTGAAAAAATCATACTTTGACTTTTAAGTCCTAAATTTTTTAGAAACTCTGGAAATGTTTTCTGTTATTGGATTTTTTTCTGATTTAAAACAATCAAGGGCAGGTTGAAGCTCATCAACATCTACAGGTTTTATTTGATTAATATTAGAAGAATGTTATGAAAAAGATGCTTGAAATTCTGTTCTAATAATGCTTTTCCACATGCTATCGATCTTTAGTTTAGAAGTCAGATACAAGATTAGAAACTGGTTAGCAGTGATAGTAGTAGTTCTTTTAGAAGTATTTTTACATCCACCTAATTCTGTAAAAATGACTAGGCCTTAGAAACCAGATTTTGTAAAGTTTTGTTTCTCCTTGGATTCTCTATTTTTCTTTTCTAGCAACCATTGATTTTATTCTAAATCTTTGGAAGTAAAGATTGATATAAAGCAATAATGGATTTGTTTAATTCTAAAGTGATCTGCTTTTTAATACCTAGTCATTAACTCTCTTGCAGCTGTTATTTATGAGTTTGTTGAACCTACTAAAGCAAAAGGTAATTGAAGTTATTCTATTGAAATTATGTTTAAAATATCCAGTATATTAGCTTCATTTAGATTTTCTTAAATTCCATCAGGGAACAGAAAAACTAATGTCCGTTATGAAGGAAACCATCTTTTGTTAACACATAAATCAGGAATAATCCCCTTATATTTGAATAGAATGTTCCTTTTTATTTGGCATCATAAAGTAAATGCATTAATATTTGGAAATGAGGCTCTTTGCAGTGGCCAGGAGATTTAGAAATTTTTTTAGATAGCATTCAAAAAAGGTAGACAGCTAGATGGTAAATTCCCTGAACAGCAAATGAGATTATTCAAAATGAAATAAAATGGTCTACTTTTTAAGAAAGGAAATTAAAAGCAAATTTACCATGTTTGGAATATTGAAATTTGGGAATGAAAATGAGATAATAAATATAGTGTTTAATTGGATTATATGCACTAAAAAAATTCATAATATGAAAAGTTAATAAATAGAAAATAGATTTCTATATATATATTTTTGGTATACTTAAAACTATTACACTATCACAATGTCTGAAAAAGGTAAATGACTCCAATATATATTCCATGCTAATTCAATTTCATATACATATTTTCATCATTTGTCCAGTATTTATCAATATCAAATTATTACTATTTGATTTGCAAGTGTTAAACTTTCTACATTACATTTAGTTAAAAAATAGTTATATTGATCTTTAATTGAAGTTTAAAATTTATATCTGAACTGGAAATATGATAAGCTCTAGTCTAATAAATGATTAATAATAATCATTAATGTATCTATCTGAAGTGGATAGTGTTAACATTATGAGTGCAGAAAGTTTGTCATTTATGAATCAAATTTGTAACAATTTGTAATATTTATATACAAAATCAGATAAATGTATAGTGAACACATTACAGGTATTTGATTGTGAGGTATAGAAAAGAGAAAGAATTAATTTATTAGAAATAAAGAAGTAAAGTTAGACAAAATAAATATAGATACAAAAAGTAGTTTAGAATTATAGAAAGAAAAAGCAATATAAAATGTTACAAAATGTATGATACCTGCAGGTCAAGTTTTGCTTTAGATAGATGGAAGTGAAATTATTAAACTTTTATTTTTGAAATGTAAGATATTGAAAAAAAAAATCAAGAAAAAGGTAGAATGGGAGTAATTTAAAAGTAAAGAAGGAAGTAGTAAGGTTTATGTGTGTGTTAAGACAAAGGAAATATGAGAATAGAGTAACAAAACTAGTAAAACAGTATTTATTAAAATAGGATAGAGGAAAATAAAATGCCCCACTACTGGAAAATGATGTGGTGAATGTTTTAACTTGGTCTAAGCACTTCATTTAAAAATAAGCTATTTACTTTAATATATAAATCTTTAGTATAATAATTATATTTAATTTGTTGTATTATCATCATCATCATCAACCATTGGCAAAATTTGCAACTCTGATTAAATTAATTGGCAAAATTTATATAAGATAGAATTAAGTTTCTATCTGGATAGAATATATCTATGTGTGCTTGCTAATTATGGAAATTGCAGTGCATTAACCCTTCTCTTTAGATTAAATGTAATTATGGGTTTAGTTTTCATTTTGTATATTTAATATTTAAAAAATCTAAATTATTTCCTATAATAATTAATATTTTAAATCTTAGTAAATGTATTTTAAAATATTATATAATTTTAAATTTATTTAATTTTTTAAAATCTAATGAGAAAAAAATATCAATTTATATATTAATCTTCAATTTACATTAGTCACTGCTTGAGGGCCAATTTCTATTCTTGAAGAAAAGTTAATGCATTTCAAAATTGAATATATTTTATTCTTATTAGTAAAAATATTATTGAAATAATCAGCAGTATATTTATTTCCAATGCAAAAATAAGCTTTTAAATTAAAATAAAACTTAAATCTTTTTTCTTACCAAATACAATATGCTAAGAGGAGAATGATTTTCAGAGCTTTTTTACATTACCTGATTATATCTGCCATCTACTAACAAAAATGAAAATATAAACTCTTTATTTTTATAAATTATGATCCAGGATAAAAGTGAACTAAACAAGCAATTATTTCTAAAGTAACATCATTTTATGACAATGTGGAATGACAAAATGAAATAGATATTATTCAGAACCAATAATAAAAAAGTTAATGATTGTGGAATTATATCTATAACTTTCAAATAAACTATATAATGTTTTCATAAATGTACCATACAACATGCACAAATATAAAATTTAAATATATTTATTGTCTATAACTAGATTAAATGTGATTATAAGGGACTTAAACTCAGACTTTCAAGCTCCCTACTTTTATCCAATCCATCTTATGCAACTGATTCACATGACCACATACATGTGAAAAAGGTAAAAGATCTCCGATATATATATTTCATGCTGAACCAGAACTCATCAGTTGGTCCAGATCACCATTTCCCACACATATATACAGTCAGTGCTCAGTTTATATTAAGATAAATCTTCAAACTTTAATGGAAAAGGTTCAGTTTTCTCCATTCTTCAACCATCCATTTCATTGAAAATCTGAGGATGAAATGCTCAAAGCTTTTGTTGATGCCAATATTATTGTCATACCCATGTTGATCTTAAATCAATCTGACCCCCTATGACCTTAATATATCCATTTAATTATACGGAAGAGGGATGGGCAGAATACAGGCTGAATATGTAATATTTAAATATATGTATATTGTCTACACTAGAATTAATATAATTATAAGGGAGTTGAACTCAGACTTTCAAGCTCTCTATATCTATCCAATCTATCTTATACAACCAATCCACATGACCACATACTTTTCATGATAAATCTGCACTCATTGCTTGGTCCAAATCATCATCTCCCTGACATATATATATATACAATCAAATTTTCAATGAAATAGGTAGTTGGGAGAGTGGAGAAGAATGAAGTGTTATCCATTAAAGTTTGAATATTTTTTATTCTAATATAAACTGAGCACTAATTGTATATATATATGTGATGATCTGGACCAACTTATAAATGCTGGTTCAGCACAAAATATGTACATTGGAGATCATTTATCTTTTTCACATGTATATAGTCATGTGTATCAGTTGAATAAAATGCATTCAATAGATGTTAGCGAGCTTGAAAATCTGAGTTTAAGACCTTTATAATATATAATCTAATGAACTTACCAATAGATTAACAAGCTTTTCAGAATATCCCCAATTCCAGACCGGTTTATGTTTCTGGCTTCATCATTAGATAACATTTGTAATACAAGCCTGTTAAATCAAGTCATGTGATATATGAATTGATTTCTTTGCAATTATATATATATATGCAACAGATTTGTATTTCTATTTTTTGACTTGTAAAAACCTATGAATTTAATAATTATATGCATTTTATCTTTCACACTTTCAAATAAAGCAAATAAATGTAAACAAAGAGCTTTGCTAGTTGCTCAACAAGCTTTGTGATAAATGCTTAGCAAGAGAAAGCATTTAAAATATCTCTATCAGAAACCACACCCAAACCCCAAACCAATAGTTTCATGCTTTGGCACTTGGAGTGCCAAAGTATGAAACCATTGGTCTGGGTTTGGAATGCCAAAGCATGAAATTATTGGTTTGGGGTTTGGGTGTGGTTTCTCTTAGAGATATGCCAAAGCATGAAACCATTGGTCTGAGATTTAGGTGTGGTTTCTGATAGAGATATTTTAAATGATTTCTCTTGCTCAGCATTTATCACAAACCTTGTTGAGCAACTAGCAAAGCTCTTTGTTCATATTTTACAAGCTTAAAAAAGAAATGGGATCATGTAATATATGACTCTATTTTTTACTGACTATTTATAGTTTTTGCTTTAAGTCTTAAGTGATGTTACATTGCTAAGACTACTAATATCTGGTTTGGCTGAAGATCTCTCAGCCCCATATACCTATTTGAGTTAGATAGCTGGGTTTGATGACATTTGAGTGACTACATTTTTCAGATTTTCTACTCAATAGTTAACTGTTAGATAATGCTGACTTTGGATTGGTATTTTTGGATGTAGTGTCTGAAACTACCCTGGCAACTCACTGAGGAGTGCCAAAGCATGGTCTGAGTTTTGGATGTGATTTGTGGTAGAGATATTTTAAATGCTTTCTCTTGCTAAGCATTTATCACAAAGCTTGTTGAGCAACTAGCAAAGCTCTTTGTTTATATTTTACAAGCTTAAAAAAGAAATGGGGTTATGTGATATATGACTCTATTTTTTATCAAATAAATGTGTTTGGTATAAATAAAGTTCAAGTTTATTCAGATTTATGGTTTTTGACATTTAAAGAATTAGCATAACTAATGAAGTAGGTTTGTCTCATATTGCTATAGTTGTCATAATTATATGTAATATTTACTAGCTTATTTTCAGAATGAACTCATAAAGGATATTTAAATGTTTGATATATATAATCTTTTTTATGAAATTTTTTATTATTATTATTTATGTAAATGAGGTATTTATTTATATAGCGCTATGTTTATAAATTGTAATAAACTAAAGATAAGCCTTTCAAGCTAACGTACATGCGCGCTTTGCTTTTTATGAATGTTAATAATAATAAATGAATACTTTCATTTCCAACACAAGATAAAGTCTTTGCAAAATGAAAGTATTCATTTATTATTATTAACATTCGTAAAAAGCGCATGTATGTTAGCTTGAAAGGCTAATCTTTAGTTTATTATTATTTATGAAAAACGAATTTATTCATAGAATGTTGGATATGATGAAATATATCTGTTATGCAGATGTTGGATTATATACTTTATGTGAAGAAAGAATTTATTTTCATGAAATTTTCTATTAGATTTTAAAATTATGATGTGTATCCATTGAATAATCACAATCTAGAATAAACAGACTCCTATTTAACTGGAAATTGTAGTACCATGTATGATTAATTCACTGGAATTTAAAAAGAAATAAAGAATAAGAACCTACAGCCTATTTAATATATGCTGGCATTAACTTGTTTCTTTTTTGTGTTGTTTTTTAATGTAGAAAAAAAAAGCTATTTTTATGATAATTGATCATTTAATTTAATCTCAAATATAATTAATATTCAGTCTGTGAATAATATAGCTTGCCTATTGCTTTTTACTATTGTAATTAATGTAAACCTCATGTATTCAATAGTCTTTTAATTTATTTATAAGCTCACTTTTGCTATCATGTTTACTTAACATTTTCTGAGATTAATACTTATTATTTACTATGATTACTGTATAATATTGTTAATACATTGTACAGGCTTAAACCTGCATTTATATATGTAATATATGTGGGTTCGAATTCAGACTTTTACACGACCCACCACTCTCAGTGCCATCTCATATTGCTGATCCACAAAATCTTGTGATTTAATCTGTAAAATTTACATGATGATGGAAAGACCAATCAGTATTTTCTTCAACTTGCTAAATGTTGCCATATTAAATCTTTTACTTAATGTAAAGGCATATTAAGCATATGAAGTAAATTAGCAATAATGGATTTTTTAAAAAGTATTTTATGCTAATCTTGATTATGATTTTCATAGAAGGCAGCACTATATTATAAAGATTATTTCAAAAAGACTCTAAAAAAGTGCAGTATCAAATGCTTTCATATCAAAAAACAACATAATTAAATTAAAGGAACAGCATGTAAATATATAGGCATATTTGAGTTTGGCATATTAATCTGTGAAATAGTCACAAAAATCATCTTTAGCTTTTTTAATTTTTATTATTTTGTCTTTATTTATTCTTTTTTTTTTAAGTAAGAATGGCCAAGCTTGTTTTGTAAATAGGTTTTTCATCATTTTTTTTTATTTTACTTCACCTATGCATTTTTTTAAATATTTGAATTAAATGATATTGTTTGTATTCATGGCTTGATTTTTTATATGCATAATTGTTTGCTCCTTGTTGTTGCATTTCAATAGCGTTGTACTGTAGTTATTTTTAATTTTTTATTTGCAATATTTTAAAAAAAATATTGTTTTTTTTTAAATTTATTGTTAACAATGAACTAATATTCATACAAACAATTGCAATAGTTCTTGTGTTGTAGCGATGGTGCATATCGTCCACCATGCATTTAATTTGAATTTAAATTCTGGCAAAATAAAAGTTATCATTTTTTCAGGTTACAGTCAGCCTTAGGATTTTTCTTTCAAGTAACTAACTTATAGACAACTTAACTAACCATCAAATATTGTTTGCTAAACAAATGTCTAACTATTTTTAGCTAGAAATAAAACTAAGAATCAAAAACTGTTCTAACTTTAATCACCTGGAATTAGCAAGCCTGATAATGCTTTCTTATTCTTTTTTTTTTTTTTTTATGATCTCTTTAAACACTGTTTTATCTTTTCTTTTTATATAAATTAAGAAATTTTTTATTTATAATCATCAGCAGAGATATTGAGTGAGTTTAGAGTGTTTTAATACTGGTCTAAGACATTTGCAATATTAACCATTAAATGGATATCCAACCATTCTGGTACTTTTCAGTCCTCCTATGTGCACTGGCCACAAAAAAGACACATTTGAAATATGCAATTTAGGGCCACCATATGTTATACAAGTACATTATGCAGAGTCTATCATTGCTATTAGAATTGTTATAAATAGATGGTATGTGTCCTGTAATATTTTTCCTCTTCTGCCCAACACTTTGACTTTTTATCATTGATAGAGAGAAAGAATTTGTATGCTTTCAGATGTTAGATACAGACAGATAAGTAGCTATAATGTAAAGTATACAGCTGTAATATGATTTTTCATTTTATCAGCTTATTATTCTAAATAATGTGATTGTGCTATGATGTTTTTTTTCATACTAATATTATTGAAGTATTTGCCCAAATACAGGCCACATTGCTTTTATTATCAGTTGCTTTTATGATGATAGAGATATTACTCAAGAATGTGTCTTTTTCATACTGACAAAAGTCAAGTTCATAATCTTCTATGTTTTGTTTTTCAAATGATTTGGCAAATTTTAAATTAACTATTCATGGTCATCAGTTAATACTTTTTTTAAAGTAAGAACTCTCAATTCAACTTAAGTTATCCTACATTTTCTTGGAGAATTGTGCAGTATGTAGATAAAATTAAAAAAAAAAAGAGTTTTCATATCTATTTTAAAACAAGATTATAAATATTTGTATATTGGATAAATGGCATTAAACATATTCAATGTTTTATTAAATGTGATTTCTTGTTAATAATCCAATGAAGGAATTTTATACATTCCATCTTATTCTTATTAGGATAACAAACAAACAACCAATTATTATACAACAAAGTGGTCACATTACCTTCAAGTTTAGGCTGAAACTAAGTAGATTTAAAATGAAACATGTTCCTTATATAATAATTTAGTTATATTGAACAATTCAGAAAAGATAATGATGCTTATTTTATCATTTGAAATATGAAGTTTTATATTGGTCAGAAAAGTCAGAAATTTTGAAGCTATTTATGTGAAATGGCATGGACTTCTTTTTTTAATGAAAGAAGTTATCAAAAGCAAATTTAAAATATGTAGAAGATTACAATATATTAATGAAGATTATTCAGTAAAACTAGTGTTTGATTAGATTATGTGAAGATGATAACATATATTGGACAAGAAAAGTTAATATGAGTAGTTATAAAATTTATTTTTATGTATTTTTATAAGAAATGGTATGTAAGTGCAGAAAATGTATTACAAATATATTATTATGAGATTTGGGAAAAAAGAATAGATAAATTGATTAGAGAAAAAGAAATAAAGTCATGGAAAATGAATATAAATTAAAAAACAGTCTGCAGTTATAAAAGACTATATACAATATTTAAATACAAGTATATTGTCTATATTGAACTTAATTTAATCATATAAATATAATGAAATAATATATAGCATTAGCAGAAGCTCTTGATGTTATTTGATGTAAAATGAACGATTTAGAAATCGAAATGGAATAATAATTTGGATTATAGATATAATTTATGTGGAGTAGTTGGAATTAAAAAGTTAATTTTGGTATATGTGAAGTTGGAAGACATCAAGATAAATTGTATGGAAATTAGGAAAAAATTAAGAGAATTAAAAAGGTTTTTTATGATTTTATTATAATCTTTATAACTAAAAATGGGGCATTTGAGGATTGAATAATAGAATTAACAGAAACAGCATTTATTAAAATGGAGATAGAAGAAAAAGAAATGAATTAAAACTGGAAAAATGATTTGAAAATAATGTAGAAGTTATGCGATTGATAGATAATTTTTGTAGAAAAACCATTTATTAAAATGGAGATAGAAGAAAAAGAAATGAATTAAAACTGGAAAAATGATTTGAAAATAATGTAGAAGTTATGCGATTGATAGATAATTTTTGTAGAAAAACCATTTTTGATGTTGTTTTTGACAAAAGAAATATTTATAAACCATGTTTAATATTTTAAAAATTACTATTGAAGATTTATAATTATATATAGAACTTTATTTTTATTTGTCGATTTGTTTTTTCTAGGTCAACAAAGCTCTTTGATGATGAAGGTAGCAAAAGGGTACGTCTTGATTCCTCATTCAAAAGGGAGTACGATGGTACAGCCAAATCAGTTCAAGTAGAACTTCAAAAAATTAAAAGACAGGTAGATTTTTATATTATCTTTATAATAATATTATTAAGAAAAATAAAGTAGTTATAACAATAATTTTGAAGAGTGAATAATCAAACTTTTTTCCTTTCTTCCTAATCTTTTTACTGATTTTTAATTGAACATTTATTAGTATTATCCCAGTGTTTCATCTGTGAGTCTAAGCCTTACTTTGATTTCCTGCCTATGATTAGATTCAACTTCTTTGTAGAGATATACATATATATATACAAAATTACCCTGAATTGTTTAGATCATTATGAAAATGATACTTTCAAGAGCTAAAGATTCCTTAATTAACTTCTGGCTGAGGAAAGTGGAAAATAAGTCACATCATATCATGGCCAAATAAAAAGAATACTTTGATGTTGATTGAGCTCCAGTAAATAGATCCCAGAACCACATTTTCTTCATAAATGATAGAGTGAAATAATTTTTTCTACACACACTAGTATCAATTATTATAATAAGAAGTTGAAACTTAGAAAAATTAGAGCATCAAAGTATAATAAGACCAGTCAATGACATATTAAAAATTCTTTCTGCTTACAATGATGATTCTCTAATAAATTTGAAAATATAGGATATATAGCTACATAATACTCAAAAGAGGCAGAGAAGATGATCAATAATTTTTTCGATAAGTGAATTAGAGAAGATAATAAAAAATGTTTAATTACATAATAGTGTTAAAGCATGAAAGTGTATAGAAATTATCATACTAAAGTTTAAGAAAAAAACTGCTTAGAGTTATAATTGTGATGTAATTTGATTTTCAGGAAATAATCATTTATAGGATCTGAGATGGTTATGCTAGATTGGAAAGCAGTCCGGAATGAATAAGATTGGATTAGTTATAGCAAGAGTGGATTTCATTTACGCATAGGGATAGCAATTATCAGATTGTTAATTTTAGGGTATACAAGTGATGAATTTTGTGATAATGTTATTGTGTGACTTGTTACCCAATTTCAAGTTAGTGAAATCTAAGCAGTCATATGGTATTTAAATTATAGTTATGAGTTTGAGTGACGATTTGATTTATGTTGAATTATTAGAGTTTGAAACCCAAGGGAACTTTCCTTCTCTACTTAATTTCTAACAGAAATGCTGTTAATTCAGGAATTTGAATAGTTTTTAGTGTATTAGTCTTGTGGTGGATTTTTCCTTTTTGGTTAAAAAAAAAATTTTTTTAATGGTTTTCTTTTATTTTATTTAAATATTTAATGTTATTCTCCTGTGTTTGACAAACTAACATATTTTTCAATTTTTCAGCTTTTGGTCTTGTAATGTTTTTTTTATTATTATTATTACTCTATGTATTTAGTTATAATAAGTAAAGTTTTATTTTAAAACTAAAGTGAAGTAGAAGAGAAAATCAATAAATTAGTATATCAGATATAATATTGTTTAGGAAACAATGTTCATTAAATTCTAAAAAATATATAAAAAGTTTCATAAAAAATTATTGTTTTTATGGATAGTTTTTATAAAAAGGAGAGTTTACCTTTTTGATCATCTTATACAGTGTTGCTCCCTGAAGTTACAATCAGAATTGTATATACAGTTAATTGCTGTTTACCAAATAAAAAACAATGGATTTCTTTTTAGAAATAAAATTTATAATGAAATGCCCAATAACAGAACCTCATAAAGAATCTTTACATTTTCACCTGCACGCCACAATCGCCAAGGGAAATTAAGCAAGAAAAAAATACTAATTACTATGCTATTTGAATACAAGTACAATATATATATATATATACTGAACTTTAAATGTAATTACAAGGGATTTGAACACAAACTTTCAAGCTCCTTTCAGCTATCATTTCATCTTATATAACCAATAGACATGACCACATAAACGTGTGAAAAGGATAAATGATCTTCAATGTACATATTTCATGATGAACTAGCATTCATTGGTTGGTCCAGATCATCATCTCCTACATATATGTATAAACTGTGCTCAGTTTATATAATAATGAGGATATATATATATATATAGGAGATGATGATCTGGACCAACGGATAAATGCTATTTCATCACAAACTATGCATATTGGAGGGGTTTTTTTTCACATGTATGTGGTTATATAAGATGGAGTGAACAGCTGAAGGGAGTTTGAAAGTTTGTGTTCAAACCCCCTCTAATAATTACTATAATATTTGCATTACTTCTTAACTTTCTTTTAATTATATTTACAGTTGAAGAGAATGGGCATCATCTTACAGATCTAAGAAAGTTTTAATAATTTTATTAATTTATAATCACTAATCAGAAATTGAATATTATACATAAATAATGTAAAAACACAGATTGTTTATAATTTTATAAATGGTAAATTAGAGAGATGGTTACATTACTGTCCATTGAAATCAGTTCTGATATCAAAATTATAATTGTGAACATCTAATTTTATCTACATTTGATAAATTAGACTCTGTGCGTCACAGAAATTCATTCATGCAACAGAGAGCCATTTTCAAATAATATAGTCATTGAACATCAGTAGATTATGAAAAAACAGCATGCAAATAGCAAAGTAAATAAATCAAAAATTTTCTGCAAATACTGAAAACTAAAAAAGATAAACAATTTCAAAAAAAAAAACTAATGAGCAAAAAACTAAGAACTTTGAAAAAAAATTCACATTTATTCAGCTCAAAAAAACATAAAGAATTATAAAATAGCTACAGTCAAAATTAAAAACTATTAACTTTTTAAGATGAAAAATTTTTAATCAATAAAAAAATGAAGAAAAGTAATGTCTTGTATGATTTGATACAATGATAAAGGCTGAAGCTCAAGATGAATGGGGATCAGGGCTTATTAGTTCTGTCACTCCCAGTGCTCAAACTTTTTAATAATTCTCAAGCAGTACACCATTAGATTATTATTATTATTAGTTTAAAAAAATAATGAATTAAAAAAAACTTGTTTGTTTATATCTTTTTCAATACCAATGAGGCAAATAATATTACCATTAGATCAATAATCGGTCACAAATATTCATTGTAATATTAATATATATATATATAGATTTTAAAAATTCATAAATAGTCAGTATTATTATATTATATGGACAATGCATAGCTAGTATTCATTATAAAAAGTCATTCATAATTAGCAATTCCAAATAAATAAAGTAGAAAATGATATATAAATGATCATCAACCATTATCATTCCACTGCAGGATGAAGGTCTCTTCAAGTTCAAACCATCTTCTCCGAACTTTAGCTTCTCCATATCACCCCTACACACTTTCTTATTTCATCCATCCATCTCACATGTGATCTCTTTCTCGGTCTTTTACAATCTCTGGGAATCTAGTTTAAGATTTCAATTGTCCATCTATTATTATCTCTTCTAGCAATATATCCAGCCCAACTTCACTTCAGTCTTTTAATTTTTGCAATGAGGTCAATAACACCTGTTTGTTCTCTTACCCATATATTGCATTTTCGATTTCTTCTTGTTAATCCTAACATGCATCTCTCCATACTTCTTTGAGTAGTTTGAAGTCTCTGTATTGCTCTTCTATTAAGTAGCCAAGTCTCAGATGCTTAAGTAAGAACTGGTAAAACACATTTATTAAAAACCTTTCTTTTCAAACACATAGGCATATTTCCTTTTAGTATCAAGTTATTTCTACCAAAAGCACTCCAACCAAGTTTAATTCTGTGATTAATTTCATCCATTATGTTTCCATTTGTATTAATAATCTGACCAAGATATTTGTAGCTGTTAACTTCTTCTAACTCATCATAATCAATCTTTATTTTCATATTTTGAGAAAATCCATTGAACATTACTTTAGTCTTTTTAACATTTATCTTTAGTCCTACTTTCATCTGATAACTCCTGCAATATTTCCTGCAGCTCTAAAGCATTATTTGCAAAAATAACTACATCATCTACAAAATCTAAATGACTTAAATAATCTCCATTTACTTTCACTCTTTTAGATTCCCATTTTAATCCACAAAATACTTCTTGCAGCATTGCTGTAAAAAGTTTTGGAGATATGGAGTCACCCTGTCTAACACCCTTCTCAATGTTGACTTTTCTAGTATCATTATATAATCTAATTGTTGCTGTTGCATTTTTATAAATATTCCTTAAAATATGATAATATCCTGGATCTATATCTTGATGGTCCAATGCTTTAATCACCGAAGAAATGTTTATAGAATCAAATGTCTTTTCATAATCTACAAATCCAAAGCATAATGGCAATTCATATTCATTTCTCTTTTCTATAACTTCTCTCAATAACTGGATATGATCTACTGTATTAAAACCATTTTTAAATCCAGTTTGTTCTCTTGGTTGATGGAAATCCAATGTTCTCTGTAGATGAGTTGTAATTATCTTGATAAAATTTTTGTATAAAACTGATAAAAGGCTTATAGGTCTGTAATTTCTAATATCTTCTTTATCACCTTTTTTAAATATTAATATTAATACTGCATTCTTCCAATCATCTGGTAACTTTGCTAAAAAATGTATAGCAATTATAATTCCATCATTACCTAGAGCCTTTCCTTTCTTCATAAATTTAATTGCATGTCTCACTTCTTTATTTAAAATTTTGGGCAATTCGGAAGATATAATAGATATAGGAGGTACTTGTTCTTTATCACTATATAATTATTGATAGAAGTCTTCTATCCATTTCATAATGTCATCTCTCTTTTTAGTAATAGTTCCATCTGTTTTTCTTATTACAGATATAAATTTCCTACCAATACCAAAATGTTGTTTTACACTCTTGAGACTTTTATTCTCTTCTACTGCCTTCCTTGCTAGTCCACAGTTATACTTTCTTATATCATTTTCAACTCTTTTCCCCATCATTTTACAGATTTTCAACTATTCAATCCTTTTTAATGCATCATTTTTGTATATCTTAATATTCCTTCTTTTCTTTATAAATTCTCTAGTCTCAGTAGAAATTTTATTGGTCAATTGCTGCTTTTTTCTATCAGCTATCTTTGTTGCAGTTTTTAAAAGTGTATCAGTTATTTTCTTATTAATTTCATTCAAATCTGAGTCATGTTCAAAATCTACTAATACTTTAAACCGATTTGTAAGTTCTAATTTAAATTCATTAGAGTGTTTCTGATGATTAGGTATATCAACTGTAAATATTGTTTTTCTTAATAATTTTTGTCTCTCTAATTTTGCATTAACACATATCTTACATCTTACTAATCGATGGTCATTTCCTGTGTTAAATTTATTGAGAACATTACAATCTTAAAATATATATTTTCTGCTTGTCAAAATATAATCTACTTCTGCTGTACCTTCATTTAGATGCTTCCATGTCCGTTTCCTTTTAACATTTTTTTCAAAAAAAAAATTCATAATATAAAGTTTTTCTTTTTCTGCAAATTCCACAAGTCTGTGACCTCTCTCATTTCTATTACCATAACCAAAATTACCTAGAGCACTTTTGTCTTTCATTTGTTTACCAATTCTAACATTAAAGTTGCCCATAACAATTTTAAAATGTTGTTTAATCTAATCATAAGCCTTTTGTACATCCATATAAAAATCTTCTACTACTTCATTACTATGAGAACTTGTTGGGGCATAAACCTGAATCATCTGCAGTTGTATAACTAATCTTGCAACTCTGTTTGATACACCATCAATCTCCACAATATTGTTCTTCCACTTTTTATTTATAATAAATCTTACTCCACTTGTATTTTCAATATTTGTACCTTTATAGTAGAGTACATGTCCAATTTTTAAATCAATTGCCTCTTCATCTGTTCTTCTAACTTCACCAAGTCCAGAGTCATCATCAAATAGTAGCCTGGGTCCATAATCAGGGGATTCTTAGCACCCTCCACCTTTGGCCACCAGTAAGGGCCTTGATTTGTTTTTGTCTGTCATGATTGTATATATCTATTGGGAAAATATTTATCATTTACACATACATTCATTCTATCTTATCAGGCAACTGAGAAGAAATACCATGGTGTTTTTTGATTTTAAATTCAAGAGGTAAAAAGCCAATAAATTCACCATGCTGGTTAATGCATGTTGGTGAGCAGCCCATCCATGTTCGTATACTATATGAATAATCACATAGTAATAACAGCTGCAATGACAAGAACGTATAAAGTGGACATTAGGAATTTGTCCTGCTCAGTTCCTTTAAGGCCTCACAAGAGGAATCAAAGGATCTCCTTTCAGTTAATAGCAAACTTTTTTTTACAGCCATATAAATAATACTGCTACCTAAATCTGCATAACTTAATCAAGTAGTTGCATAATGAAATTCACCAAAATTTTTCATTAAAATGTAGAATCAGAAACAAATTTGTTTAATATTTGTAAATAACCATCTTTCAATTACTTTTAATCCTTACTTTGTAAAGGGATGCTTATATATATAAATGATTTTTTTGAGTAAAACCATGTGTTATTTTTTATTATATACTGATATTTTGATGAACTAGCATCCGCCATTATCAAGGTAAACTCTTGAAAGAAAATTTGTTCAATCTTAAACTGTAATGTGACTGAGTGCTAGATAAAGCATGAGAATCCGTTTGAAATAGTTTAGTATTCAGAATATGAGGTTTATCAAAATGTATATTTCTCTTAGTTTTACCACCTATTAATTTAAAATCATATTAGAAGACATAGATACAATGACAGGTTTCCATATGGCTGGAATACATTGTGTATCAATCCTATTTAAACCATCAGGTCTCTAATATTTCATTTGACTCTCTCATGGTTCTCAAATCATATTTCTTCAAATTAGCAAGCATTTTTGCAATGTTAAAGTCAGGTTTTTGACCAATTTCTAAAAAATGGGAGTAAAAACTGATGTGTTAATTTTTTGATTAAAAGTATTTTTATGTTCCTTAATTTTGATATGTATTCATCTATTAGACTGATATACATAACTTCTTGAGCACTGCAAACATGGAATTTCATAAACTCCTTGGTGTTCCAAAAATATTCTATCTGTAAGTTTATGTAAAAAATCACCAATTTTTTTGCCAGTAGAAAAAGTAGTCTTTATATTAAAACAAGATAATCTTCTACTGATTTTATCAGTAATTCCTTTAATATAAGGTAAAATTACTCTATTGAAAGATGAATTGTCAATTCTATCCTCTTTTTTCCTTTTAGTATCAATGCTATGTAAAGCCTTACATATGATGCTTTTATTATAATCATTTATCTACATCATACAACCATGAAAACATTAAATATAATATATAGAAGCACTTTCATTGCTCAGTCATTTGATTCATAATATTAGGAATGTTTAAAAATTTTCAATACTGTATGTATACATAATTTTTTTTTTTAATATTTAGATGTCATTACAAAAAAATTTAGATGTATGAGAATGTAATTAAATGAGAAATAGAAGTGAAAATGAAGTGAAGGCCTTGCAAATTAAGCAAATTGATAGATTTAAATGTTTGGAAATATTGATAGAGCATTTTTGGTCAACTTTGTTGTCTAATTGAAGGGATAGAGTGGAACATAGTTAAAAAGAAATAGAATTATCGACAACCTGTTGATAATCTAGAGTAAGCCAATATAAAATTAAGCAGAGAAACCATAGAAATATAAAATTTATCAACACATGAATTAGTATATTAAGGAACTACACAAAGTTATAAAAATGAATTAGATCTGAAATAATAAAATGATTTTAATAGTGGAACTAAATCTTTACATGAATTATAAATTTTATTGGCAGAGTAAGAATAATAAATGTCTTCTCTAATTTATTTAATTATTAATTTATTTTTAAATGTAAAAATTTGATTTTATAAAATAATATATTAGTCAGTTAGTATATAATTAAAAAAAGTTTGTGAAATGTGAAATTACCAGCAATGCCTTTTAAAAAAAAAAAAATCAAAAGTTTTTGTGTATAGATTACATATCCACAGATTCTCTTAGCCAAGTTAAACATTCCCACTTTTGAGACTATTTTATACTACAAAAAATTCCATCTATTTCAAATATTTTTAAATCTGTTTTTTTATCCTATTCCATTTTAATAAAGCTATTTAATTAGATCTAATATATCTTTTTGTTTCCTTATAAACCTAAACAAATTACTACCTTTTTCCCCATCACTTTTATATTTCTCCCACTCCCATATAACTTTTCTTAAACTTCTTTCAATTTATATTTCAAGAAATACTCTCCATCCAATCTCCATATAAATCACAATCTCTAATCCCATTTTTGCCTCTTTCTCTTGGTATTTCAAGACTTTTCCTGTTTTCACATTCTTATGGGTAATGAAATTTGTTTTAAATTGGAACTCCATTTTTACATTTATTTAAAGGTCTGCAGCCATCATGTTTTATCACAAGAACCAATTAAAACCAATTGTGCACAATAACAGTATACTGTCTGGGATACAATCTCAGATGTTAAAACAGAAGTAAATATTTATACAATAACATCATCAGGTGCAAGCTCTAGTAATCAATAGTGCTAGAAGGTTGTGCATTGGTTCCTTTCCATCCCCCAGACTAGTTTTTAGCTTGTGGCTTTTATTATTGAAGAGGTCTTATTGTATGGGCATAATTACTCCATAATTGGTAAACATGTTGATGTTTTAATAGTCCAATCAAAAATTGATTGTTTTTAAATAATATTCAAGATATTATATGTTTTTAGTTGGACAGTAGATGTATACAGGTTTGAGAAAGGAAGTATTAACATTTCTTAATTCTCAGCTGACACAAAGCCTCTAATAAATAAATAAACAATCCTTCCAATATTATCAAATACAGTATTTTTTTATGATTCTGAACTTTTTTTTTTAATTTATTTTTCCATAATACTACTTCCTTTTCTCTAATTAACTTATCCATTTTTTTTTCCCCGATCCTCATAGTTATGTGCCTGCAATATATTCTTTGGACATTTATACTACTTTTTATAAATAGAAATAGAATCTTTATCTATAGATTACACACAATCAATCTTTTCTACCCCTGATGTGGCTGTTATTATCTTGACTTAATCCAATTAAATACTATTTTAACGGATTCATTTATTATTTATATATTGTAGCTATCCAGACATTTTTTTATTTCCTTTTAATTTTCCTGATTAAAAAAGAAGTCTAATCAGTATCCCATTGAATAAATATATTAGTTATCCACAATTCACCATATAATGCATATCAATCATTTTTTTAATTCTACATCATATTTGTTATGTTAACAGTTCATATATTGTAGTTTTATGCATATGCTATACACTTTTTTTAAAAAAATTAGAGTGGAAAAAATGAGATTAGCATTATATATTTGTAATATAGATAGTAGAGATAAAATTGGAAAGTCATAGTTTCAACACCAACAGAAAAAATCAAAAAGGCTGGCATTTGTATAAAGAAATTGTGGGGTTGCATTAAAAAAGAAATCATTATAAAATCTTTCCAAAAGATTGGAATTTTTAATGCCTTTTATGGTAATGAAGACTAAGCAATTTATGAAGAAAATAATACTGAGCCAAATGTGGAAGATAATGACTATAGGAAGAAAAATTTCTATGAGCAAAATGATTAATAAACAAATTTTCTTTTTACTACTATAGATAATATTCTTTATAGTTTTTTATAATAAGTTTTTCAAGAAAATCTGAAAATTTTATTGAAAAAAACAAATGTACATTATGTGCATGGTATATGCACAAAAATATGATAATCCCTTTTCCTATTTAACAAATTACTTATTATCTGTATTTTTCAAGTTCTTCAAAGCAAATATTCGCTATACCATTCATCATATTTTCTTTTTTTTTTTTTTCATTGAATTAATTTTCATATTTTTTCATACCTTTGTGCAGTTCTATTGTTAAAAAAGTTAACTAATTTTCAAATGAAAACCATGTATTTATTTAAAATGTATTTGTCTATATACATATGCTATGCTCTTGTCTTTCATTCTTATAATTGCATAGGCAATCAGTTACAAGGTTTAACATATTTCATCTGCAAGATAACCAAACAACAACCAATTAAAACCAACAATGAAAGCATATTTTAAAGAAAAAAGTGGAACTCCTTTTAGGTTAATATTCTATCTGATATAAAAGTTGTAAAGCAGACATAAATAGTTCAAATGCTTGAAAAATTTAAAGTATAACAACTTTGAGTTTTTACAAGTAACAATGTCTCTTCCACAAAACGTTATATATATAGTGAAATAATAAGAAATATATAAACTAACTAAAGGAAATGTATAAATAAATAAAAAGCAAAACACAATTACTTGTCTATAATGGATTTTAGAGGATTGGTTTTCATCAATATTTTTCAATGAAAATCAGCCCTCTGGTTGAAATGTTAAAAACAATTGTGATATATATGTATATAAAACAATAAAAATAATAAATATAATGGTAACTAACTATTATGTATAGTCTTTCAATCTGCAGGAGTACTTTCAGTTAATTCGTTAACCCTCCTCAACTGCTGTTAAATTCAAAAAAACAAAATGGAAGCAAGTGTCATCAAATCAAATCCCATGAATCCTGAATTTTAATGTTAGCAGCTTGTCTTTTAATTATAGCATAAATTTTAATCTTGAACTTCTTTTTTCTTTAAAAAATAGTCAGTATAAACAATATTCACCAAAATATAAAATAACAAACCAATTTTCTTTAAAAAACTTGTTTTTTAATTATTATGACTATATGAATTTTAATTTCAAGAGCAACGTTTCGACTATTTACATCCTTATAGCCTTTTTCAAGCCACTAAAATATACAAAAAATAACAAAATAAATAAAATAAAACATTATATAATCATTAAACCCTATATATATTTCAAATCTTCACAAAATTCTTTTTAAAAAATTTTTTCTTTTAAAAACATAAATCTAATATAAAACATAAAAACATTACCTTCCTCTATTTAAAAACCTACAATTTAAACTTCTATTTAAACCACTCTGTTTAAATTATATTTAGATAAAATACCTCAAAACCAGTCTTATCATCTACAAAAATCAATTAGTTTTTTAAATTCCTTAATATAAAAATTTTTTTTCTTTTTTAAACTTACTTTATAATTAATTATTGTTTCTAAAAATTCTATAAAAAACTAGTCACATCGTTAGCAAAAAATAGAATTTTTAGAAACAATAATTAATTATAAAGTAAGTTTAAAAAAGAAAAAAAAATTTTTATATTAAGGAATTTAAAAAACTAATTGATTTTTGTAGATGATAAGACTGGTTTTGAGGTATTTTATCTAAATATAATTTAAACAGAGTGGTTTAAATAGAAGTTTAAATTGTAGGTTTTTTAAATAGAGGAAGGTAATGTTTTTATGTTTTATATTAGATTTATGTTTTTAAAAGAAAAAATTTTTTAAAAAGAATTTTGTGAAGATTTGAAATATATATAGGGTTTAATGATTATATAATGTTTTATTTTATTTATTTTGTTATTTTTTGTATATTTTAGTGGCTTGAAAAAGGCTATAAGGATGTAAATAGTCGAAATGTTGCTCTTGAAATTAAAATTCATATAGTCATAATAATTAAAAAACAAGTTTTTTAAAGAAAATTGGTTTGTTATTTTATATTTTGGTGAATATTCTTTTAATTATATTCATTTTATTTCTATTTATTAAAACTGTCTCCTTAATTTTTGTTTTATTATGGTTTCTCCCTTCATGAAGTATCTAACATTTTCAATATCAAACTTAAATTTATATTTACATGTCCTTTCATGATCCAAGAAAACTGAAGCAGTCATTAAAACATTATTATTTTTACTTTTTAAATTTATATTTACATGTCCTTTCATGATCCAAGAAAACTGAAGCAGTCATTAAAACATTATTATTTTTACTTTTCACACACTTGTATAACATCATGCTCCTTTGATCTTTTTCCAATACTGCATCTCAATTCACAGAAAATTTGATACATAACATTATTTTTCTGCTTGACAGGTATGACATTTTTAGAATTATTCACTAATTTATTAACATTATTTGTAACACAAAATGAAACATTAAATACATCTTTATATATATATATCTTTAAAAATTTTCACTTGAGCATTTGAAATATATGGAATAGATATCTATTTTTTACTATCAATCTTCAACTCCATTTTTTACTATCAATCTTCATCTCCTTAAAAAATGGATATCTATTCCATATATTTCAAATGCTCAAGTGAAACTTTTTAAGGATGTGTTTGATGTTTCATTTTGTGTTACAATTAATGTTAAGAAGTTAGTGGATAATACTAAAAATATCATACATCTCAAGCAGAAAAGTAATGTTGTGCATCAAAATTTTTGTGAATGTGTGTTATTATATATAGGTGAATTGAGATGCAATATTGAAAAAAAATTAAAGGAGCATGAATTGTTATACAAGCATGTGAAAAGTGAAAATAATAATTATTTAATTTTCTTGGATCATGAAATGACATGAAAATATAAATTTAAGTTTGATATTGAAAGTGTTAAAGATTCTTCATAAAGAGAGAGACCCTAATAAAAGAAAAATTAAGGAGACAGTTTTAATAAATAGAAATAAAATGAATATAATTAATAGACAAGCTGCTAACATTAAAATTCAGCATTTATGGTATTTGAGTTGATGACATTTGCTTCCATTTTGTTTTTTGAATTTAACAGCAGTTGAGGCAGATTGAGAAATTAACCAAAAGTACTTCTGCAGATTGAAAAACCGTATATAGTAGTTAATTATCTTTATATTTTTATTGTTAATACAATAGTTTTTAATTAACAAACATTTTATTTATAATATATATATATTAATTACAGATATTTATTATTTATATTGTTGGAGATGCTTGGCTGCTTCTGAAAATTCAAAGAAGTTGTTGTACTTTAAATTTTTCACACACATGAAATATTTATCTGATTTACAATTCTTATATCAGTTAGAATATTAAAGTAAAAGTAGTTCACCTTTGGTCTAATGTGGACCAGACAAATATTATTATTATTATATGGCATGGTTTCAGATTTCTTTGCCAATTGTGATTAGTTATTATGTATTACGTCATAACAAAAATTGGATCTATACATGGAAAAATCCTGTTATATTTCAGTAGTTACATTTGTAAGTAAGCATCTCTTTACTTTATCCTTGAGTTACCTATTATGAACTTATGTCAATGAATGATGATGTTTTCCAAATCCCAAACTTGTTTTTGGCTGTTGATCTTCAACAATGAGACCCAATAACCAGAAATGGATCTCCACTTAATTTTCTTTAATATGTCCTGAGAATTTGGATATGGAATTGTAGTAGTGTCCTTTAATTGTTTTATCTTGTAAAAGATGTCCCTTGAGTAAAATAAAAGAAATTATTTCTTCTAATGCAGATGTTAAAAATAAACTATCAGGGTTCTATGATATTCTGTTTGACAGACCAAAAGCTACTGTTGATATATGCAGATATGAGAACTAACTGTAAGTAACCAATAAACAGTGTCTAATTGAAAGTATCTCCAGATGTTTTGTTAGGATTAGATGTTGGTTCATCAAAGATGAAATGTGGTTGCCATTATAAATAATTTTTGGGTCTCCTTTTATTTGCTTTTCATTTTCCTTGATTTATTGTATTCAGTCACATATATTGGCGTGTCATGACTTTTCTACCATCAAATTAGCTGACTTTATTAATAGTGACAATCAGTTTATATTTATTCAACATTTCCATCTTTTAATAAAATCACAATATTTTTCACTTTATTGAGAAAGTAATAATAAAGATGAGTTTAGCAGACTGGAGTAATCAAATGCATTGGAATTACAGGAGATTCATTCAGCAAATGATTGCATGTTTAAACACCCCTGATTAAGTATTTCCCTGAGAAGACAATCTAGCTAAGATATTGAGGCTGGTGGATTGTTCATTAAAGTGATAGAAATATTTATAACATAAATAGTATTTACACCTTAGTATTAATAATAGCAAGAGGTAATAGTTTTTTCTAGTTAATAGGTAATAGCAAAAGATAATAGTAGTTTTTTTTCTAGTTGTTAATACATGAAATGTGTGAATTCTACTTGGCATGAAAATCTGAACTTAGAATATGTTTGTACCTAAGGAGCTGTCAAAATTTAAGATTGATATTACTGCTTTTAGTGAAAATCATCTTTTAAAGGTAGTACATTTAATAAAACAGATAATTTGTTTAATTAATAACAGCATGTTGGACTTATTGTGGGTCCAACTTAACATTTTCTATTTTTTAAATTCAAAGATATATGATGAAAATTTCATAATATATTTAAAAAGTTATCAGCACTTATACTTTATTATTTAATTCAGAAAATTTGAAAAAAGTAGACTTTATTTCTTCTTATACTTAATATTATATCAATACCATTAAAAGACTAAATTATCTCCCAGAGACTTATTTATATGAATGGCAATTTTGGCTGAAAAATATTATAAACAGTGATATTAATTTTTTGAATGTGAATAGACTGGTGTTATTGAGTTTTTTTATAATGCTTGTATTGAGTGTCATAAATATGTCGTTTATAAAGAAATTCATTACAAACATAATTGGGTGTATCTGAGCTCATAACATTAGTAACATATGGGTTGTTATAGTTAGGAGTTAAAAATAGTTACTATTGCATATTATTGGACAGATCCTAGAGAAGTTGTAAGTTGAAATGATGATGGCATTAAAAAATAGGTCTTGATGTTACTTTTATTTAATTTATTCTGAGTTTTTTCATTTGCCTGAAAAATTTTGAAATTCAATTTTCAACCCCATTACAATTTCTGATCTAATTGAAACTTTTTACATGCACATGTATTTCTGATAACAATGTATTTTTTAGCGTTTGCAAACAATTTTTTTTTTTAAAAAAGTGAAAAATTGTATAAGGAATTCAATATTTTTTACAATATATCTATCTAGTGATATTAAAGTGTATCCGAACTGCCTTATAAAATTAAAAAAGTAGAAAACAAAATATATATTTAAAAAAATTCAAAGATATACTTTTATTCACATAAAATGCACCAAAAAATAAAATAAAGAGCATTAAAAATATAAAATTTTCTTCAGCTTTTACTCTATTCTTGATATCATATGATCAAAATAAAAAGTATGTGGATTGTGTTTAAAAAAAGAATAATAACAAAAAAAGAATAATACACTTTTATTTGATGGCATAACAAATATTAAAAAAGCTATAAAAGTTGAAAAAAAAATTTTTTTTTTACTCTTTTGAGCATTTCTGTGAATAAAAGCATTTTAAATATATATTTATTTAAAATGAATCAATTCTCATGCTGAGCTTAAAACTCAATAAGAAAATTGTTTTTTTTATTTAGCTTTTCTCTCTACTGTTTGTGTCTTCTATTTTCTTAATCATTTAACTTTAATAATGTATTACTTTCATGCTTTTCATTTTTCTATTACTAATATTCGGTAGCATATGGTTCTGTGCTCTGTGTTTTTATAACTTGTCAACTATATTTAAAATGTAATTCTTTCAACTGTGACTTCACTATCTAATGAAAATATTACAATCAGATCCTAGGTCTGAACTAAATACATGAACTTCTATCTTACTCTTTTCTAATAAATCTCTACATATATGCGTTCTTATTTTTTGGCAACATTAAAATTGGCAGTTTCTTATAAAATGTTAAACATTTATTTTATCTTAATCAACTTTTCAGTTTTCTTATATAAATCTTACCTTCATTATGTTCATCATATAGCAGATAAGCATTTGTCTTCTATGCCATGACATGTAGTTTAACTCTGAGTGAAACTGTAATATTATTACAGAATAAACAGGCAGAACTTTCTATACGTATTACCACTCAGTGAAAGCCAGATTAATCAATGGATGCCAAAAGGCTTGTGAATAAAATCTCCATCTAGAGCCTATTCAGCCAATGTCCCCAGACTAGTTTTTGGCTTGTGGCGTTCATCAGTGAGGAGCCTTGGATCTGAGAGTACTGCACCAGATCTTAGAATCTAATGCAACTCTCCAGCAGCCACCTTTTATCTCTATTTAACTACAAAACCATGAGTCTTAAATTAAAAACACCATAATATTTTTAATCCAAGCTCATTAGCTTATAAAGTCATATAAGTCTGAACTCAGTCCAGTACCTATACATTTTGGTGACTTTAGTTCTTTAATAACCATAGCTTATTACAGAATAACAAAACGTATGTGGATGTCATTACTTATTTATTGCCTTCTTTCATTTTCTGAATACACATTTTTTAAATCAACTATGCATATCTTTAATATTATAATTCTTTGTATGCTGTTTCCAAATAAATAATTGTTTTTTACTATTAGTTGCATGAAATTAACTATGAGAAAAATTGGTATAAGATTGTTTTCTTTGAATTATATATATATAATTTCACACTCTCATTAGCAGTGTTTTAAAAAAAAAAACAATATTTTGCATTATCATCTGGAAAACTATTAGTAATTAAAGCTTTATATTTTCAATTAATACTAAGAATTCTTGTAAACATTTTAACAAAACAAATCTTTTCACTACTGTAAAACCTTTTATTTAGTTCTGAATTAAAATATGTAAATTTTGCCTTCTGAAATTACAAAAAAAATATCTGCAATATCTTTAAATGTTTCTCTTCTATGATTGCCTTACTTAGATTGTTTTATAATACGGCATCATATTACTGGAATGATATGGTACAAAAGTCTATTTTCTCAAAGAATTTCCACATTTGATAAAAGTCAGAATATTTTATCTTTTTGTAATAACATATTCTTTTATTGTGATGATGTGTTATAAATATATTAAAGTGAAGATTTTCATGAGCAAAAGATATAGTTTTTTAGTGTATGTAACTGTTTATTGTAAATGTCAAATTGTATTATAGAAACTTTTGAAATGATATATTAGACTATTTTCATCATCTAATATTAAGTATTGAATGTCTTTAGAGAAATTTAACTTTATTTAAATATTCCAAATACATTCAACTATTATTAATAGCATATTATATGCACAATGTTTCAGGAGTTATTATTCTCTCTTTTTCAGGTGTTACTGGCCTGACCAGTGACTGTACTAGCATGGGAATTGAACCAGGACCCAGACCATAACCTTAAAATTCAATATT
This sequence comes from Epiperipatus broadwayi, assembly GCA_028023455.1. Classification (NCBI taxonomy): domain Eukaryota; kingdom Metazoa; phylum Onychophora; class Udeonychophora; order Euonychophora; family Peripatidae; genus Epiperipatus; species Epiperipatus broadwayi. The sequence continues at coordinate 2,083,469 of JAQFVV010012548.1, forward strand.
CAAGAATCTAAGGATCCTGATTTGATTCCCATAATAGTACTCTCACTGGTCAGGCCAATACCTCTCAAAATGTTGTGATATACTAATCTGTGTACTATTACTAACAGTTGAATGTATTCAGAATATTTAAACAAAGTTTCTTTTTTTAAAGACATTCAATACTTATATTAGATGCCAGAAATAATCCAATATATAAATACACGTAAAATACCATCATCATGAACTTTCAAGAAAACATTGAGATGGTTGCTCCATAAGATGTCTTTAATGCAACTTAAAGTTAATAACAAGCAGCTAATATGCAGATGAAGCTGTAATATATATTTACACACCTGCATATATATATATATATACATATGTGTGTGTGTGTGAAGTCATGCAACCATGTAAATTTTATTTAAATAAAATTTGTGATTAATTACAGATTTTTGTAAATACAATAATAAATGTTTATATTTTGAAGTAGTATATAAGTTATTTATATTTAATAAGATATTGTGACTACTTAATTGTTAATTTAGTGTGGCTGTTTTAATTGTGGCATGGTGGTGCAAGGGCGGATGAATATGATCAGTGAAGAGTTAAAGCAGATACAAACTCAACAAGAACATTGTAAAGAACAAATTCAAGCAGCTCGGGAAATTGAGAATTACGATCTCATTCATGAATTACAAGCAGAATTAGAAAGGCTGACAACGCAACAATTACAACTGATGTCAGAACAGAGTGACATTATTAAAAAACAAAAAAGGTTAGTGATTATAATTTATAAATTTATTTTTTATTTTTGATGCGTGTGTGTTTAGAAATGATTTTTAAATATATTGATTCATTTGCTTCATGCGTTAGATTATTTTTATAAGTTTTTCTTTTGTTTTATATGCAGGGGTATATACTTGGAAATAAATTAGGGCTATTTGGGAGTACAGTATGAACTTGTTCGTGGTGAAATTCGGTTCAAATATATTGCTCCAATCATTCTCAGTCAGATTCCCAAAGAATCGATTTTAATCATTTTGCAAATAACACTCATTTTTTCTTATCAGTGGCAATCTGAGGTGGAATTATTGTAGTAGCATTTTCAGATTTAATTGCTCCATGAATAAGTTTTGACATTTTCAACATTACATATTTAATAGCCATAATTAAAATTTCATCTGAATTACTATTTGATATTACAAGGTGGTTTCATAAAGAATAGAAAAATTTCCATTAACAAAAATGTTTCAGTCTTTTAAAATATTAGATCACTGTTTGAAGTGAAGTTATTTAGCATGTAACAATGTGTATGTCAGATAAAATGGCCAATTTTTGTCTGATTAATAGATTAACATTGATACAGGAAAAAATTTTCAACTCACCATCCAACAATTGGTAATACTTTCTACTTGGCTATATCTCTTTGAAAAGTTGTTGAAGATACTTTGATGCAATGTATTATTTATTGACCATTTTACCATTATTTTATACATGTATTAATAGCCAATCATTCACAAAAAATGAAAATTATTTTTAAAATACTATATTTTAATGATATATGTTTTTGTTTTGTTTTTTAATTTAAAAACAGGCAAAACTCTCCATACAGTATTGCCACTCAGTGCAAGCCAGAGTAATCAATGGATGCCAGAAGGCTAGTGCATAAAATTCCCATCTGCCTACTCATCCAATATCCCCAGACTAGTTTTTGGCTTGTGGCCTTCATCAGTGAGGACCCTTGAATCTGAGAGCACTGCACCTAGATCTTAGGATTTAATGCAACCCTCCAGCAGCCATCTTTTATCTTTACTTAACTACAAAACTATGAGTCTTAAACTGAAAACACAATATTTCAATCCAAGCTCATTAGCTTATATAGTCATATAGTTTTGTAGTTAAGTAGAGATAAAAGGTGGCTGCTGGAGCATCTTAGATTCTAAGATCTAGGTGCAGTGCTCTCAGACGCAAGGCTCCTCACTGATGAAAGTTACAAGTTGGAAACTAGTCTAGAGATATTGGATGAGTAGGCACTAGATGGGATTTTATGCACAAGTCTTCTGGAATCCATTGGTTGCTCTGGCTTGCATTGAGTGGTAATACTGTATGGAGACTTTTGCCTGTTTTAATAACAATTATAAGCAAGCATAAGAAATGGTGATCGTGTGGTATTTATTAGCTGAATTTAAAAACATGCATTAAACTTTATTTCATTTTGTGCTTCTTTTTAATATCCTTTTTTTTATTTTTAAAATTAGTAAATCACACATGATTTTTTTATGCAAATGTAATTTTCTACAGTGAAATGTAATTCTGTATATATTTAAAAATAAGAAAATTCTACCATTTTAAATAACTTTTAAATCAAAATAGTTATTTCTTACAATTTGAGTACATCTTTGTTTCAAAGTTATTATCATTCATTGCAGTTACCATCAAATGATTCTTCTAAATATGTATCAACAATATCAATTATTTACTTACAAGATAATATATATATATTGTAACTGTCAGAATCGTCTATCTCGCTAACACACTGCAGAATTCAAACCCCAGACACAAAACTGAACATTCTAGGAGGGGTTGCCTTCTAGATATACTAAGTTCGAATCTAAAGCCCAAATTTCACAGCGCCACCTATGTGATAATGCATCTGATGCTACTACTAGTATAACCTTTTACCGGTGCCTGGTGGTCAGGGAGAAACAAAAGACTCTATACTAAAAGAAGCTTGGGTGGCTAACTAACGTCTATGGATTTACAAAAGAAATGCAGAAAATATATATATAGACCGAGACAGTGATAGGAATCAAATAAAATAAGAGATCAAATTTAGTTTTAAATAATTTCACAAAATTTATTTATATAAAATATATATATATAACGCCACTGTCTGCTTATATGAGACAGGGACGGGTATTAAATAATTGTTGGCATTATATTCCAATAAATGACAAAAGGGTTTTAAAGCAAAGTGAAATATTCTATTCCTCGGGCTAATAGCATTACGATAATGTGCTTGATGAAATAGGAACATGTGCGAGGTGCTTTGAGTAATTATACCAGTTTAAGAAAATATTTGAAAATTAAGTGCTATAAAATATTTATTGATTTCGAGAATAGTACGGATAAAAGCTTACTAAGCAACAAAGTGGGAATGTGATCAAGGCATTTATTTGATAATAATAATAATAATAATAAAGTTACATTGGGAGGTCAGTATTGCTGATAATGAATTTATTAAAGTTGGAGGGTATGACACATTTAAGTCACGGATGCTTTGTAAAAATAAATATAAAATAAAACAATATTGAATATCCGGAATGATTACGGAGGGCATCTCACCGCTAACCCTTAGGAAAGTATTTTTATGAACAGCTGAAACTTAGCGATTGGGTGACGATTGCGTTTAATTCCCAGGTGTGTCATTTGTGGACACACTCTGCCTGGAAACCGCAAGAAGTGAAGAGAACGGCTTTGGCCGTGTAAAGAATCCTTGGAAAATTAAAACAAAGCGGTCTCAACAACCAATTCATTTACCAGCAATACGAGACTAGTGTATATAAAACATACTGAATGGGTTTTACTTGGATTAAGAGAAATGCCCAATCAAATTCCCAGAAATTCATTTAAAAGTGTCCGCACATTCTCGACATCAATGATGAACTTTGTAATTAAAGTAGAACACGGTAATTAAAATAGGAAAATGCATGCTTGCGGGTTTGAAAAGTAAGCATAGATTTATATATGTAATCATGCATTAGGGGACACATTTAATCATTGACCTCGCACATACTCTCATATTAGATTAAAATCAATAACATGTAGATTTTAAACTATGTGATTACATTATATATTAAAGAATAGAATCGCCCTCGAATGAGTGATTTGCAAGATAATAAAATTGGAAAATTATTTAGAAATTTAAAATATGCCTTCATAGCGGCGTCTTATTTTCAACAAAGGGAATAATTCACTCAGTCAAAGATGATTCTGACACATTATCATAATAAAATAACAGAAAGCTTAATCAATAGAAATATTAACCCAAGGATAGAGAGCAAAAATGTTGGTTATATTTAAACATGTTAAAGAAATACATAATGAAGTTATGTGAAATATAAGAAAACAATTTAAAATAACTATAGCATGTTAGTTATCACAAGAGCTCTTGGGTTAATTTAGGGTTACCTCTGGAGAAGCATTTTTAGGTAGATTGATGGTCGGCAGGTTTTTATATAATTTAATAGCAAAATCTGGAAATGTTTATATTTTTGGAAGCAGCAGCAGTTCCAGGGTTCCTTGTGTGATAACTTCTGATGGTAACTGGCAGCATGGCCATTCCGGAGAGAAATAGCCTTCTTGCGCTCTACTCCGTCATGTCAAGATTTACAAATATACTACAATAATTTTGGTTAGAAACGTTAGACCTCAGAATGATTTCTCTTAGAAACATTAGAATGGAGAACAAAAGAAAACTCTCTTTTTTATAGTAGAATTTAACAATAGAACTGCCCTGGAGCATTACAAAAATATATCGGACTTATCAGCTGTAATTAAATCTATCCGAATGTCTAAAGGAATTCAACATTAATTAATTTCGTTTGTTAATTTCCCTGTCGACATTCGAATTACAAACAAGATTTAATTAAAAATTACTTTTACTAATTAAAGAAAACCTTAAGTGAACATCTGCTGTTTTTAGATAAACTTATATAACATTAACTAATTAAACTATTGTCCCTTATTTATTTTAATAGAAATATTTGGAATGACTTTTATTAAATTAAACGAAAATTATTTTACCTTTCAATTGCAATATTTGAATCTATTTACTAAACGAATATTTACTAAATGAATTTTATTTTAAATCAAAATATATTACGACGGTAATATATATTTGTAAATAGATTCAAACAAAATAACTTTAACAATTTATAATTTTGATATGTTTTAAAATGCATATCATAGTGTGTGCCCAATTACGACTTATATAACCTACTTTCTAAGAAATCGAAATTACATGAACATATACACAATTCATAATATTTTATTTTATTTGGGAATGAGTTATATATATAATACGAGCATTGTGCTCGTGGTTTAAAATTAGGTGGGATTTTCGGTATATAAGCATATTGCAGACTCACTACGATAGATTGGAGTTCAAACTAAAGTATGAGGGTAGGAAATAGGTGAGAAAAGGTGAAACAAAGATCTGCAAAGCAGACCTTACTGTTTCACATTCCCTTAGTGACGGAACAAAAAAAATTGTTAAAAAAAAGATCTTACAACAGATGTCCACCTATGAAACCTGCATAAAAAAAATTTACAAGATAACCCATAATGTACAGGATATAAATATAATGAAGAAACGAAACTGAATTATATACCCGGATCATATTAATAAATCTACCATCTAGCGAACATTTTGTCTATTATCCTATTCAACAAAATTTTATTTAAAAATCTAATAGTTTAACATTGTTTATATCCAATCTCCTTTCTCATTTATCCTGTGATGTGTCCATTTCTTTTTTTTTTCTTTTTAAAAAAAACTACTATAATCCTGGGTCTGGTGGGTGATAACTGCCTTTATATTTTAATAAGTGCAGTCTCCGATTATCAGGCCTCTTTACCTTGTCTGGTGGTTCTTTAGCCCAGGGACTGAAATCCAGAGTGGTTAATAGACTTCGGCCATTTCCTTTATTTCATCCGGTTGATATATTTTTGCTATATCAGGTGGGATATTTTCCTTGTGTTTTTTAAATACTTCGATATTGGTGGTAAGCTTGGTTAGCTGGGTTTGAGGCCCTAGGTCTCATATATCATTTGCTGGGAATATCCTGTCTAAATATAGTTTGGGACATTTTTTTACTTCATGAAATATTTTAATATTGATAAGCTTGGTTAGCTGGGTTGGATGTCCTAAGTCTCGGATATCATTTGCTGGGAGTACTCTTTCCAAATAAAGTTTGGGACATTTTTTTAACTTCATGAAACATTTTAATATTGAGCTTGGTTAGCTGGGTTTGATCTCCTAAGTCTCGGATATCATTTAATGGAAGTACTTTTTCCAAATAAAGTTTGGGACATTCTTTAACTTCATGAAATATTTTAATATTGAGCTTGGTTAGCTGGGTTTGATCTCCTAAGTCTCGGGTATCAGTATTCTTTGCGGAATCATTTGTCTCTATTTTCTGGTTCAGGGATTCATCTGTCAATGACCCTACCGAGTTCATGTCTGTTTCATCTTTTCTTGGTTCAATGGCCTTTTTATCGTTCTTCGCGCAGCATTTTTCAAATGCAAGTCGGAGGGCTATTTTTCAAATGCAAGTAGGAGGGCTTTCTGTCCCTCTCTCACTTGTGCCAATTCGTGGATGAGTTTGGTCAACTCTTTACATTCCTCAGCTCTCCTTCAGATTTGTTCTTATTCCCATCGTTTCGCTCTTTCTTCACTTTGCTCCCACATCTCTATAAGATTCCGGAAATGGATCTCATTAGTATCCGTATTTTCCATGGTGGTGGATGATTATCATGATCGATGATGATGATGACTTTTATTTCTATTTTACTGCTAATTATATTATCCTAAACACACAATTTTTTTACGTTTGATTTCAAATTTTATTAATGGCTAATAGGCTATCTCCTTCTCAGTTCTGTTGGGCTAATTACTGCTTTTATGTTTATCACTAAAAACCCCAACTACTACCCTTTTACTACTGCAAAAAATTTTTGTCTGCTGCCAACATACATATATTCTACTGCCCGTACATAAAAAAAATCTCTTAAAATCTATCTGTCAAAATATTTCGCTAACATATATATTTTTAAACTCAAGCTATTTTATTTATATATGTTAACATTTGCTAGATCCGGGTATACTTATTTCGTTCCTTCTTATTTAAGATTAGCATACATATATTTTTATTTACATAATTATTGATCTGATTCACGTCTCATTATTTGATCTAAGAAAAATTTATACACGTTGGAAAAAATAAATTGCATACAAAAGAATTTAGCCTGGTGACAAAATTTATTTTTAGAAGTAACTTCGTTTAGTGAAATTACCCTTGGGTGCCATGTCACCAGTTAAAAGGATCCATAGGCTGTTAGCTTCCCAAAATGAATTTTAATAACTATTCCATTTAACTACAGGCACTCATTAAAACATCCGCATTTTTTTTATTGATTACAACATTTTATTTATTATTGAATTTTTTTTTAATTCCTTACGATAGCCTATCACATATCTAGGTCATTACCATACAAAATTATTATTATGCTATCTTGCGCGTTGAGCCGATAAAACTTTATTTTGATAGAAAAATACAAAATTTGAAATATTCATAGATTGTCACAATATTCACTTGGGACAATCTTTAAGTAATTCACGCCATGCGTATATAGCGTGACCTAAGTGAAACAATAAATACAGATAAATACAGATGGCTTGTATCGCACTATAGCAAGTTTGGACACGTTCTGATTATATAGTATAAGTAATTGAATGCCCGAGTCAAACAAAACATGAAATATATATGCAAATAGATAATATAGAGTTTGAAAAATATTATATATCAAAAATATAAAGGATTTGAGTGATTAAATATGAAACAAAATGCTAAAATTAAGCTACAGGGATGTGGGTATTTAAATAATCGAGGCTCCACGTTTGGGCAAACCATGGACCCGGAAAAAAAAATACTATGTAACAGTCAAAATCATCTATCTCGCTAACACACTGCAGAATTCAAATCCCAGACACAAAACTGAACATTCTAGGAGGGGTTGCCTTCTAGATATAATAAGTTCGAATCTAAAGCCCAAATGTCACAGTGCCACCAACGTGATAACACATCTGATGCTACTACTAGTTTAACCTTTTACCGGTGCCTGGTGGTCAGGGAGAAACAAAAGACTCTATACTAAAAGAAGCTTGGGTGGCTAATTAATGTCTATGGATTTACAAAAGAAATGCAGAAAATATATATATAGACCGAGACAGTGATAGGAATCAAATAAAATAAGAGATCAAATTTAGTTTTAAATAATTTCACAAAATTTATTTATATAAAATATATATATAATGCCACTGTCTGCTTATATGAGACAGGGACGTGTATTAAATAATTGTTGGCATTATATTCCAATAAATGACAAAAGGGTTTTAAAGCAAAGTGATATATTCTATTCCTCGGGCTAATAGCATTACGATAATGTGCTTGATGAGATAGGAACATGTGCAAGGTGCTTTGAGTAATTATACCAGTTTAAGAAAATATTTGAAAATTAAGTGTTATAAAATATTTATTGATTTCGAGAATAGTACGGATAAAAGCTTACTAAGCAACAAAGTGGGAATGTGATCAAGGCATTTATTTGATGATAATAATAATAATAAAGTTACATTGGGAGGCCAGTATTGCTGATAATGAATTTATTAAAGTTGGAGGGTGTGACACGTTTAAGTCACGGATGCTTTGTAAAAATAAATATAAAATAAAACAATATTGAATATCCAGAATGATTACGGAGGGCATCTCACCGCTAACCCATAGGAAAGTATTTTTATGAACAGCCGAAACTTAGCGATTGGGTGACAATTGCATTTAATTCCCAGGTGTATCATTTGTGGACACACTCTGCCTGGAAACCGCAAGAAGTGAAGAGAACGGCCTTGGCCGTGTAAAGAATCCTTGGAAAATTAAAACAAAGCGGTCTCAACAACCAATTCATTTACCAGCAATACGAGACTAGTGTATATAAAACATACTGAATGGGTTTTACTTGGATTAAGAGAAATGCCCAATCAAATTCCCAGAAATTCATTTAAAAGTGTCCGCACATTCTCGATGTCAATGATGAACTTTGTAATTAAAGTAGAACACGGTAATTAAAATAGGAAAATGCATGCTTGCGGGTTTGAAAAGTAAGTATAGATTTATATATGCAATCATGCATTAGGGGACACATTTAATCATTGACCTCGCACATACTCTCATATTAGATTAAAATCAATAACATGTAGATTTTAAAGTATGTGATTACATTATATATTAAAGAATAGAATCGCCCTCGAACGAGTGATTTGCAAGATAATAAAATTGGAAAAATATTTAGAAATTTAAAATATGCCTTCATAGCGGCGTCTTATTTTCAACAAAGGGAATAATTCACTCGGTCAAAGATGATTCTGACACATTATCATAATAAAATAACAGAAAGCTTAACCAATAGAAATATTAACCCAAGGATAGAGAGCAAAAATGTTGGTTATATTTAAACACGTTAAAGAAATACATAATGAAGTTATGTGAAATATAAGAAAACAATTTAAAATAACTATAGCATGTTAGTTATCACAAGAGCTCTTGGGTTAATTTAGGGTTACCTCTGGAGAAGCATTTTTAGGTAGATTGATGGTCGGCAGGTTTTTATATAATTTAACAGCAAAATCTGGAAATGTTCATATTTTTGGCAGCAGCAGCAGTTCCGGGGTTCCTTGTGTGATAGCTTCCGATGGTAACTGGCAGCATGGCCATTCCAGAGAGAAATAGCCTTCTTGCGCTCTACTCCATCAAGATTTACAAATTACTACAGTAATTTTGGTTAGAAACATTAGACCTCAGAATGATTTCTCTTAGAAACATTAGAATGGAGAACAAAAGAAAACCCTCCTTTTTATAGTAGAATTTAACAATAGAACTGCCCTGGAGCATTACAAAAATATATCGGACTTATCAGCTGTAATTAAATCTATCCGAATGTCTAAAGGAATTCAACATTAATTAATTTCTTTTGTTAATTTCCTTGTCGACATTCGAATTACAAACTAGATTTAATTAAAAATTACTTTTACTAATTAAAGAAAACCTTAAGTGGACATCTGCTGTTTTTAGATAAACTTATATAACATTAACTAATTAAACTATTGTCCCTTATTTATTTTAACAGAAATATTTGGAATGACTTTTATTAAATTAAACGAAAATTATTTTACTTTTCAATTGCAATATTTGAATCTATTTACTAAACGAATATTTACTAAATGAATTTTATTTTAAATCAAAATATATTACGACGGTAATATATATTTGTAAATAGATTCAAACAAAATAACTTTAACAATTTATGATTTTGATATGTTTTAAAATGCATATCATAGTGTAGGCGCAATTATGACTTATATAACCTACTTTCTAATAAATCGAAATTACGTGAACATATACACAATTCATAATATTTTATTTTAGTTGGGAATGAGTTATATATATAATATGAGCATTGTGCTCGTGGTTTAAAATTAGGTGGGATTTTCAGTATATAAGCATATTGCAGACTCGCTACGATAGATTGGGGTTCAAACTAAAGTATGAGGGTAGGAAATAGATGAGAAAAGGTGAAACGAAGATCTGCAAAGCAGACCTTACTGTTTCAATATATATATATGACTAAATCAAACCTTTAAAAGCTAAAGAATTATATTGCATAAAACAATATTAATTTGTTTTGAAAGATTGAATATTTGTACAGTAAATAATATATGGACTCTTTTGATTAGTCATATTAACAATGATGATTATTATTAGAAACTTTTTTTCTGCAATATTGATAAACTTATTTTGTGAGGAAAATTAAAAATTGAAATTACATGATGTTTCTTTTGTAACTCACCTAAATTTTTTTAAAAAATAAAAAAAGGTCTTTATTTGATTTAGAAACTATTTGTTTATTTACGATAAATTTTGTTATTGAGTTTTAATATATTTCTATCAAATGGATTTTCTTCAAATTTTGTACATATGTTAGAAATTGATGACAGTGCAATCTGAGAATTTATCCCTGGGTGGTCTTTTTTGTATACTCAGTGGTATTGGCTGACTAAATTTTGAATGTGTTAATATCAGTTCAGTAAGTTTTCAATGGAACACATGAGAGGACAGTATATTTTTAAAAAATAAGAAGTGTTTACTGTAAAGTCAAGTAGAATTATAAAAAAAAAATTAATTTCTTTTGCTTGTAAAAGTTGCTTTAAATATTAATTTCTGTTGATTTAAAAATGCTTCTTTCATAAGCACAATAATATTAGAATCAATTTTTAATACATGATTTTCTTTCAAATATTACACACATTGTGACATTGTTTTTATTTTTTATTTTAATTAAACTTGGAATAATTACAGAAAAGATTCCAATACTAAAAGTTAAAAATAATATATATATAAAATATTTTATAGTAAATGCTTTTATTTACTGTGTACTATAAAGCCAAAAATAATTGTTTTCTTCAATCACAATTGGTGAATTTACATTTAACTTAAAGTAAAGTGTAGATCTATCTAGAAATTAATTAATTTGATCATTATTTTTTACAACTAATGATTGAATTAATTAACCCCTTACTTTCATTTCAAGTTAAATATAAATACTTCAATTGTGGTTGAAGAAAATAATTATTTTGGGCTTTTTAGTACACAACAAATAAAAGCATTTACTATAAAATATTCTTATACATATTGTTTATTATTATTATTGAGAGAATTTTAAATAATGAAAATATTTCAAGCTAAAACAGTATATTGTTATGGAAGATGTGTTGGTGGATAATAAAAAACTTTTTCCCCACTTTTTGAATTGAACTTTTTTTATTCAAACTTTATATTTTAGTAGGAAACATTTATTAATAAAGAATTTCTGTTATCATGTGACAAAACTTAATTTTTGTCATATGAAAATTAATTTTTAATATCTATATATTTTCTAGTCTGAATTCAAATTTTAAAATCATTCTGCCATTTATAGTTAGTGTTTGAATGCAATTGTAGCTCATTTTATTATTGGTATTTTCTCAGGTCACCAGTACAATTTAAATATGGCTAAGAAAATTTCTTATTGCATACATACAAATGTAGCCCCATTACACAGATGACCAATATTCCGATTCAAAAACTACAAATATTGTATCTTTTTTTTCTTATTTTTCATCATATTAAGGAAGTATTTAAATCATTGTAACATCTCAAAAATATTAAGTGGATAACAAGGGCTTCTTATATCTGTTGTTCATTCTCAACTTCTCACAGGATGAGTACAGTGGTCTTTTCCAACTACCATTCCCCATTTTTGATGGTTTGGAGAGAACTAAAAGATCACTCATTTGTTATTTATGTTTGACAAACATAGCTGAAACTATATCTTAATTTAAACATAGAAAACTTTGTAGATTTTTGATCTACAATGAGAAATCTCCATTCAGTTAAAAATTCCTTTTAAAAAATCTCATCTTCATTCACAGCAGCTTTGATTCTGTTGAAGATTGTGCACAGCATATCAGTCTGGCATTTGAATCCTAAATTGCATTTATTTATAATGGGTTTTTTAAAAAAAAAAATAAAAAATAAAAAGTTTTAAATTCCAAAGAAGACGAAATTATCTCTAGAAGGACATTTTCAAACGATATTTTCAAATATTGATTTACTCTGCTGGATGGTGAGATGATGTTAGAGGATACTTATCAGTTGACATTTCAAAAGTTAATATAAAAGCATTTCTGTATAATGATGGAGGAGAGATTAGTTTTAAAACGCTTTTAAAAAATGGTTCATTATCAAAAACAAAGTTGAAGCATTTGCAAAGATTTAAAAGTGATTGCTTTCTTAGTTGCACTAAAATGTATTGGTGTGAATGGAATAGTAGTGATATAAATTATAGTAGTATAAATTAGAATTATTATTTGCTCAAATAAAAAAATAATAATTCAATCCTGAAGCTTATTTATCTTTACTGCTTATTGAATTTGAACTTGTAAAAAAGGGATCAAAATAGCATGAGATTGGTATATTTGAAAAAATAAATTTTTCAGGGTAAACAATATTTGTTAGATCTCATATAAGAGAGTTAATACTAGATATAACATTTGAAGTTTATTAACAGCAGGATGAATGAAAACATTAAGGTAAAAAACTGTCAAGATCTGATGATTGATATTATAAAAGCTTTGATGCAGTTTGAAAATGCGTTGTTTTAAAGTTTTACTTTAAATATTATCTTATTAAATCATTGCTATTAAGTGATGAATACCAAGAGTGATTTCTACAAGGAAAAAGAGACTTAAGTCAGTGATATTCTCCATATGTAGTGTGATTGTTGTTAGACACATAATAGAGTTGTTTTGTAGACAAGATATATTGTTTTGTAACAAGATATATTGTATTATGATCTGATAATACAATATACAAATTGTTTCTAAATATCTATCACCTAAAAATTTGCCTGATTAAAAAAAAACTAACAATAGTTTCAATTCATTGGAAAAAAATGATTTTTTATTTATGACAAAAATAAAAATTATTTTATCAGAAATATAAAAGAAATGAAATGAGTATTTAATACAGCAAGTCTCAAAAAATACAAATTCAGACAGGAAAAATATGATTTAGTATAAATTATAAAATGATTGCCATGTCTTAATTAACAATAGTTAAAATTTAGAAATATATGTTCAATTTAAATTGTATCAAAAATTGCTCACCTATCTTTGCTATGCATGAAAACTTAAATTAAAAGAAAAAATATTCATTTTAATAAGATTTAGTTGTTGTTTGTTTTTAAGACTTAAAAATTAGAACTTAAAAAAACAACAACATGCAATTGAAATACACTATCAAAAGTATTTTTATACTAAAATAAACAAATTATAGCAATTGCTATGAATTGTATATTTATGATCATATATATATAATGATAGAGTGTCTATACTCTGGAATGTAAGTTTCTCATATTGATTTCAATTCTGGCAGTATAGTGCTCAAACATCTTCCACACCAAGTGATAAAGTCAACTGATTTTTTTAAATGATTTGTGAATTAATAATTAAAACAACTTCCTTACTGAATTATCATATTGTTATAAGTAAAAACTTACACTTAAAATTTTTAAATAAAATATAGAAAACGTTTTTGTTTTTTGGAGAGGTTTTTGCTAAGTTTATAGTAAACTTAAATCCGAAATACATTTTTCATGCAAGAAGATAAAAAAGTTCAAACAATTGTTAATTTTTATTTATTTGGTCAACCATGATATTTTTGAAATAGTAAATACTAGTGACTCTGTAGATTATTTTGTTACTTTTAAGGGGCTCTTTTTTTATTGTTGTTGTTGTTATTGTATATCTTTCTCCCAAAAAGGAGCAAATGACAAAGGTGTTAAATATCGAACAAACAAAAGTTATATTATGCCCAAAGACTTAAACTTATAGTTTGACTATATTTTCTGCAATCCATCATATTCATAGAAGAGTTTCTACCCAGAAAGGCTCCAGCTATATTAAAATAGACAGTTTTACATGTTACTCAAGTTCAGTACTGAAAATTGTCAATTATCTTCCCTACATTTTCCTTATCTTTTCTGGATAATTATGCACATCAAAGTAATCATTTTGAGGATTTTAAAGGTCATCTTGCTTATACTTATTCTATAGAAAAATATATTATACTTGATTGTTATCATAAACTAGATTATATGTTTGTTTGTTTTTCATAAGAATCTTTTATAGTCCTAAACAGTTTCTCAGGGAGAATGGTGTGGTTATTAAGAAAATTTTTGAATCGATAATATTGTCATGGTTAATGTGTTTCAAGAAGTTTTTATAATAATATTAATAAAGTTTAGAAGTACAACTTAACCTTTTTTTTAAATTAAGGTCAATTGAAAGTTTAAAATCAAAAATACATATAAATGTTTCCTCAAATAGTAATGAAGAAAAGAAATTTTCCTACATGAAGTTTTGTTTCTTTGATTTTGTTTTGATGAAGAAACACTTATTGCATAAAGTTTTTGAAAATGACTAAGTTCTGACATAATCTTCAGAAGAAGATTGCTTCCATTGAACCTAATTATTATTCACAAGAATGGAAAAATAGAGAAAAGATATTTAAAAGGCATGACTCAAAATAATTAACAACTATGAATCTTAACATTTTCAACTATTAACATAATGCTTATTAAACACATGTGTTGTATATTTAGTAAGCAAAGGAAAAGCCTGTCAAAACTTAACATCTTTCTTGAAGACCTCAATACATCAGTTGAAATGTTTCTTATCTGGTCAAATTCTTTACAATGGAGCATGTTATTTCTGATTTATACTATTTTGCCAACATTTTAACATCATCCTTTTTTTTTTTTTGGAAATCTATTACATTTATAACTCCTTTTTACTTCTCTGATCACAATATTAGCCTCTGTTTGGATAGCCCTGTCTCATTTTCTATCATCATGAAGATTAAGATTTTGGATTTTAGAAAAGCAAAATGATGACATAGGTTCTTCAACATGAGACTTTTTTTTTTATTTCCATAAGTCAAATGTGTTGACCAGGAAGCAAACCCGGGCTAGCTGCTTGGAAGGCAGCTGTGCTAACCACTAGGCCATCAATGCTTGACTTTAACATGAAACTTTTTTTCAGTCTTATTCAATTTCGCATGATTTTTAATTTATTTATATAGAAAAATTATATACAAAGATTGTTTTATGCTCTACCCTTCCCCCAAGTCAAAATCTTTATGAAGGAGATTTCACCTGTAATAAATATCATAGTCAAAGAAGTTAACAATCTTTAATTA
Source organism: Epiperipatus broadwayi (assembly GCA_028023455.1). Lineage (NCBI taxonomy): Eukaryota > Metazoa > Onychophora > Udeonychophora > Euonychophora > Peripatidae > Epiperipatus > Epiperipatus broadwayi. The sequence continues at coordinate 2,099,077 of JAQFVV010012548.1, forward strand.
TCATGCTAAAAGTAAAGTGGATTGTTCATACTACCTTCAAAAGCTTTGCAGAATCTTAAGATCATGGAACACTAAAGATTAAATGTCTCTATTGTATGTATGATGCCTACATTGTATAGGCAAAACAGACCATATTATCATTGATCAAAATGTTGATAATTTTACCACACACAAGTTCTATAAAAAAACATGATATCTCCAAATTACTGCAAAAAAGATTAATTAGTTGGATTCTGAATTGGTATTATATGTCAAATTAGACAATTCTATGTATTAGCCTTTAGTGATGTTACTTCTTTTTAATAATAAAATAATAACTAAAGTATACCCTGTTTCCATAATTATTATAAACGTAAAGCACTTCAGCAAAAACTAGCTCAATATATCTAAAGAAATAAGCAGATTGTGTTTATTATAAAAGAAGAAAAATGATCAACAATAATTTTCATTCCATCATCTCAGATCCATTGAAATTCCAAATTATTTAGGCCTTGAAGTCCTTGGAATATCTTTATAATTTTCTAGTTTTCTCACATACAAGGGAAATAGTAGCATCAAAATATAGATATAAAAATATATTTCAAGAACTAATGATCCGAATTCTCTTTCTTCTGCAGGTACATATATTTTGATGTTTTGGAAAATATAAATATCAGCATCATGTCCTTGATCTTCAGTTATTACTGAAATGTTTTAAACAATTGATGGCTAGCACCTGTGGATGCTTATATTAAAATTACTTTCTGTAGAATCACATCTAGCCATTTTCAGTGGTGCTTGACTAAATAAGAAGTATATAAATTCTTTGAATAAACTAATCATGGTGTGGCGTCTTTGATCATGATATTATATAAATTAGTCAAGCATTTGTTCTGTCATATAGAAAACAAGTTATCTATATGTCATATTTAAGATTTATTTTTAATAAATTGTTTTTGATATTTCATAGACTTTATACTGATAATAATATACATATGCCCATTGTTTTTTTTTTGTTCTTTCTTGTTTTTTATATGACTATAATCATGAAAAAAAAAAAATCCGACATTTTGACTATTTTATATAGTCTTTTTCAAGGCACACTAAAATAAAACAAAATGTATATATAACAAATAACACATATTCCAAAAAATAATAATAATAATAATAATAAAATAAATAACAAATTATAAAATATTCATATATTTTATAATTTGTTATTTATTTCTTTTTTTTTCTTTTTTATTTTTATTTATTTCTTTTTTTTGGAATATGTGTTATTTGTTATATATATATTGTTTTATTTTAGTGTGCCTTGAAAAAGACTATATAAAATAGTCGAAACATTGGATTTTTTTTTTTTTTCATGATTATAGTCATATAAAAAACAAGTTTTAAAAAGAGGGAGTTAGTTTGTTTTATTTCTATTTTGGATATTTATGAACTATTTTGAAAAGAAGAACCCTGTGCTTGATATATTAAATTATTTTAAAACTAATGTATTTCCATCTTTATTTAATATCTTTTGTGTCACTTGTATTATTACAATCTATATCAATAAATTTATTTTGTAATAAATAATTGATTAATTTTTTTGATGATAATATGATAAATAATTCTTATTTTAATTCATTGTTTATTTTTATTTTTAGATATTACATTTCTAAAACAAATAGTAAAGCTTCGGCTAGTTCTGATACAGACAAGCTAGACAGTACAGATAATGGTAAGCTCTTTCTTAGTACTATTAAACACTAAAGTTAGATTTAAGTTGTAAAAAAAAAAAAAAACTTGTTAAATGAAGATAGCTTTATAAAGATATAAAAATTAGTTTTATGCGAATGATGTGTTGGAAAAGTTAGAAATATAAAAATATGTAATTTAAAAAAGTGAAAAAAAGGTTATTTCATGAGAGAATCAAGATATAAAATACAAACGAGATAGAGTGTGCATTTAATAAAATGGTTATAAAGATATGTTTGAATAGTTGGTAGTGAGATAGTTTAAAGAAAAAATTGAAATTTGATTATAAAAGAGAAAACAGAAATGAGCTTTGGAAAGAAAGGCAAGCAATAGGATGGCTTTGAGCAATCTTGAAACGGTATGAGATCTAGTTTTTGGCATGTGATTGGGAATAATATTAACTCTCCCCTTAAAAACAAATATAAAAAATAAGCATTAATAATGATTTTAATGTTAAAAAATCTAGCTGATGAAATTGGAATATTACTAAAGAGATTATCATTAGCCATCTGCTAAAAATAAGATCTTGCATCATTCTAGATCATTTCCTCATATCACTGCATCATTTGCTCATCAACTCAGATCTACCCTCTCCCTTACAATCATCAGTTAGTTTTTTTCTTCTATTACTCTTTTCAACATTTCTCTATTTCTAATGCCCCCCTCTCCGCCATCTATTTATCTTTTCTACTATCCAAATTTATATATCTAAAGCCTCAATATTTTTTCTCCTACTCATTTATATAAAGCTATATTTTTTCTATCTCAGCAAAAAGCTACAATGCTAGGTGCTAATCTCTTGCTATTGATGGGTTCCACAGATGGCATAGTGGAATAATCTTCACATGCCCATACAAAAGTACAAAGTCACTGGGATGAACCTGATGAGATGGCATGCATCATTATCAACCCCAATTAATAACCAAATTATAATGTTTAAAAGGGATAAATGAATATGTGCATGAATGAGCAGCAAGAATAAAAAACTAACTACTAGTTCACCAGCATCACAGAGAAGAATAATAATCATTCAGCGTCATGAATGATCAAAAAATAAAATCAACAGTCAACCTTATGACTGCATTTGAAAGTGGCCCACAATAGACCAGATTAATTATTTAACCCTTGCCAGGCTTGGGGCAGATTATATGAACAATAATTTGGATGCACAAACTTAAGTACTAATCTATAAAAATATAATAAAAAATAATAGTGGAATACTAAAACATACTGATCATCATCAATGCCCTCTAGCCACTTAATACATACTGGCTAATTATAAACTTATAATTACTAATTGGCTGCAGAAAAGAGTTTGCTATTAACTGAAAGGAGACCCTTTGATTCCTCTTGGAGGCCTTAAAGGAACCGAGCAGGGCAAATTCCTAATGTCCATTCCATACGTTCTTGTCGTTGCAGCTGTTATTACTATGTGATTATTCATATAGTATACGAACATGGATGGGTTGCTCACCAACACGCATTAGCCAGTGTGGTGAGTTTATTGGCTTTTTACCTCTGAGTTTAAGATCAAGAAACACCATGGTCTTTCTTCTCAGTGCCTGATAAGGCAGAATGAATGTTTGTGTAAATGATAAATATTTTTCCAATACATATATACAATTATGACAGACAAAAATAAAGCATGGCCCTTATTCCCAGGAGGCTGTAAAGTCACCAACCAAGGCAGCGGTTGGTGGCCGAAGGCGGAGGGTGCTAAGAATCCCCTGATTGTGGACCCAGGCTGCCATTTGATGACGACTTTTTATTTAGGTACTTACAACTGCAGATCACTTTCAAGTGAAGGAAGATTGCAAGAATTAGAAGAAGAATTGTCTTATATTAAATGGGACATTATTGGACTTTGTGAAGTTAGAAGAAAAGGTGAAGAAACAATTGATTTAAAAAGTGGACATATACTCTATTATAAAGGCACACATATTGGAAATACAAGTGGAGTAGGATTCATTATAAATAAAAAGTGGAAGAACAATATTGTGGAGATTGATGGTGTATTGGACAGAGTTGCAAGATTAGTTATACAACTTAATAGCAGATACCAAATGCAGATAATTCAGGTTTATGCCCCAACAAGTTCTCATAGTGATGAAGTAGTAGAAGATTTTTATTTGGATGTACAAAAGGCTTTTGATCAGAGTAAACAACATTTTAAAATTGTTATGGGAGACTTTAATGCTAGAATTGGTAGACAAATGAAAGATGAAATTGCTGTAGGTAATTTTGGTTATGGTAATAGAAATGAGAGAGGACATAGACTTGTGGAGTTTGCAGAAAAAGAAAAACTTTATATTATGAATTCATTTTTTGAGAAAAATGTTAAAAGGAAATGGACATGGAAGCATCCAAATGAAGGTACAGCAGAATTGGATTATATTTTGACTAACAGGAAATATATATTTCAAGATTGTAATGTTCTTAATAAATTTAACACAGGAAGTGATCATCGATTAGTAAGGTGTAAGTTACGTGTTAATGTAAAACTAGAGAGACAAAAATTATTGAGAAAAACAATATTTACAGTTGATATTCCTAATCTTCAGAAACATTCTAATGAATTTAAATTAGAACTTACAAATAGGTTTCAAGTGTTAGGAGATTTTGAACATGATTCAGATTTGAATGAAATTAATATGAAAATAACTGATACACTTTTAAAAACTGCAACAAAGATAGCTGGTAGAAAAAAGCAGCAATTGACTAATAAAATTTCTACTGAGACTAGAGAATTTATGACGAAAAGAAGGAATATGAAGATATACAAAAATGATGTATTAAAAAGAATTGAATATCTCGAATTTTGTAAAATGGTACGGAAAAGAGTTGAAAATGATATAAGAAAGTATAACTGTGAAATAGCAAGGAAAGCTGTAGAAGAAAATAAAAGTCTCAAGAATGTTAAACAACATTTTGGTATTGGTAGGAAATTTATATCTGCAATAAGAAAAAAAGATGGAATTATTACTAAAAAGAGAGATGACATCATGAAATTGGTAGAAGATTTTTATCAAGAATTATATAGTAATAAAGAACAAGTACCTCCTATATCTATTGCATTTTCCGAATTGCCCAGAATTTTAAATGAAGAAATGAGACATGCAATTAAATGTATGAAGAAAGGAAAGGCTCCAGGAAATGTTGGAATTATAATTGATATTTTAAAAGAGGGAGGTGGAGAAAAAAAAAAAATTTTTGGAAAAGTTATACCAAATGTCTAAATGATAAAGATGTACCGGAAGATTGGAAGAATGCAGTAATAATATTAATATTTAAAAAAGGTGATAAAGAAGATATTAGAAATTACAGACCTATCAGCCTTTTATCAGTTTTATATAAAATTTTTACCAAGATAATTACAACTCGTCTACAGAGAACTTTGGATTTCCACCAACCAAGAGAACGAGCTGGATTTAAAACTGGTTTTAGTACAATAGATCATATCCAGGTATTGAGAGAAGTCATAGAAAGGACAAATGAATATGAGTTGTCATTATGTTTTGGATTTGTAGATTATGAAAAGGCATTCGATTCTATACACATTTCTTCAGTGATTAAAGCATTGGATCATCAAGGTATAGATCCAGGATATTGTCATATTTTAAAGAATATTTATAAAAATGCAACAGCAACAATTAGATTACATAATGATACTGGAAAAATCAACATTGAGAAAGGTGTAAGGCAAGGTGACTCCATATCTCCAAAACTTTTTACAGCAGTGCTGCAAGAAGTATTTTGTGGATTAAAATGGGAAACTAAAGGAATGAAAGTAAATGGAGAGTATTTAAGTCATTTAGATTTTGCAGATGATGTAGTTGTTTTTGCAAATAATGCTTCAGAGCTGCAGGAAATGTTGCAGGAGTTAGCAGATGAAAGTAGAAAAGTAGGACTAAAGATAAATGTTAAAAAGACTAAAGTAATGTTTAATCGATTTGCTCAAAATATGAAAATAAAGATTGATTATGAAGAATTAGAAGAAGTTAACAGTTACAAATACCTAGGTCAGATTATTAATACAGATGGAAACATAATGGAGGAAATTAATCATAGAATTAAACTTGGTTGGAGTGCTTTTGGTAGAAATAACTTGATACTAAAAGGAAATATGCCTATGTGTTTGAAAAGAATGGTTTTTAACAAATGTGTTTTACCAGTTCTTACTTATGGATCTGAGACTTGGACACTTAATAGAAGAGCAATACAGAGACTTCAGACCACTCAAAGGAGTATGGAGAGATGTATGTTGGGAGTAACAAGAAGAGATCGAAAACGCAATGTATGGGTAAGACAACAAACAGGTGTTACTGACCTTATTGAAAAAATTAAAAGATTGAAATGGAGTTGGGCTGGACATATTGCTAGAAGAAATGATAATAGATGGACAATTGAAATTTTAAACTGGATTTCAAGAGATTGTAAAAGACCCAGAAAGAGACCACATGTGAGATGGATGGATGAAATAAGAAAATGTGCAGGGGTGTTGTGGAAAAGAGAAGCTAAAGATCGGAGAAGATGGATTAAACTTGGAGAGACCTTCATCTTGCAGTGGATTGATAATGGTTGATGATGATGACGATGAATTACTAATTAATACTAAAATAAAATTTAGTGCATGAACTTTAAAGGATATACCTTTGTGCCATACAGCATTAGAGAAATAATGAAATGAACATTAACTGGAAGTCCATAACATTAAACATAAACCCCAATTCATATAACTGACCATTATGCATGAACTCTATAACTGTTACTGTGAACAAAAGATAGTGCCATCGTATAATATTTAACCCTCTTCTAGGATTAAATAAATTCACTGAAATAAAAATATAATTTTATTAATTAGAAACAATAATGAAATTAAGATCTGCTAAGTTATAAATATAAATTCAGCATTTTGATTTTGATTAGAATACAAAAAAATATATGCTATTATTACAAAAATATTATTTCTAGATGTTTTCATGACACATATTATATGAGCAAGACGTGCTGTTTGATAATATAGAATTGACATATTAGAATTTTTATAAGCTAATAAAAAAAAACCAATTCATTTTAATAATATATAAATGATTAATTTTAACATATATGTGTATACGCGTGGAAATGTGTGCAACACACTGATATTTATAACCTAGGATATTTCATTTGTCAAAATAAATAAACTTATTAATTACATATTATTCTATTTTTACAAGACAATTAATTCAATGTTAAAAATATGCATAAAATTCACACATGTGTGTACATAAAAAAAGATAGTATGAATCAAAGTTATTAATCAGACTATTATGTTTTTTTATGGTAAGTTTTTTAATATATATATTACTTCTTTGATAGTCTTCATAAAAGTTTTTTTTCTTCAGATTATTATTAATTGTAACCATCTTTAAAAATGTGTTAGCAAGTTCTTTTGTTAACCAATATAGAAAATTTTTTGGAGTTTTTCTTTTTTAATAAAATAAAACTGGAAACATATCTTAGCTTTAGTTGAATAATTTAGAGAAAAGTTAATCACTTTTAATCTTGTAATTTAAGGATTTTAGCTGTGAAGTTATTTCAATAAATATTCTACAAACTAATTGTATGCATTATATATATATATTGTAACGAGCACAGACGACGTTACATTATTTTTTTTTATTATTAAACATTAAAATAAAAAGTTCGCATTTAAAATTTTTTTTTAAGACAGAAAAATTGAAAATAAATTCTACCTTAAACTCGTATATATATAAATCGCACAGAGGAGAAAAATTATTAAAATAAAACTTTATTAAAGAAAAAATATTTTAAAACTAAATTTTAAAAAAGATTTGGAGATAAAATTATATCTTTAAATTTATCTTTAAATATATCTTTGGATTTGGAAAACAGGTTAATTAATGTTATGGAAATGATTATTTTAATTAGTCCAAGTGAATAAGCCCTTGGGCATTTAAATGTATAAACGGTCAGATAGGAAAACAATAGAAACTTTTAGCAAATAAAAAGAAATCCCTATGGAATCGGACCTCAGCGAAAAGACCACCATCATTGATGACGTAATGTTGAGTCAATCCTTAAGATTAATATAAAAGGAAAAGTTGGAAATTATTATGATTATTAAGAGAGGACTGAGATGTGTTAAGTTGGAGAGTTGGAGGTGAAGGGATTGAAAGACGCACTTTCAATTCCTTCAGTTGTTATAAAAATGGAAAAATGAAACATCGCTTTTCTTATACTGAGGACAACAGGATCGTTGGGGGATTTAATGTGGATTCCAAACAGCATGCAATGAATAAAAAGGAACGTTGAAAAAAAATCGTAAGAACTTTAAAAACATTTTGAAACACTATGAACATTAAATTAAAAACTTTCCGTATTTAAAATGATTAAGAAATAGAATCCTATCTGACCAACGTTATTTATTAATTAGTTATAATTTTATTTAATGTATTTCTTTTGTAAAATCATTTCCATTTATTTATTTATTTGTTCTTTAAGTTTTATTATGATTTCTGTTTTTCATTAAACTAGTTATATAAATATTAAACTTAAGTCAGGCGTGAATGGCTATATAAATTTGTAAAGTTATATTAGGGGAGGGTAATCTTAGGTTATTTATTTCATAGTTGAGTAAGTCAATGGATTGGATATATTGGTGTTATTAGTAGATGTAGTATGAGATTCGCTATGGGCAGAATCGCTATTATATGCCGCACACTTCCGTTTTGCCTATGGAAGGGATTATAAGACGTAGAACGCTGTTCCTTTCGATTGAGTTTTTTTTTATTGCTCTTCTTGTCTGATAGATGTAATATTCCTATCTGACGAGAAGCAGTTTCTTCTCTTAACCTAATTGTGCTGCTGTATTCGTATTACATTGAACACATCAATATATCAGATGGATTGAAGTTTGGTTTGACTGTGAACCTTTGGCCTAAGGTTAAACAAGGATTGAATATTTTCTTTTCAAATGCAAATCTATGTAGTCTATTCATACTCGACACTCTAAATAAAGATGCATTAAATTTAAGTTGGGTATAGACGCTTGCATGGGTTCGTTACCGGTTGATTATGTTTTGGTTTTCATATTCGATCAAAATATATATAGACATTCGGTAAATACTGATACCTTACGGTGAGTATCTAAAATGTATCTATTTGGATGTCTTTTAAGTTATTGGTGTTAATGCAAGCATCTTATGGTGAATGCTATTGGGTTACTTATAAATTTCCCTCTGCAATTGACAGTATCAATGATTTTGTATTTTGATCATTTATGTTTATTTGAAATGTTTTTGACCGTGGAATTTATGTAACCAATCTATACTCAACATTTTTAAACAAATCTGTGTGAACTAATAATAGTATAAAATTTAAAATGTAAATTAAAAATCTAAAATAAAAGTAAAAATAATGTTAAATGTTAAAGTAAACATATTAAAATAATAATGTTAAATTTTATATATATATGTGTGTAAATAAATTTTTGTATGTTAATTACTGGCAGTGGCTTATTTTATTTATTTTTTAATATTGAAATATAATTAGATAAGATATTATATTACTAAATCTCTGCTACTCCCTGAGCTAGTGACTTGGGCTAATGACCAGAATCAAAATTTAAAAAAAAAAAAAATATTTTTTTTTGACTTACGTATCTGCCTACTTTATAAATTTTTCTAGGTTCAAATGCCTAGATGGCACCCTGTAGTGCAGATCACGTTAAGTTCTTTTCTCCAGATCATTATATAATATATATATATGTATGCACACAACTGGAAGCAATTATATGTTTGTGTTTCTCTGCATATAGGTTAATCAGCGTATAGCATAGCATGGTAATCTTTCAGCAAACTGATGGAATTTTTTGGTAAGACTGGCTTATTGACATCTTCAGTAAAAGTTATAAATACAATAACTGTGGGCATTAAGTCAGCTTCATTCAGTCTGCAATTTGATATCCAGGCATGCTGTGTCATACACATATGTATGGACTATGAAACACAAAAAATCTGGAAATTTCTTCCATGTGAATTCAAACACTACCATTATAACATTAGCAGCAGTTCTATTTGCCTTCAGTTATAACTTCATCATAATAGAACTATAATGTTGTAAATGCCATGAATGATTCAAATCTACCTTTTTATAGTATATTGTGGAATTTGAATAATGACTTCAATTCACCTTAACCAAATTTTTATCTACAAGTATTTTTAATCCTTTGAAAAACACCAGATTGTAGGATTTTATCACAAGCTTTAATTAAAAAAGTCTTAATCTACTTAAAAATAGATAGTGAAATTTTATAATTACCAGTATATCTATTGTAACATAAAACAAACTTGTTTTAGATTTCTTTCTTAATTTTAGATTTCTTTTTTTTTAATTATCAAAATCAGAATAAAACATTACATGGATCTTTTTAAATGTTTAATTTATAATTTTTTTAAATTCAACATCGCACTTAACTGTTACTCCAGTGTAATATAGAAAATATCTACAAAAAAAATTGTATTTATTTCTACTTTTCCTTTCAACTTTATATATATACATGCACACACACTACTATATTATACACCATGAGACACATAACCATCTCACTATTAAGCTAGAATGCTAGATGCTAAGTTCCATCTTTTGATGCCCAGCCAAAAGTACTTGCTGCTTCATTAAAAGCTAAGTACTATTTCTGATGCAGTCTTTTCTATTGCTCTTCTTCAGTCACTTAAATTAGTAAAGGATCTAGTAGTCATGAGCCTCTCATGCTATCAATCATCTCTCTACACTAACTGTGACAATGGGTTGTAAGTTTGTGCAACCAAATTTCATCATTTAACTACATGTATAGCATTTCTTATTTCACTTGTTCCCTTTTTCATTTTTTTAGCTCAAAAGCAATGTCAGTGATAGACTTAGTAGGCTAGCAGTTCTTAGTTATTTTTGCTCAATGCAGTATAATCACTAATGAGTCAATATATAACTGTATTTGAGATAGGAGTTCCAGATGGCAGCTGTATTTAGAAGTTCCTCTGCCATACCATGTAAGTGAAAGAGGTCTACAAAATATAGTCTAAAAGTGGACTGGTTAGCTGATAAAGATAGAAATAATATCAGTAGTAGCGATAAAGCAGGGAGCTTGGAAGGACTAAAAGTATTTTTTTCTAAATATTGAGGCATAGAATGTGCAATTTACCTGATGCAAACTCTTCAAGACTAGGATGGAGGTCAGCACTGGTGGCTAAGGAACTCATCTTGTGGAGGAAGGAAGTTGAATTGAACAAATTAATTTCACATTTGTTTGGGGGAAAAAATAAATTATCTTTTCTTATTTTTTATAAAGAAACATTTTTTCCCCCTAGCTTTTGTAGGAAATAGTGTAAAAAACTACTTATTTTACATTATTTTGGTAATAATTTGGGCAGGGTGGAGACTGTCTAACAAGAAGGCAAAGCTGTATTTAAAATATATTTATCTTTTGTACAAAAAAAAATGTGACATAAGTTTTAAAAATTAATTCAGTTATTTTATTTTCCAACACAAAATTATTATTAGAAATAAAACTATCAAAACAAACAGAATTTAAAAGTGAATACATAAAAGCCTTCTTATGCTTGTAGATGTATTGATAAGTTAAAAATATATATAAATGTTATGATTAAAAGTATCGCTTATAATTAATAAAGGGGAGTGATATATTAAACAAGTATATTGCCTGTATTCATTTGCATTTATATAACGTACTATTTCCACCATCTAATATTAAGTGTTGGATGTCTTTAAAAAAAAATAATTATATTTAAATTTCCAATTAGATTTAACAGTTACTAATAGCATACAGGTTAGTATATGCACAACATTTCAAGAGGTATTATTGTCGTCAAGTGTTGCTGGCTGACCAGTGACAGTTTTAGCACTAGAATTGAACCTGGACCCTTAGATTCTTGGATATTAATTTTAAAGTAATGCTGCATTGTAATAAATATTTAGTACATTAAAGATGGCAAAGCTCGGGAAGGCTGAATAAAAGCTTGAAAGAGTTATTTGATACATATCAATGATTGGAAGATTATTTTGGAATAATTGGGATTTCTTTTGGGGAAAGATGTAATGTGAAGATTGTAAAGTAGTGAATCAGTCAAACTGCTGCTGACTTTTGAATAGAATTGTTTGAATGGATGTGTTTTTATTTAATAAACATTTTAGAATAAAGTTGCAAAGACTATTGTTAAGAATTTTAGAAAAAGGGAGAGAATTTAAATTTGTTTCATTAACTTGAAAAGTCATTTGGTAGAGAGCATGAAATCAGAGGTGTGTTTAATATTAAATTACAGAATAATAGAGGTGTATATGAAGATAGACATTTGTTTTTGCTTTAAAATGCATTCAGATGAAATACTAAACACATTATATTTTTAGCATGAATGTAATTTCCATTGGAATATTTATTCCATCAAATGTGTTGATGTGAGTATTTTGATGCAGTAAGAGTGGCTGTAACAAAAAAATGAAGAAAAAAAACAATAAAATTTTAAGAGGAAAATATGGGAGAATAATATTAACACTATAGAATAAAACATCAAAGATGGGGTTTTGATCATGAATTGAAGTTCAACTTAACAGCTTAAAAATATTTTAAGAATATGTATTGATGGTCTTAGAATTGCAGTGAATAAGCTGGCTTTTACTAATATAAATTATTGTGAAGACCATTAAAATATAAATTATATGTAAAATGTTTTGTTTGAAATAATAGTTTTGAATGATGTAGAAATTTGAACTATTAGGAAAAGAGAAAAATATATTGGATCTTTTTAAGATGCAAGTTTGAAAAAATTGAAAGAAGTTGAATAAACAGGGAATATAGAATTTATAGTGAAAATATATTTTTTAATCCAGCCTTGTCATTACTTTTGCGCTCTTGATTTTTTTCAGTGACCAAACTAAGAAATAGATGAACTGGATGATATTCTTAGAAATAATAGACTAATGAAATTTATAATAAATTTTAATTAGTGAAAATAAGATGAAGAAAAAAGTTGATAGATAATTCTAATAAAGGAAGGAATACAATATTTTTAAAGAACAACAAAAAAAAAAGAATGAAGAAGGATATTCTGGAGTGACATGAAATAATTTACTGGTACTTTATATATTTATGTGCATTAATGGCTGCCGCATTGACAGAACAGATATATAGCAATATTGTATAAATGTTAAGGTTTCTGGATGAAGGAATATGTAAGTTATATATATATACAGAGCTTATATATATTTATTTTTATAATTTTAATGGATTTCATAATTCTATTTTCTATATACCTCAGCCTGGAATAATGCTGATATTTTTTTCAAGTAGCTAAAAATTTTCAATGACGCTTAGGATTTTTTAGATAAGTGGATTATAGCTTATCTTTATAGCCGGCCATTAATTTATGAACTTTTTTGTTGGATGGGTGTTTAAAATATGGTACAGCTTTATTTCTAGTGAAAAAGGTATGGAGCCTAATATAGAGATCCCCAAAATTAAATTTAATAATGGTTTTTTAAAGTCTTATGAATTTTATTCTTGCCAAGGGTCTCATAAATTAATAGCACCAAACTCTCAAAAAGTGTAAATATGTCCATAGAAAAATATAATACACCTAGAAGCACTAAGCCCAGAATTTGGTTTTTCACTCTGTAATTGAAAATGATTGCAATGAAAAAATTTTATTATGTACATTTTTATTATAGATCATTTAGTTATCTACTATTTTGTGTGATTTTGATTTCCTTTATTTTTCAGATTCTCATTATTCTAGCTGTAGTGTATCGTCACCTAGTCCTAGTCATGATGACCAGTCACATGATTCATTACCTGCTCATTCAGAACTGAAGATGCAGGAAATGTTCAATATCCGGCCAAGTAAAAAAAATGCCCAGTTAACAAGGCAACTTGTACAGGAAACACTTATGGATGAAGGTTTACGTGTTGTCAAAGAGCTGGCCAGCCAGATCAAAGAAGAGCAAGAGGATAATAATAATGATAACTCCATGAGTGGTGATGTTAGGGAAATGCGTACATCTACTGAATCCACAATTAATGCCTTGTTGAGCCTGTCTCAGTCTAAGAATGATCATCGTTCTTCTGACCATTCGGAATGACATGCTCATTTGTCCCAGAGTGCCCTCATGCTGCCAAAGATTAAATGATGACAGACTGTCAGGTGAATACCTCGTGAGCACAATACGGTCACATGACCAAATATGATGGCTGTGAACTTGGGGAATTACTTTTTATTTTTTATTGTATTAAAATTATTTGTTTGTGTTTTACTGTTTATTATTTCTGTTGATTTTGGTCCAGCAGGATGGTTCAAGTTTTATTAAAGGGCAATAGAAGCAATACTCTTCTTTAGAACTTAATCCTGTGGTTTTCTTTTTCTGCTTATATTATTATTATCCTTTGTTTTTTTTTTTTGTTTTGTTTTTTTTAAATCAGATTATTTACCTGCCTAATTTGCTTTAGCGCATCACATAATCAGGAAAATTATCTTTTCATTTAGGTTCTGTCATTGCTGGGCCAAGTGAAGACCGGGGGAGTATCCTCGTGGTGCTAAACGTTTTATTTATAAATTTGTAAAGATTTATTAATATATTGAGGGAAAAATTATTTATAAATCAAGGGATCTCTTTATAAACAGCCGGGCACATCCTCATTGAAATGGAGGATTCGAAACCTAGCTGCCATTCTTTTGCTGTGTATCACAGTCTTTTAGAGGTAAAGTTTGGGGAACTATCAGGCTTGAATATGATTAGCCTCTTTTTGATATAAAGAGGCAGGTTGTGAGATTTGTCTTTTGTTAATTTGTTTTTTTTCTTTGTTATTACTATATATTTTTTTTTTTTTTGTAGGTTGTAAATTTTTACTGTTTATGTTTTTCTGATAGGGAAGCTTTATTTTATTATGTTCTTAAATTTATTTTAAAAAAAAAAACAAAAAACTTGTGCTTCAAATCAACACTACTTGAAAAAATGTAAACATTTTTCAAAAATAATGGTTTCTGGAGTATATCTAGTCAGAAAAAATAAAAATAAGGAAAAAAATTAGAAACCATATATGAATCTGAAAAAAAAGTGTATATATATATATTATGGTATTTTTCTTTTAAAAAAAAAATTTTTTTTAATTTTCCAAGTTGTTAAATATTAATAAATTGTAAATTTTTTTGACCAATTGCGCTACTCACATTGTTTCAAGTGGTGTGACTTCTTGCAAGAATTGTTCTTTTCTCCTTTTTTTTTTTGGAAAATAAAACGAAAGAAAAACATCAGTTATGCCTGTGATTAAAGACTATAAATTTTATAAAGCGACATCTGTGATTTTTATTTTATTTTTTTTTAAATGAATGACTTATTATAAAATGAATTTATCTATAATAAAAGCTATCTATATATGTATATGTATGTTTTTGTTATAAATGACTGGCTGCGCTTTGGATTATACTGGTGCAAATCCAATTTTAGCTGTGTCTTATCTATATGTATTTTTTTTTACACAATATGGACAGTAAAAATATTATGAATTAAAAAATAAAAAATAGAATGTAGCTGTGAAAGTTACATTATTAAAAAAAGATCAAAGTGAAAGCAAGATTTGGAAAAGAACGAGGTTTAAACATTAGATTATTAGTAGTTTTTAATGTTGAAAGAATAAGTATTGAGTAATACTTGGAAATAATTTATTTTTCTTTAATATATTTATTTATTTGTGGTGTTTTTATTTTCACCTCTTATATCCTTTGTATGAGTGGCTCTATAAGCAGTATTTTTTTTTATAAAGCAATAATATTGATTTCCCCATCTTCTTTTGGATCTCGAACTGGATTTACACACCTTAAAGCACTTGTGTAAACTACACAATCAGATCAAAAAATACAAGATTTTATATACATATATAAGTACACTTAACAGCAAATGATCGTTCATTTCATTTTATATTACTGAGACGTAGTACTTCTTGGCAACAAGTAGATAGAAACCCCAAACTGAAACCCAAATTGCAAGCCGACTCTACCAGAGAAAGGAAACAAGAGAGAGAATGAAAGAACAGAAAAAAAGTCAATAAGTGTTAACTTTTTATCAATTTTAGCAATTTATTTTATTTGCACCTACTGTATAATTGTTTAGCTATAAACCAATCAGAAATATAATCCTTATCTTGCCAAAAATATTATTATTACAGAAATAATAATACCAGCTTTTTCTACTTAACTACCAGCCAAGAACCTAGCAATCATCTCCGGCATTACCCGTAGCAACTAAGTGAATATATTGTGATATTTTTTTTTCTTGTTATTTGTTTATAAGCCAAATAATTTGCATATATTGTAAAATATAATTATTTGATATGTATGATGCGAATGGAAATATGATATGGCATATAAAACAGTTGTTGGCACATATTAATTTAAAATTTTTGATTGTATGTTTTTGATTTGTTGAATCTCTGCGGAGATGGATTGAAAAAGTCAAGCTAGGCTGTGATATAGTTTTTTTGTTTTTTTTTAATTTTTTTTTTTTTTAATTTTTACATATTTTAATGTGTATTTTTTTTCTTTTCATTATTTTTTTTTTTCATGGTTGGTATTCTGTCTTTTATTTTCAGTACCAAAATTTGTAAATTTTTTGCTCGAGTTTTGCCAAAAAAAATCATAAGATATATAGTTGTAAGATGATTCTGGTTCTTTTATATTTAGAGCGCTATATTTTTTATTTTGATAAAAGTTTAACCCTAGGGAAATAAAGGTTGCTGCGCCAACCCACACCTAAACTACATAATTCCCTGATTTATTGTTTATTTACTACAGCTCCAAACTACAGCCTTCTGATCACATTGAAAATCATCTACATTGTACATACTGTACTATTACATGCTGGCCGTAATAAAGAATGCCACAATTATTTCCCAGAACTCTGTCTACTTTGTTATTGTTTATATAAGCATTCTACACATAAACATATTTTGTAATAGTGTAATTATATATAAATAAATTTTTGAGAAATACCATGTATCCATAAGAATCCTGTTGTTTTATTCAAGTCTTTAAATTCACATATGTATAAAACTTCTGTTCAGAAATTGTCTATATATGTGAATCAGGATTAGGTTCGAAATTCGGTAATTTTTATCAGTAATTACCAATTTCTAAAATATAAAAAATTATCATTACCCCAAATAACTATTACCACCTTTAAAAACAAAATTTTAATTTATTTAAATCTGCCATAAAAACAAAATTTTCCTTTTTCTAAAAAATAAAGTCATTTTAAGTTTGCGAAAACCAATTAAATTCTATTTGATTTCTGTTCTAAACCTATCTATTTAGTATTTATGTAGATGATAGTATTCTAGGACTATATTCAAAGTTGAGCAAAGTTAAAATATTCTCAAGATATAAATCCCAATCTTTTCTTCTCCTATATTTTCAAATATGTATTTGCTTTGCTAAATCACCAAATTAAACTCCATTTAAAATTTGATGCTTGAGTCTGCATAGTGTGTAGGTATGTAAGTACTACATCACTGATACGAAGTTCCGATTGTACTTTGATTTGAATGTTTCTATAAAGTGCTGTTATCATCTTCATTTTATTGATTATTTTTTAACCTTTTCCTTTATAATGTCTCAAAAAAAAAAAATCAAATGTGTGGCAATACTTTAAAAGAAAAAAAGAAGCTGAGAGCTTAAAGTGCAGTAAAATTTTGGAAAAATATCAGTGAAGCAACTTCTGGAATGAGGGTTCACGTAAGCAAGATTCATGCCAATGACTTTCAGGATGATGTTAATGCTGGGCTTCTTCAAGCAAGAAATAGGCATTTTAGTGTGATTTTTGCCTAAAAATTCTATTACTTTTGCTATTGCAAAGACGGATTTAGTTTTAATCAAATCACAACTTATGAATTTATTCAAAGTATAATTGGCAACAAATGTTTATGACAACATGCCACCAACTACAGACAATGGTGTAAAAAATTTAGTTTAAAATTATTAACTAACAAAGAAAACGGAGCTACTTTAATATTTTGGAAGTCAAATTAAAGCTGGAATTCATTACTCAATTCCTTTTGATGAATATACATCTTCCAGAATCTTAGATATAGGAACATCAAAATATATGATGTAACAAAACATTGGTCTCTGGATTTAGTTCTCATTCAAGGTCCATTAACTAGCAAGAAAATCACAGAAGCAAAAATGATTAAGTGAATTTCAGTTAGATTTAGAACATCACATTGTAGGAGTGACTACAGATAGTGTTTCAATAATGATAAAAATTTGGCAAGAAAATAGCTTCATTCATCAATTATGTCTTTCACATGGAACCTAATTGTTTGCAATATTCTTTACAAGAAAAAGCAGCTGCAAAGAGAAATGGAAGAGAAACTCACATTTGTGAAGATGAATGTAATTTTCAAGATATTCAAGACTGAGATGATTCCTCTGACTTTAGACACAGTTATTGACTCTATTGAGAACAATTGAATATGATAATGAATGTGCTGTTGCAGAAATTTTTCTATTGAATTGATTTTAAAAGTTAGAAAAATTTGCAAAATATTTTGAAAATCTTTGAAAAATTATTACGAGAAATCGTTAAAAGTACTTTGAAGGAAAAATACTTTAAACTTATTCTAGATGCTCATACAAGATGGAACAGCACTTAGCTATGATTTCAAGACTTATTGAATTAAAATGATGTATTCCAAATGCTTTAAGAGTTAGTGGAATTAGTTAGGTGATTTCCATTGAAGAATGGAAGAGTTTAGAAAGTCATGTGGATGTACTTTGCCTCTTTCAAATAGTTGTTAGCAGGCTTTTTTTGTGAAGATGCTTCATTGTTGAAAAGTGAAAATTCCATGAAATTTCTTTCAAAAGAATTAGACAATAACAATTCAGCATTAGCTATGCAATTTTTAAGAAAGTCTTGCACCAAAGATATTCTTCATGTAGGATGATGAACATCATTGGGTTAATAAGTTATCTTGGAAAATCCCTAGTTCTTGAAAAGAAATGATACTGAATCTGAACACCCCTTCTTATTGCCAAATCATAAAAGCATTAAGAAATTGGCTGAAGAAACATATGACAGACTTTTTGGGGCCAGATGCAGAAGTAATCCAAGAAGAACTGCTCAAGATTAAATTTCAGATGTAGAATCTGCAGATAAAGAAGGTGATCCAAAGCTTCAAAGATACATCAAAGAGATTTTTAAAAAATCTAAATGCATTATCTCTCAGTTTTTTACCCAACAAAAATGAAGCTTTTTGAGGCTGAAGAGTGATCTGGGTGTCTAGAAAAATTGTATCAAAATTTAAATACTATCAGAGCGACTAGTGTTGAATCAAAATGAGCTTTTTCAAGTGCAGGATATTTTGTTTCAAAGATAAGACCACGATTAATACCTAAAACATTAGATAATTTATGCTTTTTAAAATCTTATTTTACTAAAAATACATGTGAATAGGATATAGTACTATTTTTCCCCTTAACATTAAAGAACTTTATTTTTTTACAAAATCATTTTTATTTTCTTAAAAAAAGTTCCCTTTTTTTGTTCAATAATAGGAAATTTTATTTTTTTTCAAGCATTTTTTTCTGTTAAGTAAAGCACTTTTTGTTTGTTTTTAATATCATATTTAAAAATAAATTTATTGTCTGTAATTACCATTAATCACAAATTTTATTTCATTATTTAATGGTAATTAAAATATCGGTATCTTTCGAACCCTAATCAGGATGTTTTTGAAGACTCTAAATGACATGATTCTTTTAGCTATTTTTTTTTTTACTGATTGTAGTAATTTCTCAAAGGAGGACTGATGCATAGTATTTTCCAAAAATTTGTTTCATTTTTAATGAATCAGTAAAAAAATTATCATACATATGTGTGTGTGTTAATCAAATATTCATCCTTCAAGGAAACTTAATTCATATTTCATTTAAGATCTAGGCAACTGAGAAGAAAGACCATGGTATTTCTTGATCTTAAAATCAAGAGGTAAAAACCCAGTAAACTTATCATGCTAGTTGGTGTGTGCTAATGAGCAGCCCATCCATGTTCATTTCTATATGAATCCTCACATCGTAATATTATGCAATGACAAGAATATATTGAATGGACCTTAAGAATTTACCCAGCTCAGCTGCTTTAAGGCTGCAAAGAGGAATCAATGGATCTCTTTTCAATTAACAACAAACTCCTTTCTGTAATTAAATATTTCAGGTTTAACATTGCTTGACATTATTCATATCTCATATTTTCAAAGAAAGGAATAAAGACATCAGAAAAGAGGCAAATGACCCCCAAGATGTAATTTGACCAAACCAGTCTTTTTAGCAGGCCCAGATGATATACCCTTCTCTAACATCATTGTTTAGTATTCAATTAAGGTATGTTTCTGCAACATAATTTATAGCTAGTACACCTCCTGTGTGCACTCTATATTCACTACATTATTAATAATTATTAGACTAGAGATTACTGTAGAACTTATTATTAAAAATCTATAACACTTCTTACTAATTATAAACACATAGTTTTTATTCATTTAATAACATTTCTTCTCTCCACATAGTTCAATATAGTAAAGCTAAGATTTTCATAAATAAATATTAACCAGAAAATTCGATTAGAAATTAATAATTATTAATAATGGATTGGTCTAAAGATGATATTCATTATAGAATACATGCAAGAAGCACATCACATATGAACTGTGTAAATATATTTTGAATAAATTCTAAAACGAGATCAATATGTGATTTGCCCAACTGAAGAAATTCATTATCAAAATGCATCTTGGAACTTGTTTTGTTTTTTCAAATCTCTCAATTTTGATATTTACATAAAGATGAACATATCAAACAGATGAACCCAAGACATATGTAAAAAATATAAATGGTCTTTAAATAGATTATTGCAGGGCATAGGCATATTTTAACAATCCTCCAAAAAAGAACTATGAAGAAAAAGATATTATTCATCAGGCTTGCCCTCTGGAGATAGTTTTATAAATTTTCCATCCTTGTTTTATTTGCTAGCTAAGAGGAATTAAGTACTCATTTACAGAACAATTTTGAATATGCAGCTAGATTATTTGTAGGTTTTCCACTTGAGGGAAACGAAAATTTTAAGTCAATTTGCACTTGAAAATGTTTCCAAAATTTTCCCAGCACTTTGGTTTCATAGATAAATTCTTCAATATAGTAATGGTTAGCAAATGTATAATGATATGACTATTTTTCTAAGTATGCTAATATCAATATTCTTAATCTGGGATAAGCATAATATTAAATAAATAAAAAACTCCATCCTTCAGGATTGAATTCATGATCATCATCAAAATCTGGATACCATCTGATGAATATTATCAGGAAATGTTCCAGAATCATACCATGTCTCTAACACTAAAAGGATTCAGTAAGATTTTCTTTATAATATTTTCAGTCTTTATGCTAATCCTCCATACAATTAAATGCTTAACCTGATCAATATATTACCTCCAATTGAAGATCACATGAGTTATTTTCGGATGAAACAGACCATGGATATTGTATTTTGACCTGACAATTTTTCATATGAAAATTAAAAAATCTACATCCTACAATATTTAATAAAGTAATAATGACACAATAATTTATTTACAAATTGATAACCAAATAATTTCAGTCATATACAAAATTATTCCCATTTTCTACAAATTTAATTTCCAATCTCAAATATATATATATTCCATTGTTTAATGCTTTATAAGAATGCAAAACTAGATATATTTTACAAAACAATTATTGATTTTTCCTTTTATTAATCTAACGAACTTCTAATTTACATTAATAAATCCATATGGACAATATTTTCAAATTTAAAAATAAGTAATATATTCTTGAGTGATTTTAGTTTAAATTATATTTTAATTTGTTTTGCAAAAAACATGTCAAGAGACAATAGGCAACAAACTATAACATTCAAACTTGCTCGAAAAATGTTCAAGATTTATACATAATTAAATCTTATAAATGTTATATATCACAGCATTTAATATACTAATCAAATCATATAATCAAGCATTAAATTACTATTAGCAAATCTTCATGCTTTTAATGCAGCTGGGATATCATTCCACAAGTTAATGATCCTTAGAAATATCCATTTATTTAGCACCTTTAGATTCATAACCATTACTCTATGTATCAAAATTAGTACACCAGTATATTTCCAGTGTTAATCTTGGGAAATGTATTGCATAGCTATACAATTCTTGCATATATGTACAAAATAAAGTTCAGTCTACCAGAATATCTCCAGTGGAAATCTTGACAAATATATTACATAACTATATAACATCTTTTGCATAAAACTAATAATAATTTAAAGAAGTGTTTAGTATTTATATTTTATCCCTTATAAAAGTCTTACTAATTAATCACTCCATTTATTAAGTGATACAGAATTATTTTAATAGTGAATAATAAATAATAACTCGTAAATAACTATATAATAAAGTTCATGCACATAAAAACATATTTAACCAATGTTGATAAACAAGAATCAAATTTTCATATGAACAATTTATACGCTTAATTTGGAATTAAAGTGATTATAGCACTATCTTTTATTCTAGTTCTTGAGAATTTCACATATATCTACATCCATGCACACATATACTGTTTAAATATCGGAAGTACTATTGTGTTCTCTTGTTAATTTACTTAAATTTTAGAATTATAACTTAAAACATTACTATCTATATTAAAATATGACTCTTTTTTTATATTGTTTTTTTATTTTAGAGAATACTAATTTTTAATATATATATTAATGAGGATTAACAAACGATTTGTTCTCTAAACTTTCTTAATTCAAGATTAAATCTTGGAATAAATTAAATTACAGTACAAATAAAGTTGCTGTCCACTGCTCCATTCAGCATATAAATAATGACCTTTTTACAGTAAATTGAAACAAAATACATAAAACATGTCAAGCATTGGTGGTCGAGAGGTCAGCGACAGCTGCTTTACAAGCAGTTGTCCCGGCTTAGCGGGTTCGCTTCCCGGCTGATGCTATGACACATGAGAAAAAAAATACATACAACATTAATTACTATATATTTTTATGAAGTCAGAGCAAAATGTTTTAGTTTCTTTAAAAAAGTATAAATTATAAAAGATTTTTTAATTCTAATAATTTAATTCATTTGCATAACAGTAAAAATTTCTTGGCAGAAATTATTGCAGTAGTTTTTTGTGAAGTTTATATACGCCTTGAGTTTTCTTCAATCTTTACAGCCACATTTTAGAGACAGCTAGAATGACAACTTATAAGTTGGTCTAGGCAGAGTTTGGCTTTCCTTGCTTTTCTGGCTTATAATTTAGCTTACATTTTTTAAAAATAAATACTGATTCAATTGTACTGGGAGTTAAAAAACTTCTTTTAGAATTACGTATTAAAGATGCAAATGTGGGCTCCAAAATAGATTTTAAAGATGAAGATTCCAAGATTTTAGTTGTTGCAAGTTGTGCCATCAGCTTCTAATACTTTTTTAAAGACACAACTCTTATGTATCTATGATCTCATTTATTTCTTATTAAACCTTAGATAACCCATAATTACCCTGAATTTTTTTTTTCTTTATAATTACTTTCTTAACTAAAGTCTTTTCTTGAAGGATAAACTATAGATTATACTTTCATCTATTAATTGTCTTTTACCAAAAATGCAACTATAAAAATATATAACAATCTTAATCCTGTCGTTTTTTTTTATTAAACTAAAAATATGGAAGCTTTAATTATCATTATTTTAGGCTTATTTTCTATTTAATCTGCCTAATTTACTTATATTGGATTTTTTTTAAGTAATGCAATATTGTGGTCATTCATTTAAACATTTACTCCTGCAATTATGTACACTGTTGTAACAAACTACATGATTTCAATTGTATGCTAACAAAAAAAATTGAAATTCATAAACTTATTAAATTTGACATCTTGGTATGGCAGTGGCCATTTTTTTTTCTTGCTAAGCATAATATTCTCAATTGTATTTACATATTGAACTATTTCCATCATCCAATATAAGTACTAAAGATCTTTAGAAAAATTTAATTTTATTTAAATATTCCAAATACATTGAACTGTTAATAATAAGCACACAAGTTAGTACATGCACAATGTTTTGAGAAGTATTCTTTCTTCATGTGTTCATGGGAATTGAACCTGTACCCTTAGATCTTGAATGTTGAATTTTAAGGTAACACTCTAATCAACAGGATCTAATTTGATTCCCATGCTAGTACTGTTACTGGTCAGGCCTGCAACACCTAAAGAAAAGAAAAGAGGAGAAAAATATCTCTAAGCAAAAATAATACGAATTCATGTTCTAAAATCGACCATATGTTTCAAAAGAATGAATTATTGATCAAAGAAACTGTAAAATAGAAGACATGCCATTATTGCTTGGGACAACTAAAGTTATAGCTAAAATAAAGAATATTTGTTTGGGTAAAAAGGAAAAAGTCTTAAATCTACAATTAAATGGTAAGCATAGTACAAACATTCTCGTTGACAGTCTGATGTTGTGCCAGAAAGCCATAAGTCTCTATGAAGAATTTAGTCAAGAATCTGGATCACACAATTCCAAGCTATTAACTGCAAATAGGGGATTGTTGTATAACTTCTGAAACCATTATAATATTAAAAATAAATGAATAAAGCTACATCTGCCAATAATAAAGCAGCCGCTGCACTTTCATTTGAATTTTAAAAAAATTATTGACGAAAAAAAATGCCAATGGCAGGTATTTAATTGTGATGAAACAGAATTGTGAATGATTGAACACACAGAATTAAATAAATGTGTTTTCTCAATTATTATTTAATCTTGTTTATGTGAGATGGAACTAGTAATATTTTAATGTTTTTGTGGAATATTACTTAAGAAAAAAAGTGTGAAGTTCTTCTGACTTAGCAATGCCTAAGGAGACATGGAAGATTCTCATATTTTTCAGAACAATATTTGCCAACATATGAATTAGAGCTTATCATTTTGAAAGATGAGCCACATCTTAAAATGTTCAAGTAGATTTCAGCTACAAAAT
The DNA here is from genome assembly GCA_028023455.1 of Epiperipatus broadwayi. NCBI lineage: Eukaryota > Metazoa > Onychophora > Udeonychophora > Euonychophora > Peripatidae > Epiperipatus > Epiperipatus broadwayi. The sequence continues at coordinate 2,123,951 of JAQFVV010012548.1, forward strand.
ATTTATGCAATAATTAGAAAAAAATAGCGTAATAATAATGCCTAAAATATAAATGCATTATGTTCACTGCTGAGAGAAGGTAGTTTGATTGATGTACTTTTTTAATAAACATTATAGTGATTGGGAAAAGGATCATTTGTCCAACTATATGCTTCCACTTATCCACTGGCTAATTTTACACTCCTGGAATCACTGCTTTTACATTATAGCATTTAACGTTAAAAATAATAATTTTGAAATAGCCATTTCACCATAGATGTTTATTTCTGACATTCACAATATATTGTTTTAGCAGCTCTGGGAGTATACAATATGTGATAATCTCTGCATAGATTTGTTCCACTGTTTTGGTGGATTTTTTTAACCATAACTCATGGTGTTCAGTGAGCTCTCTTAGTAAGTATTTTATTTCTGATCACAGTTCTAGATGATTCATTGTTATATATTAAATGGTTGCAATATTTAACTTTAAGATTCTTCATCTTGAAATATTAAGCAGTACATAAGATTTGACTTATTTTAAATTCACATAGATCTGAGAATTTCTCACACTCCAATAAAATCAACTTTCAGATATATTGCTTATGTGGATATTAGAAATTCTATCAGTTATGTGGGGAATGTTATGTTGAAACACATTCTATTTCTCCACTACTTAATGTCAAATGTATCTCTAATATGTTAACTGTTTTCATTTGTTCAACTGCATGTCATCAACATTAATCCAAAAAGCAAGTACTACATTTCAACTTCAATAATTGTCCCCAAAAATTGCTATCCACTATTATTTTTCAAGCACAAAATTATCCCATAGAGAGCCCTCTTACTCAAAGGTAATGCCTTTTCCAACATATCCTTTAGAATGTCTCAACCTCTAAATGTATACACAATCGTTATTTTGCTTTATAATTTTTTAAAAATACTTTTTTATTCACTCTTCAACATTTCTTATCCCATTCTTTCAACATCTCCATCATTTCACAAAACCTTTAATCTTTTTTTTTCATCATCCATGTTTTTGATCAGCATTATAACAAACATTAAACAAGTCTCTTCCTTACTAGGCTACAATTAATCTCCTATCTTTATGATTTAGCACATTAAACTTTTTAAATGCAATAACTTTTTCCCATAGGTCATAGGCAAAAAGACCTCAAATTCCCTTCCTCTGAATATGTTACAAGTAAACTCGCCTATTTCTATAGTCTAATGTTAAATGTCTTTAGAAAAATGCAAATTTTATTTAAACTTCTCAAATACATTTATCTGGCAGTAATAGCACACAGGAGTCTATACAACACAACATTTTGAGGATAATCCTCTCTTTTTCAAGTAAAGCTGGTCTGATTAATGATGGTATTAGCATGGGGATTATTAGATTCATGAATAGTAAAGTTAAAATATAGCTCTTTCCAAGTAGGCTATTCTGCCAAAGGCAGATTTATAAAGGTTCTGAATTCTCCAGTCATTTCTTAAAGGCAATCTTGAGAATTCAAGAGGCTCATCATAGATAAGGATATGAAATTTATACTCTTGCCTTTGATAAAATATCCTAGTTGATTAAAGCAGTACCTTTAATTCAGTATTCATAAATCTAAAGGTTTCTGTTTTGATTTCCATGTTTAATACTATCGTTGATCAGGCCAGAAATACTTGAAAAAGAGAAAATAATACCTCTTGAAATGTGTTATATAGGAATCTATGTATTCTTATAAAAGAGAGACTTTATTGAGTATAAAATGTCTTACAAGGTAGATATTGATTTACATAGTGTAATATGGAAATTTGAAATGACACATTGAATTTTTTTTTGTCCATAACATTTCCAGAAATTGATCAACCCGTGGAAATTCAAAGCATTAATCCACGAGAAGATTAACCATTAAAGACAAATGAATGTTACAATTAGGAATTATTTGTAAAGTCTAGAGTTTAAATATGAGTAGCATTTTAGGAGTATGATATTGAGAAATCCAATTTGCGATGGATAAGTTGAGAATAGAAAAACACTTCGAAATAACAATATTGAAAATAATATATTTAAATAGGATGAATCATTTGCAATTAAAATTATTAAGCCAAACTGCAGCTTACTTTGCAATAATACTTGGATAAAATCGTTTATAACAATTATGCTGCACAACCGCTATGAATAGCGTTTTTTTCTTTCTTGTAAATGAGAAAATCAACGTTGGTATCGATTCCCACATCTCCCTCATCTAAGCCCTCCCCCTCAAAAGAATCAAGATTTAAGCCTCTGGGCCCCTCCCAACAACCAGACTCATTCAATCAGCAAAGCTGAGTGTAATTAAAATTTTAATTAAAAGGTACAATTAGGAATTATTTGTAAAGTCTAGAATTCAAATATGAATAGAGTTTTAGGAGTACAATATTGAGAAATCCAATTTGCGGTAGATAAGTTGAGAAATAGGAAAGCACTTGGAGACAACACATAAAATACAGACTAAACCAATCTATGTTTCAGTTCTTCCAAATGGCCTCGAATATCTTACATAAGAGAACAATCCTGAATACTTTGGAAAAATTATGGAAAAACTATGGAGAACAAAGGAAAAAATCCAAGCTTCAAAATGTCTCTGCTGAAAACCATTCTAATCCATCATGAAAATCACATGAACAGCAAAAGGCCATCCCTATCAATAACAACATTGGAAGTAATAAAATTAAATAAGATGAATCACTTGCAATTAGAATCATGAGGCCAAACTGCAACTTATTTTGCATTAATACATGGATAAAATCATTCATAATGATAACGTTAAAAAATCATCATAAGTAACGTTATTTTTCCTATCTTGTGAATGAGAAAAAACAATGTTGGCAACGATCACCACAGCACCCTCATCCCAGCCCCCTCCCTCAAAAGAACTTGGATTTAGGCCCATGGGGGCCCTCCCAATAACCAGGCTTTCTCATTCATTCAAAACAATTAAGTGAAATGAAAATTTTCATTAAAAGGTAAAATATCTGTAGAAATCTTTTGTAATTTCAATAGCTACCATATATTTACATAGCGTTTTTATAAAAGCTGAAAATATTCTTACTTGTGATTACATTATTGATATAGCTTGTATATGAAATGAGAGCTTAGAAACTCCCCTTTTTCATAGGGATAGTTTTAGAGAAATTTAATTCCCTAAGCTAGGAAAAAGGGAATGAAATGGAACCAGAAACAGAGTTAACTTGAGTCCTTGGCTCCTTCTAGTGGACTATATCTATGTATTCTTGCTAACAGTTTTAATGCATTTGAAAAATTTAAATAAAGTTTGGATTTTTCTAAAAAATATTTAACAACTAATATCAGATAATGGAAATAGTCTTCATATAATTACAATTCCTCACAATCAATAAATTCCTTTACTTCTTTCCCATTATAAGCAGCCTCTTCCAATCAGCAATTATCAAATCATTTTCATTGCAATAACACAAATCTTGCTTCTATTCCATAAATCATAAATTTTTTATATCTCTATCAGTAATCAATGCTTTAGATTTATATTTCAAATGTTTCTCATTTATCATATTAAACATTTTATGATTATTTTAATATCTGCAAACAGTGTTGTCCCACCAGCAAAAACTGATATATTGTTCATAAAACTGTTTAGATAAAAATGAAGTTTTTGATGATGATGATGATAATAATAATAATAATAAAGTCCATTTTTATCAAAATGAGTAATTCATCATAAAAATTAAAAAAAAAAAAAAACAGATTATATTTAACTTATATCCTTTATTATTGAAGACTTTATTCTTAGAAATATCTTTTAATCCATATATAAATTTCTAGCTGATTCTCTCCAATCTATACATTTCCTGAAAATATGTAATAAAATATAATCTATTTTATCAGATGCATTTCCAAGGTCTACGTGAAACATTCTACATATCTTTCAATAATAGTCCTTGTAACTCTATAGTATTTATATAAATAAGAATTATGATTTAAAGATTAAATTATAAATAAGGATTTCCATGCAATAGTCTAAATAAATTTTTCGGCTAGAAACCACAACCAGTTAAAACTGGAATGGTAGAACTTAAGTGTAGCTCCAACAAATTCTACTATAATTTATTAGATTACATGGCTTTAATTTGCTCAAGTTTTAATTGTTTATGGCTTTCATTACATCATAGTTTCAAAAAATATATTTAGATTACATTAAAATTCCTATTTATATTTTGAGATTACAACTCTGAATCCATGAAAATCTTTAATAAGCTACACAGAAGTGGTTTCTTTCTTCTTTATAATCTAATGCTAAGTGCATTTTCTCGGTGAAATTCACCAAAAAGAGTGCACTTAGCATTCAGTTATAAAGAAGAAAGAACCACTTCATAATGCAGACAAACAATTTAATGGAAAAATCAATATTATACATACATTGAGACAGAAGTAGGGCTCACAATGCAGTGGATGTGCAACATTGATAGCGTATATATGCATATATTAAAGTTTAAAGGGGAAAAAATTAGACAAAATTATAAATGAAATTTAGAATGACTTAAATATTAATTGTTTTCATTTAGAAAATATAAAAAGATACAAATGTTATATATTTTGAGATAAATAAAAATCATAAAATTTAAATATTTTGTTTATAACTGAAAGATAAAATTAATTATTTTTTTTATGAATGTCTGAATTCATATTCACTTATATAGAAATGATTAAGTTAGCTTTATATATTAATTAAAATAATTTTTTATATATTGTAAAATGGATATATATGTTGTATTATTTCCATCATCTAACATTAAGTCATATATTATATGTGTTTAGAAAAATATTGAACTTGATTTAAATTTTCAATTACATTTAACTGTTAGCAATAGCACACAGATTAGTATCTATACAACCTTTCAAGCAGTATTGCTCAGTTGGATAAAGCATTACCTTAAAAACTTGATAATCAAGGATCTAAAAGTCCAGGTTCAATTCCCATGAGTGCACTGTTACTCATCAGACCAGCAACACTTAAAGAAAAGAAGAGAATATCACTCAAAATGTCGTGTAAATAATACTAATCTGTATACTATTACAAACAGATGAATGTAATCGAAAATTTAAACAAAATTCAACATTTTTCTAAAGTCATTGACGATTTAATATTAAATGATGGAAATAGCCAACATATAAGTACAACTAAACTGCCATCCTCACAAACCTTCAAACACTGGATATATATATTATAGGTGTCCATTTATTATTTATTACAATAGAACAATTTAGCTTTATGGATTTAAGGAAAATAATAATTGGAATAATTTTGTATTAATGAAGAGAATGTCTAAGCACATATTTGTATTATCTTTATGACCATTGTACCTGCTACAACTTAAACAAAATTGCATTTATTATTTTGTTTTTAAACCTTTGAAATATTTAATATCTATGTGTAAATCAAATCGGAAATGATCTATTTGTACTATCAAAAAATATTTATCAGGCCTTTAGTTATTTTTTTATTATTATTATTAATAAATTTATTATTCATTATTTCAAATTATTATAATGAAATTATTTAAAATAATCAATTTTAAACAAAATTGAAACAGATAAAAAAAATTATTTAATATATCAATTGGACTTTCATTCCTTATTGGAATCTTATCAAGAAAATCACATCTGATGGGATGCTCTATGGCTTCTTTATCGATGTCACGAAATTCGTAGCCACTATGCCTAGCAAAACCTGTTAATCACCTCACTTTCCATTTCCCACCCTAAGTTTTTCCATATTCTTTTCTATCATGCTCCATCCCATTTCCACAACATCATCTTTATCCATTATGGCCCTTATATCTAGATTTCCCTTATCTTTTTCCAAATCCAGCATAAAAACCAAGAATCCACTTTCTGTGTAATCACTGTTTATATTTAACCTTCCACAACTTCATTATTTGTACCATTTCTCCTTGTAAACATTTTCATTTAATTAGCAGCTGTCTAATATTTGTCATGTCATCCTTTCATAACTTTCAGACTAAATCACCCACATTTCTCCATTTATGTGTACATTCCCCTGTTGCTAACAATCCTGTTCAAGCCTTAAACAATTAACTATTTTCCTTGCTATTGTCATAAATTAATTTTGTTTCATTATCATCAACCATTATCAATTCACTGCAGGATGAAGGTCTCTTCAAGTTCAATCTATTTTCTCCAATCTTTAGCTTCTCTTCTCTACATTACCCCTACACACTTTCTTCTTTCATTCATCCATCTCACACATGATCTCCTTCTGGGTCTTTTACAATCTTTTGGAATCCAGTTTAAGATTTCAACTGTCTATTATCATTTTTTCTAGCAATATGTCCAGCCCAATTCCACTTCAGTCTTTTAATTTTTCCAATGAGGTCAGTAACACCTATTTTTTTACTTACCCATATATTGCATTTTCAATCTCTTCTCATTACTCCTAACATGCATCTCTCTATACTTCTTTGAGTGATCTGAAGTCTCTGTATTGCTATTCTATTAAGTATTCAAGTCTCAGATCCATAAGTAAGAACTGGTAAAACACATTTATTAAAACCTTTCTTTTCAAACACATAAGCATATTTCCTTTTAGTATCAAGTTATTTCTAACAAAAGCACTCCAACCAAGTATAATTCTATGATTTATTTCATCCATTATGTTTACATCTGTATTAATAATCTGTCCAAGGTATTTGTAACTATTAACTTCTTTTAATTCATCATAATCATATCTTTATTTTCATATTTTGAGAAATTCCTTTAAACATTACTTTAGTCTTTTTAACATTTATTTTTTTAGTCCTACTTTCATCGGATAACTCCTGCAGCTCTAAAGCATTATTTGCAAAAACACATACATCATCTGCAAAATCTAAATGACTTAAATAATCTCCATTTACTTTCACTCCTTTAGCTTCCCATTTTAATCCACAAAATACTTTTTGCAGCATTGCTGTAAAAAGTTTTGGAGATATGGAGTCACCCTGTCTTACACCCTTCTCAATGTTGACTTTCCCAGTATCATTATGTAATATAATTGTTGCTGTTGCATTTTTATAAATATTCTTTAAAATATGACAATATCCTGGATCTATATCTTGATGATCCAATGCTTTAATCACTGAAGAAATGTTTATAGAATCAAATACCTTTTCATAATCTACAAATCCAAAGAATAATGGCAACTCATATTCATTTGTCCTTTCTATAACTTCTTCTAATAACTGGATATGATCTACTGTACTAAAACCACTTTTAAATCAAGCTTGTTCTCTTAGTTGATGGAAATCCAATGTTCACTGATAGACGAGTTGTAATTATCTTGGTAAAAATTTTGTATAAAACTGACATAAGGCTGATAGGTCTGTAATTTCTAATATCTTCTTTATCAACTTTTTTAAATATTAATATTAATACTGCATTCTTTCAATCATCTGGTACATCTTTATTATTTAGACATTTGGTAAATAACTTTGCTAAAACATTTTCTATTTTTTCGCCTGCTTCTTTTAATATATCAATTATAATTCCATCATTACCTGGAGTCTTTCCTTTCTTCATATATTTAATTACATGTTTCACTTCATTTAAAATTCTGGGAAATTTGGAACATACAGTAGGCATAGGAGGTGCTTGTTCTTTATTACTATATAATTCTTGATAGAAGTCTTCTACTCATTTCATGACATCATCTCTCTTTTTAGTAATAAAATGTCCACTCCATATGTTGTCATTGCAGCTGTTATTCTATGTGATTATTCATATAATATATGAACATGGATAGGCTGCTCACCCAACACACATTATCCAGTGTGGTGAGTTTATTGGCCTTTTACCTCTGAATTTAAAATCAAGAAATACCATAATCTTTCTTCTCATCTGCTTGATAAGACAGAATGAATGTATATATAAATGATAAATATTTTTCCAATACATATATACAATCATGACAGTCAAAAATAAATCATGGCCCTTATTCCCAGGAGATTGTAAAGTCACCAACCAAGGCAGTGGAGGGTATTAAGAATCCCGATTGTGGACCCAGGCTACCATTTGGTGATGACTTTTTATTTAGGTACTTACAACTGCAGATCACTTTCAAGTGAAGGAAGATTGCAAGAATTAGAAGAACTCTCTTATATTAAATGGGACATTATTGGACTTTGTAAAGTTAGAAGAAAAGTTACAGAGATAATTGATTTAAAAAGTGGACATGTGCTCTACTATAAAGGCACAAATATTGGAAATACAAGTGGAATAGGATTCATTATAAATAAAGTGGAAGAACAACATCTTGGAGACGGATGGTGTATCGGACAAAGTGGCAAGATTAGTTATACAACTTAATAGCAGATACCAAATGCAAATAATTCAGGTTTATACCCCAATAAGTTCTCATAGCAATGAAGTAGTAGAAGATTTTATATGGATGTACAAAATGGTTTTAATCAGAGTAAACAACATTTTCAAATTGTTATGGGAGATTTTAATGCAAAAATTGGTAAACAAATGAAAGATGAAAGTGCTGTAGGTAATTTTGGTTATAGTAATAAAAATGAGAGAGGACATAAACTTGTGGAATTTGCAGAAAAAGAAAAACTTTATATTATGAATTCTTTTTTTTTTTTTTGAGAAAAATGTTAAAAGGAAATGGACATGGAGGCATCCAAATGAAGGTACAACAGAATAGGATTATATTTTGATTAACAGAAAATACATATTTCAAGATTGTAATGTTCTTAATAAATTTAACATAGGAAGTGATCATTGATTAGTAAGGTGTAAGATACATGTTAATGTAAAACTAGAGAGACAAAAATTATTAAGAAAAACAATATTTACAGTTGATATTCCTAATCTTCAGAAACATTCTAATGAATTTAAATTAGAACTTACAAATCGGTTTCAAGTATTGGTAGATTTTGAACATGATTCAGATTTGAATGAATTTAATATGAAAATAATTGATACCCTTTTAAAAACTACAACAAAGATATCTGGCAGAAAGAAGCAGCAATTGACCAATAAAATTTCTTCTGAGACTAGAGAATTTATGAAGAAAAGAAAGAATATGAAGATATACAAAAATGATGCATTAAAAAGAATTGAATATCCTGAATTTTATAAAATGGTGTGGAAAAGAGTTGAAAATAATATAAGAAAGTATAACTGTGAACTAGCAAGAAAAGCTGTAGAAGAGAATAAAAGTCTCAAAGAGTGTAATTTTACATTTACTTCTATATATATTTTAAACTCTTTTTACTCTCCGTATTAGTTCTCCAACTCCCTATTTTTTATTAATGAATCTATTCTCCTATCCCATTTCTTGCTACTATAACATTCAACAATTCTCCTTAAATAAATCATACCACCTTTTGTATAATTAAGTCTTTATCCCAATCTTCTGATACCAAACTACATTTCTCATCCACATTGTTGCCTATTTTTTACTCATAATGCAATTAAATACTATTTTGGCTATTCTTTTATTACCCATAAATTGCAATCTACTGAACATTTTCATTTTTCTTTTTGCATCTCTCATATAAAAACTTGACCATTCCATTTGTCCCTGAATTGCCTCTTTTGCCACCCACACATCTGCATCTAATGCATGTCTTCCTACTTCTCTTTGTACTTTTTCTAAGTAATCTAATACCCCTTTACTAATACAAAATGCATCGTTATCATATGTTAACTGTGCTATTGCCAGTATACAATTCTTGCTATATCATATTTATTTTATGAAAATACTGTTTTCTTTATCAGTCCCTTTTCTTTGCTTCATTTGTCAATTTTTTCTTACATTCATCCAAACAATTTTTCTGATTATATCCATTTACCACATTTTACTTTATATCTCCCAATAAAAATTCTTTCTTATTCTCCGGCATATATTTCCATTATTTTTGACTTTTCTTCATTAAATTTAAACTCATCTCTTTGTCCACTTTTGTGCATATCTTCAGCATAAAGATGTAATGGTCTGGAAAAGGTGAAGACAAGAAGTGAGGGGAGAACACATCCAACTATAGTCAGACAATGGGTCTTCAGTAGGATGCTGGAGACAACGTGATGAAGTATTTAACCTATGATTGCACACATTTCCAAATAGTCTAGCTCAATGTTTGTTTATTAAATCTACATGCACTTTGGGTCAGTTCATCCACACCTCACCCCTCTTCTTGGTTCCATTATGCCCCAGAGTTCAAACTTAGGAGAATTTACCTATGACTCTCTTAACAGAGATGCACTTATGCAGACTAATAGCTACTGTACATCTATATAAGTCATAGCTAAGGAGATATATTCACCCAAATCTATTCCAATGTTATTATCCTATAATGGTATGTGTGTGTAATATATATTTAAGGTCATTGATTAATCAATGAATGTGGAGTTAGTTTAAATAAACTACAGAGACCAAATTGAGATTAACAAATTGAATAACATTTTATTTATGCAAAAATAAATAAATCCAAAATATTTTAAAATACATATACAAAAAAAATATGATAGTGTGTCTCAATAATGGATTTCTACCAAATCAATATTTAACAACATTTGTGTTTCCTTACCCATAATTCCCATGGTAGAAATTCATATCCAAGACTCTTATTATATACACAAATTTTAAAGAAATATAAAAACAAAATTGGTTTAGCACATATGAATCTGACTATCTAATTTATATCTTCCTTTTGACAACATATGGTTCGAATTCGTTTGTTGGTGGTTGATCTCTTTGAGGGTCCCCACTCCAAAAAATCTACATATAATCCCTATTGTCATAGAATAGACCATTCATTCATTCAAGGAATTTAGTCATTTGCACAGAAATAACAGAATGTAAACAAATGTTAATTAACACATAACAAGATAACATAAATTCTGTCATATTTTAGTGTTATGTTTAAGGTATGAGAATCAAAAATCTTACCTCTCATTCCTTATCAATGTAAACCACTAAGAAAGAGGAGTGTTAACCTAAATTTTATTTACAAAAAAGAAAATTCAACTCAACCATTTCCTGCTCCTCTGTTTTCTTTTAAAGTGAACTATTCCAAAAATCTATATTATAGAAATCTATGCCTCCAAATGTGATGAATGAAATAATAATAAAAAAATACAATACAGAGATATTTACAAAATTAAAACACGTATTTAAAAAAAAAGTAAACTTCATCAAATCAATTTAGTTAGAGCTCATGAGTTGGTAATGTCCTTCATGTATTATAGTTCATGCACTATGAACAGTCCTCCTTGATTAATGTATCCATCACTCATTGACACTTTTGGGTTGCATTCTAAAACAGCTCCACAGCAGTCATTGCTTGGTCTTTATCCCGGTACAAGCATTTCATGTTGGACAAAATATTTTTATCAAGCAATTTATGAATAGGCAAATAAAAGATATTAAGCTTCCATGGTTAGATTTCTGATGGTCAATCCCACAACATCATGCTTTAGCCTAAGTGCATTGTGTATCACTTTAACACATATATAAACTTTTAAAATAATTGCAGCAATTCTTCTGCAAGATAAATTATTCCATTCTTTTTCTTTAATGACTGGCTATATTTTTTTTCTTTCATCTGTATTTGAATAGAATTATTGCTTTGTTCTTTTTTTTATAAGCTAAAACAATTTTCTACTTTGCACAAGAACATATCATCAGCAAATAAAAAAACTGATAATATATACACTCCCTTGCCATCTATTAATGGTATCTCTACCCCTCTTCCTAGTCTTTCTATTGCTCTCTTCATTTCTCTCAAATATAATAAAAAAATAGGTGACATAGGGCATTCTTGCCTTAATCCCACCCACTTTTAGCTCTAACTGATTCTATATTTCTTAATTGACACTATAATAATCATTTTCATACAATGTCTTAATAAGATACCTGAAGCTTCATTCATTCCCAAATGTATTAAACTTACCCATAATCTATTTGTAGTTACTTTATCATATGTCTTCTCTATATCTATAGACCATATACAACTGTCTACCTGTATTCTTACTCATATCTAAGTTGTGTGACTACAAATAAACTAGCTCCTACATACCTATTCAATTGAAAACCTCACATTTCTCCCATTACATTATTTTCTTCCATTCATTTTGCTATCCTTCTAGCAATGCAAAAACTTTATATAACACTGAAGTTATTGCTATCAATCTATAATTGTCTAACTTTCTATGATCCTTATCCTTTCCTTTAAATAATAACCTTACTTTTCTATTAATCCAGCTATCTGGAAATTCTCTCTTCTGTGCCATCTTATTAAAATACAATAGATTTAATTTTGTCCTATTTTCTAAATTCATCACTATCTTTGTTGCCCATCCATCTAAATCTCTCGCCTTTCCACTTTTCAATTTCTTCCCTGCTTCATTCAATTCATTTTCTGCAAACCTCATATTTCCATTACTATATGCTTTTATATTTATTATTCTGTCCTTTGAATCTAACATCTTTTCTATGTCCATTACATACTTATTTAAGATTGTCTCTAATTCTTCTCTAGAGCTACACTCTTTTTCCTCATCATTTAGTAATACTATTTCTCTCTCCTCCCTATATTCCTTCTTTTAATATATTTCCAAAATTTTTTACTCCCATCTCCTCCACTTTTATTAATATCCTCCAATAATTTACTATTTAATTTCATTCCCTATAATTATCTATTTTAGCCAACTTCTTTTTTTAAAAAAATATTTTCCCCATTTAATATTAACATCTTTTTCACTTTCTTTGTTTTTAATAATCACATTTATGTTCTCTGCATTGGATATCTGCTTTGTAAATTAATTTAAAATATTTAATACATTGATACTAATTAAATAGATGCCAAGGGGGTGCTGAATTTCCTCAACACATTACTTTTGCTGTTTCACTATCATCAAAAAGTGCAAATATTATCAATTGTTTTTTTTTATTTTATTTTTGTCAATATTTTTAATATGTCAATTTGCATGCTTAACTTTCACCAGGCAAAAACACAAAATCTCAAATACTTATTAAGACCAAAGTGTGATTTTAAAAAAGAATGCTAAAACAAATTTGGCATCTTCCTTTTTAAGTACATCTTTAAATACTGTAACATAATTGGTTCATCTAAATCAGAAATCACATTCGTTAATTTTTATGATGACAAAACAGCGATTACTGCTTTTATTTTCAAAGTAAACGTTATTGATCAAGAATATAATGTTATATCAGTGAGTTAAAAAGCTACAGTGGAGATAAATCAGGTGACATATATACTTAGATATAGACCACTTACAGATTCTCATGCAATCACACGATTCTTAAATCTGCTTTATTAATTCAAACAAATTCTAAGATTATGATGCATAAATTGAAAAGCAAACAGAGCTTTAGATGCTCTGATTTTTTAAATCTTCATCTTAAAATAAACTTATTTTTCTGACAGAAGACAAAGTTTTTTCTTATATTCTTATGTTTTTGATGCCGCATTAGTTGATAAAGGTCAATTCTGTCTTCATGAACTACAGAAAAATATATATTATGATGTTAAAAAACACTTTTATTATATCATTCATGAAAGTTTGAATTCTTGGAAGATTTTCATTTTCTACTTTGTATTGTAACTGGACAGAAACCAACCCCACTTTTCATTTTTTATTTCCTGATGAGCATATTGCAGGAAGGAACTATCGATTGGCATTCCCCAATGCAGACATCATCCCAACAACAACAATATTTCCTGCTCATCAGAGGATGTAGCGCCATAGAGACTGGAAGCATCTAGAAATTTATGTGCTTGGTTTCCCAAATGGCACCACTAGAGTTCCATCTCATTACAACCTTACTTACCATCATCTGATTATGCCAAACATAACTCAGGAGACATGAGATTCTTGTGAGAGAGATACAATGAATAATTATGCAAAAATGGAACTAAACAATTAGATTAATTTTTAATAACAACAATTTTATTAACAATAATTCATTAGAATGGAACTAAACAATTAGATTAATTTTTAATAACAACAATTTTATTAACAATAATTCATTAGCAAGTCCTTCTAATATAGTTCATATAATGAGAAGAAGTCTAGAAATATTTCAGGTAGGTTATCCAAGCAAAACCCCATTTTTTTGTTCACATGATGAGAAGAAATCTAAAAAATATTTCATGTAGGTTATCCGAGCAAAAACCCATTTTTTAGTTCACATGATAAAAAGAAGTCTAAAAATATTTCATATAGGTTATTCGAGGAAAAACCCATTTTCTTAGTTCACATAATGAGAAGTCTAAAGACACATTTCAGGTAGATATACATACACAATTAATAAGCAAATGTTTTTAACCATTTATTCCAGGTCTGTAGAAGCATTTTAAGCAGGCACACATACACAATTTATAAATAAATGTTTTTGACTATTGATTTCAAGTCTATAGAAGCATTTAAAACAGATGTACAACTAATATAAGTATTACAATTGTTATTCAGCTATGTGAAAGCATTTCAGGTAGATGTACATATAATATCAGTATTGCAATTATTATTCCAGGATTGTGAAAGCATTTCAGGTAGGTATACATATTATATTAATACATCAATGTTTGTAATCACCTATTCCAGGTCCGTAGAAACATTTTGAGTAAATGTAATGTACAGATAATATCAGTATTACAATTATTATTCCAGGTATGTAAAAGCATTTTAAGTAGATGTATATTTATACACATATGTATTGTTATTTTATTGAGATATATATAATATGCACAAAAGCATTTTGGATTCATACAGCATCTTATTATTTTTAAGAATCATTACAGGTAGGTAAGCAGATAATATCAACAATTCCATATTTGTGGAGCATTTATAATCCAATCCAGTATAGATGTATATTTATACACATGCATTTTATTATTTTATTAAAATATAGATAACACGCACATAAGTATTTATGATTCACATAGCACTTTATTATTTTTACCATATCTTTGATTGACATTTCCATTTAGCTGGTTCATTTGAAATAATTATTATAATTATTATTAGAAGTATTTCTATTATTTAAATATATCTAAAATTTTATGAAAGAATTGGCGTTTAACTAATGAATTATATAACACATATATACGTCTGTGAGTGTTTTTAATTAAATAATAATGATTTTCATTTGTTAAATAAAGATAAAAAAAACTAAATAAAGATAAAAAAAACTATCGTCAACTTTTGACTGAAGTTAATAATTGATTGTGAAAATTTTTCTTAAGACTAATAATATAACATTTTCTCTCTTTTGTTTTATAAAAATTAATAGCTATAATTTTAATTCATATCTTATTGTAATTGAATCATTTTTAATTGCTTACCTCTAAATTTCATGTCTTTGTTTATTACTGCATTACTAAATAACTGGGGATTTGTCTTGAATGGCATATTAAAACTTCTAGGCAAGGCTTGGAGTTCACATGGTGGGCAGATAGAGGAAAGAAGTGGTCTCTAGCCTACGGTCATATTAGGATTTTTCATTAGGCTGTTTGATGGTCTCATTTAGTCACTTTTTTAATACTCTTGTAGCTAAATCTTGTGTCTCTAAATCAATTAACTATAATAATAATAACCTTCTACTGATTTTCCACACTATTTATATTTTCTCTCTCTGACAAACGGATTCTGCTTACATGTTCCTTTTCTCCCATTGGTAGCAGCTTCTTGTTTTTTAATTCCCTAGATCATTGGACAGTTTCTCTTTGGTGGGAACAGACTTTTAATTAGTGACTATTTTTGATTATCTGCCTTCACGTGTTTTTGAATTTTAATTTTTTATTGCCTGCAGTACGGTGATTTGACACCTACATATTTATTCTGTCTTAGAAATTTTCTTCAATCTGAGTTTTAATGTTTGAAAATTTCTTTTATTTGACTGATTTTTAACTTGAATTTATTAATTTTAATAAAAAAAGATTTATTCTTTTTTAATTGCAAATATAAAGTATTTGCTTTTCTTTTTATTTTATTTTTTCATTTTAAAAAGTTCGATTTACTTTTAATGTGACCAAAGCATTATTTTCAATTGCGGTCAAATTTCATTATTTCTTCCTCTTCTTTAAAATATTTAGTATAATTAGACTTTTTTTTTTTTTTTTTGCAATATTGCTAGTCTGATGTAAAATATTATTAGTCTTTTTAATTTGGGGGGGGGGGGAGTGAAACAGTATATCTGTTTCAGTATTATCTTTGATGACTAGAAATAAAAATACAATTTTAATGTAAAACAAATAATTTGTTAAATACACAAACAACCTGCAACAAATAATGCAGAAATAAAAATGCAGTTAGGATGATGTCATCATCTTACATTTATATAAATCACTGTGACTGACCAAAAGGAGTGAAATTTAGTACCTGGTAAAGGCAGTACAAATAACAACTAATATATTCTTTATTTGAGCTCATGCTGATATGAACTAACTGTTCATTGGGTGGCTCAACCCTGAGGATTTCATATCATGTAAATATATAACACTGAAATAGAAAAGATTAATTAAACTCTGTGAACAAGAGCTTATTAGATATAATTTAATCTTTTGTATTAAAATAAATAATGGAATGTTTGAAAAAAAAACCCATGTATACAATTAACTTATATGTGTACTTGTGAGTTTTCAAGTAAACCAAGATGGCAGCCCATATTTTTAATGGCTTCTAATCTACTGAAACTGTGTTAGTTTTAAATTAAAATAAAATCAATAAATCGATTGTTAAATTAAAAAAAAAAGGAATAAATTCTGATACATTTCATTAGGAAGTTTTATTTCAAATTTTTTTATATACTTGTATTATAATGTGGGAAGTGATAAGACAATATTGCTGTACTTTGATTCAATTCAGCTTATTTCTTTTGTCAGTAGACTTTTTTTGTAAATTGTCATAATGATAAAAATTTGGGACCTTCCTGACACAGAACATGATGCAATAGATTATTTCCAAAGGTATAGTTTTTTGCCCTCTTAAAAAGTATGGGTTAATGGTCATGATATGATTGCATGCCATTGACATGAATGAAGTGTAAATATTGTATTTTCATTAGTTAATCCCCAAAAAATATAAATATTGTAATTAATTTTTTCACAATGATTTCTTTTTTTAAAATAACAATAATAGAAAATAAAATGTAATTATTAAATATAACATTTCCTAGCAGGCATTTTTTTTTTTTTTGTAAACATTTTTGGGCACCCAAAACTGTACATTTATCAAAAATATGGACTGCCATCTTGGTTTACTTGAAAATTCATAAGCACCTAAACTTCTTTATTATACATAAGCTCTTCAAAGTTAAACTCTGAGGAAATAATAATTCATTTTTTGTAATTTATGTAAGTTTTTGGGTTCTTAAAGTTGCTTTGAGATATCCTATTCAACTTTTTCTTAATAAGAATAACTTTGAGGAAACTATTATTTGTGCTTATGCATATTATTATCTATCTTGCATTTATCTATATCTCTATAATAATTGGTTTAAAAAAAATGTATGCTTTCTTTTCTTTAAAGTTAGTAAGAATGTTTTTAATAAAGATCAATTTAAAATATGCATAATCACAAATTTTCATAATAGTTAACTGTAGTTTTTTTTTACATAATTAATAATTATAGTTTTTTATTATTTTACATTTTGTAACAAATCAGTATTAAAAGGCTTTTTCCTCTTAGTAGAAAATTACATTTTGTATGTTTCATCTTCATTCGCAGCTTTACAAAAAAAATTTGTATGGTTACTTAACATAGTAATTTTATTTATGATGATTGCTGATCCAAACTATGAATAGACTAAAGGTAAGTAATATTTAGTCATTAAAGATTCATTTGATGAACTGTTATTTGACTAATAGAGATGAAGTCTAAATTGATATAGCTATAATCAGTAAGTCTAGTTTTGCTCTTATGGATTGTTAATTTATGACAATTTATAACTGCAGTGGATTTTTTGGTATTATGCTTTTAGTGACTAAGAATTTCAAATCTTATTTTATCTTCTGTAAGGCAACCCTGATCTAGGCAATCAGCATGACATCAGAGGAACCGTTCTATCTAAATGCCCCTTAAATAATTCAAACAAATCTATCTGGTTATGGTACATATGAGATATCATACTTACATTTTAGGAAGAGTTGTCATACTTTTGGAATGAAAGTGAACATATGTAGATAATGTCACATCAGAATATCTGCGTTCTTATCTGCTATAATCACTTATAATTTTTTTGTCATAAAACATGTGTTGCCATTCAATGCGAAGACACTTTTTTTCCACAGAAATTTCAAGCAGTTTTAAAGAAAGATGATTGATAAAGTCATATGACTTAGATAGCTTTGTTAAAAACAGTGAATCAACAAATTGTTAAATGATAAAGGAATAGCTCAGCGGAGACGCTTTAATAAAAATCTATCAACAAATTGTTAAATGATAAAGGAATTTATCAGTCATTTCCTTTAATGAACTGACATTTGAGAAAACAAGAATTTTTTGTCACGGATAAAATCAGTTATATCTTTTGATCTGAAGATTTTATTTTTTATTGTTTATTAATAATTCAAAATTATCCTTTTCATCATTAATAGTTTAATTTACTAAATTCATTCAAAATAGCTGTTTTTGATAGCATTTTAAAATAAAACCCTATGATTGTGTTATTGTTTATGCTGGTAAATATAATTTTTTCTTGGTTGAAGCAGACTATAATAGTTTTTTAAAAAAGATTAGATCTGATTAAAAAAAATTAAATATCTTTTTCTTATAAATAGTATATATTTTTTTGTAAACTTTGGCTTTGAAGATTTGCAAATGGTACTTTTTGGAGAAGCAAAAAATTTGTCACAACAAGTTCTTTTTTTTTTTGAAAAATTTGATTTGGTAGTGGATGCCTTGAAAGTGACCAAGATATTTATATAACAAAATTATTAGAAAGATTTTTTTAAACAGAATGTTGTAAGTTTTATGTAAACTAGAATCAATTAGATTTTACTAGGTCAAAAGCAAGATCATTGATTATTATTACAGGTTTACAAGAGAGAATTACTGTATGATATATGAGAGATAACTGTGCCAATCAAATATTTTTTTTACAATTCTGTGTTACCTGGGTTTAGAATTAACCATGGACATATAGTGCAGTTTTGATATAATAGTCTCGTAATAATATCTCAATTGTAAAATAATTAAATACAAATAAAAATTGAAATTGAATAGACAACCCCCAAATGAGTTGGTGAAAAGTATCTAAGGTCATAATAACATATTAGCCCATGGCTTCTTGTAATTTCTTATTAACAATGTATATAAATTTGCACCTCTTTTATTATATATCACCCACAACATTCTTTTTTTTAAAGCATGAATAAGAATCTTATTGTTATATTTGGATCATATTCTCCACTAAATAAATGGGCAAAAGTTTGTTGTTTTGCCAAGAAAGAGCAATGTCTAATCAAAATTTTTAATAACTTTAACAATAGGGAAGATCTCTAATTTAAGATATTCTTTCTTAATTAAATTCCAGAGTATTATTTTTTTTTTATTGCTGTATAAATAACCACTGGTTTTACTTTTACAGACTTTTCCCAGAAACTTATGCTTTTTATATATGATAATCTTCCTACTTTTTATTTTCATTTTACAACTCTAGATGGCAGTACAAATACTACTCTAGGGTGGGTAAAAAGATGGAATTTAAATTTAGTGAAGAAAAATCAAAACTAATCCTGGCGAAAGAGTAAAGAGAAGGAATTTTTTATTGGGAATATAAAATTAAATGTGGCGAATAGGTATTACTATTTGGGAATTATCTTAAGTAATCAGAAAAATTGCTTAGATGAATGGATGAAAAAAATTAAAAATGAAACAATGAAAAGAAAGTGACAGATAAAGAAATTAGCAATGTTTTCATATAATAAATCTATCTGTTAGTAATGGGGTGTTAGATTACTTAGAAAAAATACAAAGAAAAGGAAGACATGCATTAGATGCAGATGTGTGGACCTCAAAGGAGTTAATTTAAGGAGAAATGGTATGTTTAAGTTTTTATATGAGAGATGCAAAAAGCAAAATGAAAATGTTCAGTAGATTGCAATTTATGAATAGTAAGAGAATAGCAAAAATAGTATTTAACTGGGTTGTGAGTAAAGGATAGGCAACAAGATGGGTAAGAAAGATAGTTCAATATGCAGAAGATTTGGATAAAAACTTTATGTCAGTATACTTGTACAAAAAGTGGGATGATTATGTTAGGAGGATTATTGAGTATTTTAGTGGCAAAGAATGGGATAGAAGAATAGATGCATTGTTAAAAATAGGGATTGAAGAGATGGAGAATTAGTGTGGAGAGTAAAAAGAGTTTAAATATGTATAGAAGTAAACAGAATAATAGGTATGAGTTAATTTACAATAATAGCAAGGAAAGTAAGTTTACTGTTTAAGACTCGAACAGGATCATTAGCAACAAGGAAATGTGTACATAAATGGAGGAATATGGGTGATTTAGTTTACAAGTTATGTAAGGAAGGCATGGAAAATATTAGGCATCTGTTATAAATGCTTACAAACAGAAAGGGTACAAATAGTAAAGTTGTGGAAGAATAAATAAAGTGATTATACAGAAAGTGGGTTCTTAGTTTTTATGCTGGGTTTGGAAAAAGATAAGGGGGATCTAGATATAAAAGCCATAGAGTGAACAAAGATAATATTGTGGGAATAGGATGAACAGGATAGAGAAGAATATGGGGAAAACTTAGGGTGGAGAATGGAAATGGAAGGGAAGATAGCTGACTCCAATAAAAGAAAATCCATAGCTTTATATAATACTTGGATTTGAATAAAAATGCTTCCATCTTATTTTGAATTCATTAAAGCATTTAAATTTATCTTGAAAAACAACTTCGTAAAATCCATAATTTAAAACAAACTCTCCAATTATTTAAGATAAGATGAAAATGGTACCAATAATTATCATTTATTTTAAATTCTTTATACTAGAATTATTATTTGTCATATGTACAGTATTTTATCTACTTATAATCAATGAAACTATTATTTGTCATTTGCAATGAAAAAATAACAGATCATTCCCCCTGGTGCAAATTATTGAAAGTTAATATATATATATATATCTCAATAATCTTATTGGTAGTATAAAGCAATTTACCAAATTTCACTGAGATAAAAAATTTGTTGCACTTTATTCAGTAAACTGGAAGCACATTCTAACCTCTTTGTCATGTTTTCTTGACTCAGTAAAGTAGCTTTCCTTAATTCATAAAGGCATTTTATCATTGGTTATGTTTTTCTAGTTCTCATCTTTCATTTATCTTCAAACCTATGTCAGAAATAGAAGTTTTGCATACTATCACAAAATCTCTTAATCTGGTTCTTGCCATAAACAATACTATTATCGGCATATCTCTCAGGACTGTCAGGGCACAGAAAATATTTCATCACAATTGTTGGCAAACATCCATGATAAGATATATACCATTGAGAAAAAATATAGAAATATAAATCTGCATTACCATTTAATATTGATAAATGTATATTTTTGTCACTAAAATTTGGACCATTATAATAATAGTATATACAAGCGCTTTAACATGCTGGGTGAAGAAGCTGTTAAGTTAATGGTAAGAAAACAAAATAAATTAATGTAGGCCTACTGCTTTCAAGGTTTTGTCCCTCATATTCATAGCCAAAACAGATTTTAAATCGTTGTTGTAATATTGCTAAATGGTGATGTATGTAAATGCATATATAAATTATAATAAGTAACAAGATCTGACAACAAGCTACTAATGATGATGATGATTTCATTACTAAAAGATTTTTTGGAATCATAAAACCACTTTTTCATTAGATCATCTAGATCATAGGTTCCCAAACTTTTTCAGGTCACCACTCCCTTTGCAAGACATAAATTTTGTAATGCCCCCCCCCCCCTATGTACAACAGTTCTCCATATTCAATCTGTTTGATATTTTTGATGTAAATAGCAACTAATGATACTGTATCAGATGATGCCTATCCCACAATTCATATGATGCGTGCAAGGTATAACATGATGTCAATGTCCCACATTGGAATAAGGCATCAACATAAACTCAAAGTTATTAAATTTAAGTTTAAATGAGTAAAATCAAACCAAAATTAATTATATTTCCTGATTTCTCCCTATCCAAAACTCTAATACCCTGCTAATTGGTACCACAAAGTTTTAGGCAGCATATCTTTGAAAGATTGAACCTAAACCTCACCTTTATGTGCCACTTTCAAGAAAAAAAAAAACACTTTCAAAAAGGAAATACCACTGCCAACAAAACAAAGCAAGTCAATAAATTTTCAATAATCACATACAAAGATTACAAAAATAATAATAATAATTTCATGCAAAGTAAGTTTCTCTTTTCTCAAGTAGAACAGTGTGTTAAAAGCAAACAATAACAACAAACAAATATGTATATATATATACACCTTGGCATACACACAAGCATTCCAGAAATTAATTTGATAGAACTGTTTTAAAGTATGAAAATCAAATAGTAATTTATAGAGAAACAAAAAAAAAAAATACAAATAATAAAAAAAATACAATCAAATTTATAGCAACAAGACATAATGATAATAAATTAAAATAATTATACCATCCGACTTCATTCTGGTTTCTTTCTATTAACCATCACCAGACTTAGTAACTTTTAAAGGTGCTATAAACCACGACAACAAGGCTGTAAGGCTTCTCTTCACAAGAAAACATAAAATTCAGATGTTCGTCATCATCAGCTAGCATCTGTGGTTACAGCATAGGAGTCTGGCTGGTGCACTAACATTGGGAGTTTACTTCATTAGCATTTTAATGATAAAATTTAGGCATTTTTATATTTCTCAGCTTTCTCTAGAAATCTTTATAATAATGACAGCAACCAACCAAGGGTCGATCATGCAATTCTACACAGACTATAATTTGAGACTAGACTCAGCTCTGCCTTCTTTCATAAAGTTAGTTCAGCAAATTCCTTAATCGCCCAGCAAACAAAACATAGCAAGAAAAATAATAAACTCAGAAGATACCCCCCTCCCATCACCCACTGAAGCAATACAAATTGAATAACCTTTTTTCACTATTACAGCTGTTATCTCCAATTTTTTGGATAATTGATCATAACACAATTGATATAGCTTTTTACACCTTTTTATCTTTCACTTCTTTCATTTTCCACTCAGACTCTTTTAATTCCTCAAGAAATATAGATTCTAATTTTAATAGAATGGAAATAGCTTTTTCTATCTTTACAAAGATTCAAAACAAAAAACAAATCTGAGATTCAACAAATTTTTAGATTCTCTTAGCTTATATTAGCATTAAATTATTTAACAAAAAATATAATGCACAGAATGACCACTTTTATCTATAATTAAAATTTAAAATTAACCATACAATAATAACCTGCATTCCTTTTAACTTGTTAACAGAGGAAAAAAAAGCATCAAAAATGTGCAAAACATTTACAATTATTCTCACCATCCCCCTTTTTTTATATATATTCTTGCATATAAACAATTTATAAAATAGCCATAAAATCGGCAAAATAATGTAAAAATTACTGGTTTGAGAGCGAGTTAAAGCCGATGATTGGTGCATCTGGAGAAATGGCTAGACCACCTGAACACCCCCTCCCCAAATGCTTCTGAACCCACTATCATCTCCCTAGAAGTCTTCACCACCCACTGGGGGCAATTCCACCCACTTTGGGAAACACTGATCTAGATATATATCAAACTAAATCTGTAATTTACAATCAAATGAATAGAAAACAACACTATTTTCAAGTTAAGATCTGAAGAAGACTGCTAGTACAGTCGAAACTGTTATAATAAATAAAATTATTTGTTTAAAGTGTTAAAGAAGTGTTGATGAGTTTATAGTGAAATACTAATAGTTATTTGTAATTTTGGGTTATAGTAATTTATTATATTGTTAACTATAAGAAGCCCAATGATACCAGGATTTGAGGGGAACTATTTTCTCTACCTCAATTATTTGTTTTAATTTAAAGTTAGTTTTTTGAAAAAATATATCTTCCAATCAATAAAAAAGAAATTATAAATCTTTAATCTCTCTATAATTTTTTTTTATTTTTGTCTTAAAGAAATCAGATATAATAATGAGATTAATTCTTATTTTCACCTATTTTCAAGAATAATGAAACTTTTATATAATTCTGAAAAAAACGACTACCTTTCCTCACTAAATTGGACTATTAATTTTTTTAGGCAATATTTAAAAAATCAAGATTCCCTAAAATTAGCATTCTTTTTTTTAAAACACATTGTTTTATTCAAATACAGAAAAAGTATTCTTAATGGACTCATTCCTAGAAAAAATAATAAGTCTGATCCATCTAATCATTGACTAAATATTTTTATATCTCCTTTATTTAAATCATAATTTGAAAAATTACATTTTTTAAATGAGATAATTTTTTTAATCACCATTTTTAAAACATAGGCATCACATGATCACTATCTCATACTAGCACATAATTGTTATTAAACAATTCAAAACAAAGCAAAACTCTCACTCACGAAGGCCACAAGCCAGAAACTAGTCTGGGGATATTGGATGAGTAGGCACTAGATAGGGATTTTATGCACAAGCCTTCTGGCATCCATTGATTGCTCTTGTTGGCACAAGATGGCACTACTGTATGGAGAGTTTTGCTTTGTTTTGAATTGTTTAAAAACATAGGCAGCTTGAAATTATTCAATAAAAGTCCAGTTCTTACATTCAATTTCTAAAAAATTTAATAAAGTCGTTGTTAATCTTTTGATTTTCATAATTAAATTATGAAGTTCATTATATGAGAAATTTAGGAAAACTCAAGCATTTGCAAAATCTTTGAAATATTTCTTGATTCATTTGAGATTCATCAAAGTTCTAAAGTTTTTTTCATAGAGCCTTTTTAAAAAAAAAAATCTACAAAAAATATTTCAGCCATCATTCAAATTAAGAGTGGATAAGAATGTCATCTTCAATATGAACACTGGTCGATCTAAGATTTTATTATACCCATTGGTGGATTTTGGCTTTGGGGCTTCTAGGTGGAAAGACTATTTGGAGCCTCATCTAAAAATATCAAATACAATCACACATTCGCAACTCAAAAATTTTTATTAACCAATCTTATACTTTCTCTTCATGCATTAAATTCTCAAGTATTTTATAGAATGTTTTCAACACATCAATCTATATATTCAACTTTTCTACTTTTACTTTTCCTTAAAAAGTTTTTTCAAAGGAATATTATAATTAGACAAAAAAATATTTATCCTGAGTTCAAATTAATTCACTCAAAATATTCACCACAAATGAACACCAGAACAGAATATTGACAAATAAAAGTGATTCTTATATGCCGTCAGAAATCAGATTATTCTGAGCTTTTTCAATTTGAATTCAGATTATATAAAGTTAAAATATTGTGATGTTAGATATGAAAAATTATAATGAAAAAAATCAAATCACAACTTCAAATTAAAGCTATAATATATAAAACTATGCTATTGGTATATTAGCTGAAATATATACTATGTAAGAACATATAAGTATCATTGTCATTAGATCATTTTATAAATAGAACAATTGAAATCTTAAAACAAAATTGGAATAGTTATGAGAATTTAGTGATCGCTTGTTCTGACTTTACAAAAATCCATATTTATCCTATCATCAACTATTTTTCTCCTTCATCTAAGCAAGAATTTTCCTAATTCTGTCAGTTTTTCTTTTTTGTCCATCTAATTTTTTGTTCAGAATGGCAGATTCATTCGCAACTGAAAATTTTTAGCTATGTACCAAAATTTAAAAAAAAGGAAATTTAGCTTAGATTACTTGCTTCTGGAATGCTCCAATATTACATGATCTAATAGGAAATTTCCTATATAAATATTGATTTATTAGTAGTAACTAGTTTGATTATTATATCTTCTTCTCTGTGACATTGATTGTAAATATTACTATTATTTAAATAAATTTAATAAACTCCAGCTTAAAATTCCTATGTCTATTTATTTCCTCTTGACATTTTGATTACTCTGCTTCTGAAATTAATAAATGTTGTATTATTCACTTTTTTTAATAATATAAACACATTGTATACAATACATCAACAATAATTCTAATCATTACTATCTATATATAAGCACATGGGATCACAGAGCAAAGACATATATAAAGACAAATATTTCTATATGTCCCATGCTGTCCCTTTTGTTTGTTTATCTTGCAATGCTACTGTTTTTAGATTTGTACAAACTTTAGTTTCTGAAATACTTCATCACTTGGTTTAATTTTAGCTTTCCATTGTATTTTCTCCTCAGGCATATCCTCACAATGAAAGAAGTCAATATTGTATCTCCTTAGAGTTTTAGACATAATCTATTATATTTCTCTTAAATTTCAAAATAGATTATAAACAGAATTCTCAAATTTCAAAATAAAGTATTTTTTTTTAGAAAATCTATTACTTCACATGTCCAATTCAACAAAAATATTCCTTTGAACAGTAACTGAATATTATGATCTTACCATTATATGTTAAAAGGTTACAGAACATTCATAAATAAAAATTTTCATACTTTTTGTCTCACAATAAATTTGGCAGCTCTACGTGCAACTAATAATTTAATTTTAATTTATTAAGAGCAACAGAATATCAAAACCTGTGCTGCAACTTAGCATCCAAATCTCCTTTTCTACTTAAAAAACTATCAAAATTTTTAGATTGTGTCAAATTTTCAAGCTGATAACTATCCAAACTAGAAGTTTCAAAAGACTTTTCTTCATCTCTGGTTCTTGAACTTTATGTACTCAACCAGTCTTTATAATTTAAATTAAAAACATTAAACGGCTTTGTAGATCATCTCATCAGGCATTCTATTAATCAAAAAGATGAAGTTCTTGATTTTATTTTTAATATATTTAAGTTAATAACTCTATTATCAAATCTACATTATATCTTTATATCAGTTGATATAAATAATAATGTTCCTTTATATAGTTTCTTTTCCAAGATGAGGTGTATTGAATTATAACATTATATATTTTCTACTAATTTGTAAGCCCATGGCTGACTATTTACATAATTAAGAAATGTAGTTACATTGTATGAATGTCTAATGCCTTTATGGTGATTGCATGAATAATTCCTAATATCGTAATGAACACACTGAGCATCTTAGAATTATCTTTCTGGTGCTACAATTTGCACTAAATAGTTTTAATGGTCAGAATTTGTCCAAACAACTAATGATAAAAGCCTTCAATAAAAATTTAAATTTTTTAGCAAGTTTCATAGTCGAAAAACACATAGCAGTAAAACATTTTGTGGTAATTATTGTGCCAAGATGTCAGCAGAAATTAGTATATCTAAAAAGGAGTAGTAAATTTCTTATTAAGAGAAAAAAAATTAGTGCTTGGGCAACTTTTTCCATCAATATTTGTAGAAAAATAAATATATTTTGTATTTTTTTATAAGGTTTTTTTTCTGTAAAATTATTACATATTTATTTTTGGTATTTTTAATATTATGTAATGTTGTTTACATATAGCTTTTATTGAATATATTTGTTTTTCAAAAGAACATAAGCCTGTTGAAAATATAAGTGATTTCATCCTTGTTGCTTTTTTCCATTAAAATATATAACTGAAAGAAAAAATGCACAAAAAAATAAATAAATATAAATAACCCATGAGTCCATTCCAAAACAACGATTATATCAGGATATGCATGTAACAAGAAGGACTGCCATGCATTGCATCATAGAAACATCTTCAGCTAGATAGCATAGTTTATCTCCTCTGTGCAATTTACAGAAGAAAAAA
The DNA here is from genome assembly GCA_028023455.1 of Epiperipatus broadwayi. Classification (NCBI taxonomy): domain Eukaryota; kingdom Metazoa; phylum Onychophora; class Udeonychophora; order Euonychophora; family Peripatidae; genus Epiperipatus; species Epiperipatus broadwayi. Next base: position 2,151,871 of record JAQFVV010012548.1, read on the forward strand.
GGCCAAAGCAATGGAGTCAGGGGACATTTATAGACTGTGAACTGTACTGACATTTCTCAACTTAAACAATAACTGCCCTTTAATCATTCTATCATATAATTTTTTAATATCCAAAAACCCTAAATCTATTTAATATCCAATTCATAATTCTTTTTTTATAATTTTGTGTTGATAAAAAAATATAATTGTCAATTCTTCTATAAAAAACAAACATTACGCCTTTCCATTTGATATTTCATATACAAATATATCCTGCTCAGTTGGTAGAATGTCCAACTTGGAATCGGGAAGTCCCAGGAACAAAACTTCTTATGAACTCCCTAGCAATAAAACAATATGCCTTTTTTTATTTACAAATATGACTTGTCAATATTTTCCAAACTTTTATTATAAATAAACCACGCATAATTCCTTCCTCTCATATCATTGATGCAGTTTGGACATATCCATATTCCTTAAAATTAATTCTTGGTTAAATTTTAACACTTTAAATCATAACATAAGGTGGTACTTACATATTATCTCATCACCCAAACTTGGCAGCTGTGTTTTTTTTTAATTATACATTTTCAGGGTCTTCAATAAATGTGAAAATAAAATAGCCATCAAGCTTGGATAACAGGATAATATAAAACACAATCTGCATCCCAATTTGTTTCTATCCCTAACACAACAATTTTTCAAAAAATTTTTGACCCAGTAAATTTTTTTAAAATACTGTTTTCTAAGCTATAATTCAGGGTTGGAGACATTGTAAAAATGCAAATGTCCCCTATGATGTATTTCTAACTGAATTAATTATTCCAATTAGATTAAAACATCCATCTTCTTCCTACCACGTACTCATTGACAAATATAATCATTTAATAAATAAATGATTGCTGTATTTAGTATATATACAACTAGTGGGTCATTGAATATGAAATCCTATTTTAATCAAAAGTTTAATTTACTACATAAATAATCTTAACAATACCTTGTTTTCATCAGCAGTTAAGAAACCTGGGGGGGGAGGTAGTGACAATATTGTGAAAGACATTTTCCATAGCTCGCTGAGAATTAAAATTTTGCCTTGCAAGAAGGGATCCAAAGCATGGAAGAACCGATACCTAGTTTGCGAAAGGTATGATAAATTTAGTGGACGACAGAGTTTTCATGTCCAACTCCTGTAGTTCAAGCAGGATTGTTTCTGCAACATATAGTCATGCAAGAAAATTGGTAGCAGCTCATTAATCACAAGAAACCTCATCATTTCATTCACATGGTTACAGTGAACATTTACGTAACCAACTGACAATGTTTCATGAAGCTGTCGTAAATGTCCGTGCTTGACAACCAAATAGATACTATTAACTTTTTTTTTTGATGAATATTGTTTTTGGATTATATTTCACACTTCATCTTTATCCATTCAATGCACTGAATGTTTGCAATTATCAAAAAGAATTCATTTTCCATTATATTTAACAATATGATGTAGAAATAGTTCACCTTTATGTCATTACAGCAAAGAAAGGCAAATTTTTAAATTAATTTTCTTTTGACATTCATTCAATTCATGCATAAATTCCACCTATCCAGCATTATTACCGTGCTAATTTATTATAATAATGTCAAACCTTGCTAATAATTTACACATAATTTGAAATAGAATAGCTTCCACTATAGCTTTCAGCTAATGATTATCCATCTAAGTTTCCATTGTCCTCATAACTCATTTTCAAAATTAAAATCACTAAAATGAAACTTATCAAACTATCGACATACTATGATTTCATTAGCGACATTCTTCACTAAGTTTATTTATATTTTGAGCTGTCTATATTGCATATGATCCATGACAGAACTTATATTTGAAAACAACATAAATTTTTTGACTTTAGTTTCGTAAAAATTGCCTTTTAAAAAAAATGAGGATGACCTTCACAATAAAAAAAAAAAAAAAAGTACTAAAGTGAAATATCAGAAATATCAATAGTCAAACTTAGTACTTAAAGGAATCAAACTTTCATACATAATAACCTCATGTTACGTATATATATATATTTGTAATGTATAGTGTAGAAATGAGGTTTGAATCCCTCATTGTCATAACATAAAACCATTGGAAAATTTTCATTTAAAAATAAGATGCCAACATAATGACTAATTATATAAATATGTTTTAATTCGCTGGATGTGATACGATAGTCTACTACTATAAAATGAATAATTCGTTAGAGGGAACACGTACAACGAATTAACAATACAAGATTTCACCCCAAATATATTATATATTAATGAGGATAGTGTTTCGTAGAAAAGGCAGACCTCGTTTAGATTATAAAGGCTGATTACCATAGGAAGATATAGATGAGAATACAATAGAGAATTATGAAATGTTTCAGAAAAAAAAAGTTCGCTGCCTAAGTTAAAAGATAGCTTTGCGAAATATCAAATAAATAGAATAAATCAGCATGTGAAATATTTGTGCATGGATTGATTTGCATAGGTGTGTGTGTGTTTTGCGCGCTTATATCCTTTTTCTCTGTGTGTGTCTCTTGGAATTCGTTTATGACTACTAATGATAACTTTTTTAAATATATTAAAATGAACTCCAACTAATTTTTAAACATTTAAAAGTTTAATCATTTAAAAATCATAATAAGTAGCCTAATTAAAATTTAAAAAATACATTTAATTTAAAATATACTGTATTTATCATCACTTACTTTTCTTTAAAAAAAAAAAAACAGTCGTCATATTACATTAAAAAAATAAGTTATCACTACAATTTTAGCAACTTTTACTGCTCTCTACTGGAAATTTTCCAAACTAATTTTTAAAATATAATATCTTTTTTTTTATTTAATTTAAACATTTTATAAATAAAAATTGTATAAAATAGAATTACAATATGCCCAATACAAAAGATAATTTTTTTTTTAAAATTAAACAAAAAAATACTAAAACAATGATATAAAATAAAATTAATATTCAATAAGTAAGTTTTAAACTAACAAAGAGTAATTTAATGGAATAATTTAATATTTACAATTTTAAAAAATGAATTCATGTTTTCACAAAGATATAAAATATAAATAGAAATGTAACTTATATAAATATTTACGCATATAAATATTTATATGTATAACCTAAAAAAGACTTATTTGACCAACTCTGGATTAATACAGGAATTTTATCTTCTGATTAATTATAGTTTGATAGTCATTTACTGGCTGCAGAAAGGAATTTGCTATTAACTGAAAAGAGACCTTTTGATTCTTCTTGGAGGCCTTAAAGGAATCGGGCAGGGAAAATTCCTAAATATCCACTTCATATGTTCTTGTCGTTGCAGCTGTTATTACTATGAGATTATTCATATGGTGTACGAACATGGATGGGCTGCTCACCAACACAACACGCATTAGCCAGTGTGATGAATTTATTGGCTTTTTACCTCTGAGTTTAAGATCAAGAAGCACTATGGTCTTTCTTCTCAGTTGCCTGATAAGGCAGAATGAATGTATGTGTGAATTAATTTTTCTTAAATAGATCTATTCAATTGTGTCGACAAAAATAAGTCATGGCTCTCATTCCCAAGAGACGTAAAGTCACCAGCCAAGGCCGCAGTTGGTTGTCAAATGTGGAAGCTGCTAAGAATTCCCTGATTGTGGACCCAGGTTGCCATTTGATGACTTTTTATTTAGGTACTTACATCTGCAGATCATTTTCAAGTGAAGAAAGATTGCAAGAATTGGAAGAACTGTCTTATATATAAATGGGACATTATTGAACTTGTGTGAAGTTAAAAAAAAAAAAAGTGAAGAGACGATTTAAAAAGTGGACATGTACTCTACTATTAAAGGCATAAATATTGGAAGTACAAGTGGAGTAGGATTCATTATAAATAAAAAAAAGTGGAAGGACAACATTATGGAGATTGATGGTGTATTGGACAGAGTGGCAAAATTAGTTATACAACTTAATAGCAGATACCAAATGCAGATAGTTCAGGGTTTTTGCCCCAACAAGTTGAAGTAGTAGAAGATTTTTATATGGATGTTCAAAAGGCTTTTGATCAGAGTAAACAACATTTTAAAATTGTTATGGGAGACTTTAATGCTAGAATTGGTAGACAAATGAAAGATGAAAGTGTTGTAGGTAATTTTAGTTATGGTAATAGAAAGGAGATAGGACATAGACTTGTGGAGTTTCAGAAAAAGAAAAACTTTATATTATGAATTCTTTTTTTTAAAAAATGTTAAAAGAAAATGGACATGAAAACATCAAAATGAAGGTACAGCAGAACTGGATTATATTTTGACTAACAGAAAATATGTAATTCAAAATTGTAATGTTTTTAATAAATTCATCACAGAAAGTGATCATCAATTAGTAAGATATAAGATGCATGTTAATGCAAAACTAGAAAAACAATATTTACAGTTGATATTCCTAATCTTCAGAAACATTCTAATGAATTTAAATTAGAACTTACAAATCGGTTTCAAGTATTAGTAGATTTTTAACATGATTCAGATTTGAATGAAATTAATAAGAAAATAATTGATACACTTTACTTTTAAAAACTGCAACAAAGTTAGCTGGTAGAAAAATAAGCAATTGACTGATAAAATGTCTACTGAGACTAGAAAATTTATGAAGAAAAAAAGCTATATGAAGATATATAAAAATAATGCATTAAAAGAGATTGAATATCTCAAATTTTGTAAAGTGGTGTAAAAAAGAGTTGATAATGATATAAGAAAGTATAATTGTGAGCTAGTAAGCAAAGCTGTAGAAGAGAATAAAAGTCTCAAGAGTGTAAAACAACATTTTGGTATTTGTAGAAAACTTATAACTGCAATAAGAAAAAAAGATAGAACTATTATTAAAAAGAGATATGACATCATGAAATGGGTAGAAGAGTTTTATTAAAAATTATATAGTAATATAGAACAAGTACATCCTACATCTTATATCTTTTGAATTGCCCAGGATTTTAAATGAAGAAGTGAGGCATGCAATAATGATAATGATGAAATTATAATGGATATATTAAAAGAAGCAAGTGAATAAAAAGAAAAATTTTTGGCAAAGTTATATACCAAATGTCTAAAGGATAAAGATGTAGCAGAAATTGGAAGAATGCAGTTTTAACATTAATATTTAAAAAGAGTGATAAAGAAGATATTAGAAATTACAGACCTATCAGCCTTTAATCAGTTTTATACAAAATTGTTACCAAGATAATTACATCTCGTCTACAGAGAACATTGGATTTCAATCAACCAAGAGAACAAGCTGGATTTAAAAGTGGTTTTAGTACAATAGATCATATCCAGGTATTGAGAGAAGTCATAGAAAGGACAAATGAATATGAGTTGCCATTATGTTTTGGATTTGTAGATTATGAAAAAAATATTTGATTCTATAAACTTATTTTTAGAGATTAAAGCATTGGATCATCAAGGTATAGACCCAGGATATTATCATATTCTGAAAAATATTTATAAAATTGTAACAGCAACAATTAAATTACATAATGATACTAGGAAAGTTAACATTGAGCAGAGTGATCCCATATCTCCAAAACTTTTTGCAGCAGTGTGCAAGAAGTATTTTGTAAAGTAAAAGAGTAAAAGTAAATAGAGATTATTTACGTCATTTAGATTTTGCAGATGATGTAATTGTTTTTGAAAATAATGCTTTAGAGCTGCAGGAAATGTTGCAGAAGGTAGCAGATGAAAGTAAGACTAAAGATAAATATTCAAAAGACTAAAGTAATGTTTAATGGATTTTCTCAAAATATGAAAATAAAGATTGATTATGATGAGTTAGAAGAAGTTAACAACTACAAATATCTTGGTCAGATTATTAAAACAGATGGAAACATAATGGATGAAATTAATCATAGAATTAAATTTGGTTGGAATGCTTTTAGTATAAATAACAATACTAAAATAATATTTATTTTCAAAGCGCAGATGATTTGAAATTAACTTACGAGAGAGTGCAAGTATTTACGATCTGATTGGCTATTAATAATCACAAGCGCTGAGAGACTTGCACTCTCTCGTAAGTTAATTTCAAATCATCTGCGCTTTGAAAATAATATTATTTACATATATTTCTGCAATTTATAACATCGATAATCTACTGCATAGTGAATCTAAAGATTTCATGCTGTATGTTTGTAATTTGAAGTCAGTGAGTAGTGTGTGAAGGTATTTAATATTCACACTTTCAGATATAAGTACTTTGGACTGGCTTGGATATATAGACAGACAAGTAAAGTTAAGAGTGGTTACCACTCTTTTCTTGTTAAATCGTTGTCCCAGTATTTACGATCTGATTGGCTATTAATAATCACAAGCGCTGAGAGACTTGCACTCTCTCGTAAGTTAACAATACTAAAAGAAAATATGCCTATGTGTTTGACAAGGAAGGTTTTTAATAAATGTGTTTTACCAGTTCTTATTTATGGATCTGAGACTTGGAAATTTAATAAAAGAGCAATACAAAGACTTCAGACCATCCAAAAAAGTACGGAGAGGTGTATATTATGAGTAATAGGAAGAGACTGAAAACACAATATATGGGTAAGAGAACTAACAGGTGTTAATGATATCATTGAAAGAATTAAAAGACTGAAGTGGAGTTGGGTTGGACATATTGTTAGAAGAGATGATAATAGATGAACAATTGAAATGTTAAATTGGATTCCAAGTGATTGTAAAAGATCCAGAAAGAGACCACATATAAGATGAATGGCTGAAATAACAAAATGTACAGGGGTGATGTGGAGAAGAGAACCTAAAGATCAAAGAAAATGGATTGAACTTGGAGAGACCTTCATCCTGCAGGGAATAATGCAGGGATAATGGTTGACACTGATGAGGATGATGACTCATTTACTGATAGTCCACCAATTCGTCCATTTCAAGACAAAGTACTCTACAACTTCTTGCCAAAAAAAAATATTTGAAAAGAAAATATTTATTTATCTGTCCTTGATTTATCTTTTAGTTAAGACTGGCTAGCACAAGAAAATACAGCATAACTTCAGAAAAAGAGAGAAAAATAAAGATAACAAAAAATGATGTATATCTAACAATAATGATTTTCAATCCCTTATACAACAACCATAGTATTTTATTCTCAATTACAGCATCCAAATAGAATCAATCAATATTGCATTTTTTAAAGAATGTGATTAAGATAGTATATGTATGTAAATAAAATCCATTTTTCCCTGCATGCAATGCTTATGTTCATTGTGGAAATCTTACTTTTCATAGATTCAATGTATCCAATCTAACAAAATATATTGCATCCGTGAATATGAACAATATGTTACTTGGTCTTGGGGTCTAGCGATTGCATTTTTACAACCTTAAATGAAATATTTTTAATGCCTTTGCATTACTTCAATAGGAGTCCATGCTTCACTTCCATATAATACATTTTCAAAATAACTAATACAACTAATTTAGTTGAAGTAAATATATCATTTATGATGAAATTTTTTTTTTAATTTTGCAAAATAAAGCAGCAGCACTTTGGATCCTTTTCTGCATCTCAGTATCCAGGTGTATGTTTGTACCTAAAAATCTACCAGATAGTTAAATTGAACACATTCTCATGGTGAAAATTATGAAAGGCAAATGTTGCCAAAGTCTTTTTTTTCCTGCTGCTGGGTTTTCTAAACAATGAATGATCAAATTAGATTCAATATATTAAAAGCAATTTTAAATTAAATTTTAGTTTTGAATTTTAAAGAATTCAAAATAAAAACCTCTGATTAAACTCATATTGCATTTTAATGCATGATTCATGCAGCTTCCTAAAAACTGTCCAAAGTCATGTCATGAAATAGAAAAAAAAATCTGAATTAGTATACATTCCTGTTTAAATGTATTAAAATTTCCACCATCAATAATGTTTCCTTTTATATTCCCATCTAGGAATTATATAATAAAAATAAACTTCTGAGTACAAACTATATCCATAAAAGTAGTATATAATTATCATGATACTTATTATTGAGTTTTTTGGGGGCAACAAAAACTGTGAATGCAGAGTTTCATAAGTTTTTAAAATCATCATGAATCTACTGGCTTGCTCAGTGAGATGCCAGGATATTCAAGTATTAGATTCAAAATACCAGGACAATCCCAGCACTTTATCTAATGGATAACTATTAAGTAGAAAATCTAAAATTTTCAGACATTCATATATCTTCCAATCCAGCTATCTAATTTAAATAGCCATATGGGACTAAACCAATAATGGCTTTGGTGATTTTATATTGCTAAAGTTATTAATATATGGTGTACCTAAACTTGGTTCAGTCCAATATGGCTATTTAAGTTAGGTAGCTGGATTGGAAGACATATGGATGTCTGAAAATTTCAGATTTTCTATTTAATGGTTATCCATTAGATAAAGTGTTGGGTTTGTCCAGATATTTTTAATCTAATGATTGAATATCCCAGCACCTCACTGAGAATGCCAGTAGCAGAAACAAGTCTAGGATTGGGGATATTCTGCAAAGCTTGTTAAGAGCTTATTTGCAAGCTCTATATATAACATAATATAACATGAATCTGTCTGAAAGCAAACCCATTCAATAAAATCTTCGAAAGTACTTTTGCTATAGTAAACAACAGTGATATTTCATGAGGTTTACTATAGTTTGTACCTTATTTATTATTATAAAATTGGAATAATAAGAGCTTCCTTGCATTCAAATGGCACAACTTCAAAGATCCATATTTGATGGTAACATATGTTAAACTCCTCTCAAAAATTGCAACTTTCTGTTTTTAAAAAGTACAATGACAGTTTGAACCTATGAAGCTGGATACCATTGTTCATATAAATATTTAAAAGATGATCCATAAACTATATCTACCCATTCAAATATCATGAATACTAGGTAGAAGAATACAATCGATTTTATAGAATTATTGTATTATTATTTTAGCTTTATGTGTTATTTTCAACATATCAATAAAAAAATACATAGCCACCATAGTTAGAAATGGCTATTTTTTTATATAGTTTTAACTCATCTGTTATGTTTAAATCATCTTGCTAGCTATTAAATCTCTAAAATAATAAAAGTTTTGTGTTTATTTATTAGTTATCTAAAAAAGAATGTTACTTTCTTTTTAACATATCATTAATAACAGTAATTTTCAGAAAGCCAGAGAGGAATTTTCTTTGCATCAATCTAATAGCAATCATATCATTAAAATACTCCTTAAGAAAATTCCATGTCATGGAAAAAGTATCAATGGGAACATAAATTGACACTTTTAATTTTTAATGGATATTGGAGCTTTACATTCATAGCAATTACTTCTAAAGAACAATGTTCATATTTCCTACCAGTATGATTAAGATAACATTTATTTTTAGTGCTACTTTTATTTTAATCTTCCAGCTTATTAATCAAAGATCAGAATATAAGTATTTATGTGATATTATTTTATTTTATCTTCTATCTATTAATTATAGCATCATATTTTATTGTTTCCAGTGTGGATATATTCAAGTTCCTGATTTCTGTCTAAACACAATTATATGATAATCAATCCATGTTTTGTTTAAAATTGAACAACAAACCATTCAAATAACTATTTGCTGTTCTTACCAAGGAGTATATTTAAATACCCTAAAACAAATTCACACTTTTATTATAAAAACAAATAAATAAAGGGTTGAAACAGAACTGGAACCATAATTTATGGATCTTGAATTCCAAATCTACCACTTTTAAAACTATCCAACAAGATTAAAAAGCCACTAAACATCACATGATCACAATCTCTTATACTAGCACATAATTGTTATTAAACAAGGCAAAACTCTCCATACAGTAGTGCCACCCTGTGCCAACCAGAGTAATATATAACTTTTCTAAATTTGGCATTGTAATGTAACATTGATGAATATAGCCCAGCTATCATAGTGTAAATAAATTTTCAACATTATTTATGAATATTTTATTATTACATGTTCTAAGAACAGATGATCCTAAATTTCATTTCACAGTTAATTTAATTTCAATCTTCTTCAATCAGTTATCTTTTATTTTATAAAAACTATTATCCATCTATTTGTAACTTCTTTTTTCTTCTATAATATTAGTTTATTAGCAGTTACTTCTGTCTTGAGCATCAATAATTTCTTGGCTATGGTCACTGTTCTACATGCAATTTTTATGTCTATCGAAGATTGTACATTTAATTTATAAATACTTAGAAACAATTGTAATATTTATATCTTTACTATCAAAAGTGCCAAAAAAATAGACTAAACATTTTTTTTTGTTTGTTTGAGATTTAGTCAATTCCAGAGCACTAATCTTCTTGATAATTAATATCAGAGATTTTTAATCTCATGATGCTGTCTGACTAGAAGGCCTTTTCAGGGGCATAATCACCCATTTATATGCTTATACATGCTCTCCATAAGTCAGTAGTGCTACCAAGTGCAAGCCTTCATAGTCAATGGATGCAAGAAGATTTGTGCATAAAATCCCTATTTTGTGCCTACTCATCCAATATTCATGAGCAGTAGATAGGTATTTTAAGCACAAATCTTTCTACATCCTTTGATTATGAAGATTTGCAATTGGTGGCGCTACTGTATGAAGAAAAGAAAAGAACTGATAAAGAAATTAACCTTGTTTTCATATAATAAATATGATGTAGCTAGAATTATATGGAAGGAAGTTGCAGTAGCAGGGTTAACATATGGTAATGATGCATTATGTGTTAGTAAAGAGGTATTAGATTATTTAAAAAAAGTTCAAAGGGAAGTAGGAAGACATGCATTGGATGCAGATATATGGATTGCAAAGGAGGCAATTCAAGAAAAAATGGGATGGTCAAGTTTTCATATGAGAGATGCAAAAACTAAAATGAAAATGTTTGGTAGATTGCAGTTTATGGATAATAAAAGAATAGCCAAAATAATATTTAATTTGGTTATGAGTAAAGGGCAGATAACAAGATGGGTGAGAAAGGTAATGTGGTATGCAAAAGATTTGGATAAAGAATTTTATATCGGTATATTTGTACAAAAGAAGGGATGATTGTGTTAAGAGGATTGTTGAGTGTTATAGTAGTAAGAAATTGGATAAAGAATAGATTTATTAATAAAGAATAGGGAGTTAGAGAGATGGAGAAATAATATGTAGAGTAAAAAGAGTTTAAATATATATAGAAATAAACAGAATATTAGATGCGAGTTAATATATGATAATAGTGAGGAAAGTAGTTTATTGTTTAAATCTTGAACAGGATCTTTAGTATATGGGTGATTTATTTTGTAAATTATGTAAGGAAGGAATAGAAAATATTAGGCATTTGTTAATTGAATGTAAATTCTTGAAAATAGAAAGGTTACATATAATGAAGTTATGGAAGAATAAATATGGAAAAAGTATGAAGTTATGGAAGAATAAATATGAAAAAAGTGATTATACAAAAAGTGAATTATTGTTTTTTATGCTGGATTTGGGAAAAGATAAGGGGGATTTAGATATAAAGGCCATAGAGTTGACAAAGATTATGTTGTGGAAATGTAATGGAGCAGAATATGGGAAAACTTAGAGTGAGGAATGGAAATTTAAGTGGCTAACAGGTTTATCTGGGCATAATTGCTCAGATATTCTTGACTTCATTTAAGGAGAAGCCACATTACATCACATCACATCACATAGATATTATTTGAAAGATTCTTGTGATAGTGTAATAATGAAAAAATAAACAAAAAAAGATGGCATAATCACATATCCAGAAAAAGAGATTACTCTTATTTTTGAGTGGCCAAGATAAAGCATTACCAACAGATGTTATCATCATTCCTATCCTAAAAATCCATTACAATTTTAAAGTCTATTGAAATCATTTTAATTTACAGGAAATTATAAATAATCTCTTTTTCTGGATATGTGATTATGCCATCTCTTATGTTTATTTTTTCATTATTACACTATCACAAGAATCTTTCAAATAATATCTTAGATATGTTACCATATTCTTAATATATATTCAAATTGATTATTCACCTAACTTAAAATCAGTAATTGTGTCTTTATCTTTGTGAAAAGTAGGAAAATCACATGAAGGTTGATTCATATTTTTGTTTGCACACAGATTTCACACTCAAAGACAGAAAACAAATGTATGATTTATTGCTTGGAAATTCATAAAAAGTATGAGTTCAAAAAGTGACAGTGTTCTGTGGATCTTGAACTCAAGTCTCATCAAACAGGGCAATCAAAGTCAGTGAATTGATAAAAACTATCTTCAGAAAGTCTATCATTCCAAAATTTATATGTTTTGTAACAGGAGTGACAAATTTGAATTAGACACATTTGGTATGCCAAATGTAGGGTCCAATTTCTATGAACTTTGATGTTAAATTGGCAATAAGTGAAATGCTGAGGTATGCCATTCCAAGAAACATTATGAATGCATAACATCCTTATACCACTACCAAAATCCTCCACCCATCACCAGCACTGAAGGTACTGTAAACACACATCAGTGATAAAAGTCATTCCCAATCTCTACAAAGTTCTTTTGTCTTCTTTGTTTTCATTCTGGTTCGTACTTTGTTTTTTTTTACTTCTGTATCAGAATCATAACTGCATACTACTCTTTATGGCTGGAGATTATGATCATATCTATAATAATCTTTGTTAATACATAACCCACTTCCAGTTTTCCTTATTATTATAATTCTAGTAGGACTGATAGGATTACAGTTTACTTTTTCTTTTTTCTCTTTTTCCATGACAGTACTCCCTGTTTTTCTTCATACAATGGTGGTGAATCTTCATTTCATTTTCCATTTTGGATGGTTAATATGTATTCCATTATTCCTTCTATATTTGAAAGAGATTTAACTCTCTTTTCCAAACCTACTCATTGTCAAATGCATTCAACAATTCAGCAATTTGGTCAATAGTATGCCTCTCTGCTCCAATCAACATTCTCTCAATGTGACTTGGGAGACTATTTCTCATTATGTGAATGGTCTGTAACTCTGATAATGTCTCAGCTTGTTAGAGCTCTTTTTCTGCCTGTTTTCTGAAGAATGGAATTATGGCTTATCAGGTAAATACTTTTCTAGATATATCTTAATGTTTGATGCCCTCCTGGAAGTCCTCATCCCAGTAGCAATTTTGAAAGCCTTGTTTAAACTTCTTAAAAAATCAAGGACAGGTGAATAATGATTGCAGGAAACCCTTGAAAATGGAACAGGTGATGACCAGCTTTGCCTCTTTTGTCATAACATTGGAACTAGCATATCTTTCAGGCTATTTCAAAACTCAATATGCACTTTACCTGCATTGCCTAAAAAGATCCTAATTTTAATAAATTGGTTTACTATGACAGCTGTGTGATTCTGTGGTCATGAATCCATACTCTTTCATACTTCATCCATTTTATTATTTATCTCTTTTTGGGATGTCACTTGCATTTTATTGACCTGACTATCTTGTTTGTAGTCAGCTTCCAGCTTCTCTATTTTTTCTATTATTTTTTCTGCTGACTATCACTCCCAATTTTGGAATTTCTTGATTTTCCTACTCATGCCATATATTTCTTCTTTTAGCAGCTTGAAATTATCTTGCAAGTGGCTTATTTTTCTATTTGATCTGCTTTATTCTGCTTGACTTCTTGATGGACTTTATCCATCTTATTTATTATTCAAGAAAATTTTTTTACAATCTCTTCTCTCTTTTGTATGTAACCATCTTTCTTTATTTTTTTTACTTGACTTGCCATCTTATCCTCTGTTTGACCAGACAACTTTTCCAATTGGCTTTCATTCAGCCATCTTTTCTATTTTTTATTATATCTTCAACCATCTTTTCCATAATTTCTGACAATAATGTTATTAGCATGGTTTGACCTTTCGGTCCTTTTTTGAAGCTTTTGATATTTCATTCTGTTCCTTGCTTTCTCCTGCCATACATGATTCTGTGACTTTTGTTTGTTCTGCTGACTATGACTTTGGAGGTTGTATTTTTGTTTTAGTTCCCATAATCATTTAGCAGTGATATTAACAAATTTAGTAATGCAGTAAAAAAAATGTTTTTCTTTACTTATATACCAATAGCTATAGTGTCCATTCCTCACCGAAACAGCCACCCCATATAATTTCATTTCCATATCCAACCTTATTTTTTCTTAGCATATTTATTCTTATTTATCTGGTTTTGCTATACTATTTTATTTTATTTATTAATAACCATTCTTCCTGACTATTTTGGCCTCGCTTTCACTTTTTTTTGGACAATATCAATTTCTTTCTCTCAGGGTTTGCATTTATACCATATCACACATATTGTTGGGTGATTCGATTACCTTAACACATTGAGGGACAAATGTATCAAGATTGATATATTTGAGTAAATTTGAACTAGCCACATCTGGGTATCAAAATGTATAGAATTTACTTTTTATTGATCCAATCATAGATTAGTAATGAGTATAATGAAGGATATTACTGAAACCTATTGATAGTAATGTTCACTCCACAATGGTAATATTTCCTGCTCAATATAGAATATGCCATTACTACAATGATACTATTTAACATATGTCTATTGAGCTATGGTTTATGAGACCTAAGTTCACTAAAACATTTATTTGCTTGGGTTGATTACATTATTCAGTACCCATAATAGTGTCACTGGTGACCTAAATTTAAATTCATATCCATTTAGTGATCATCCCACCAGTATTGAATGATTGTTTGTGGTACACAAAACTCAGCCATGATATTGCACTATTTAGTTTAAATCTTTGATAAAATTGATTAAAAGCACAAATGTGAAGTGAATAAAGGTTATAATTAAATTTAATAATAGTTTTAACCCACGTAATAATAATCATGTGATGTACCAATACATCCCTCAAATAATGAACTCTACCAAAAATGGAGAGTTCAACCAATGATAAAGTATGGATGATTATCTTTCTAGGTAATGATCTTTCAATAAATTACATTATTATTAATTTAAACTAAATATTACATTGATCTACATGCTTAATCAATGTTTGAATCATATAAATGAATAAATAAATATATATATGTAAAAAAAAAAAAAATTCCTAACTAGAAAATGCATAAATAAATAAAATAAAAAAAAGTAGACATTACTCTGAACAAGCAAACATGTGTTTTAGAGTAATTAGATTAATATTGACTGTAATGAATGAATAAATAAATAAAAGTTACTAAAAAATTTGGTCCCATGTGATGTATATTAAAAAAATAGAATGGTCTAACTTATTATACCACTCAGTGATAAAAGATTCAATCTTTTTATTTTAAATTCTTAATGTAAGCAGGCATATATATAATTAAAAAAATACTCTTAATATTTCTGTTTCTCTCGATTCATTTATCCACGGTAAAAAATTTAATAATCCTTTATATTCTTTATTTGCTTTCTTTCTTTTAATCCATTAATCAATTCTGTACTTCTGGTATTGGTTGATGAATGCATAAGTTAACCTATTCATCTTTAAATTCGGTTGTCAAATGATGTGATTTAATTATTTTCTGATATAATCCTAGTTATTTCTTCACTGTTAATAGATGAATAAATCAATGTATTAATCCTTGTATTAGGAGATTAATTAGCTGACGTTGATTTGTTTTTCCTCTTCTTTCTAATAAAGTCATTAGATAGTTAAAATTATGGATGAAGATGTAAACAGTATAACATGCGTTTTCAAAATGGTATGATCTTCCTTTTCTTTTACACAAAGGTGTAGTTTTAAATAAGCCTGAATCATTTCAACTTATCCTTATGGAACTAGCATACTAAGCGAAAGATGGATCACTGAAAATCTAGACAACCATATTGATTAAGTTTGAATTACAAGCATATGTAGCCATTACATATTTTTTACTAATAATAATATTATCAGTATTTTTTCTGTTTTCATATTAATAGTTAAATGAAATTCATTAAGGAAGTCTGCAGTGAATGATATATTGTCCGATGAATGTCTTCAACTTCAATCTCTCCACTAACAAAATATGTTATTTCTAATTAATTATTACAGTCACTTTTTATAGATACTCATTCATGTTTATTGAAAAATATTTATCAATAAATATATTTATCACATCTACAACCATTTTTTTCAGACTCTATGTCATCCATTTCGATCAATTTTTCTGTCATGTTCATCAATAAATAATAATGATAATCAAAAAATATAGAAAGAAGAAAGAAAATAGATGAAATAAAATTGTTGTGATTGAATTTGTTTTAACACAAACTGTGTTATATATTATAAACTTTTAATAAACTGACAAACTTTTTCTTTGGTTAATAATTTTGATTTGTTTTGAATCTATTTTAGAGTTCTCTTTTTATTTTACAATTATAAAATATGGTTAATTAATAATAAAAAAAAATGTTTTAATCTTTATCATCATCATTATTATTATTAATATTATTGTTGTTGTTGTTGTTGTTGTTATTATTATTATTATTATTATTATTATTATTATTATTATTATTATTATTATTATTATTATTATTCAACAATAATCTTTATTAATCCTTTGGGTTACATAGCATTACTTAACTTTGATTGTAAGGGTTATAGGTAAATCATGTCATACAGGTTTTTATATGGATTAATTTTAAGGTTTACATTAATCAGATTTCAATGTATATTTTTTTTACAAATGCTGCTACTAGTTTTGGATACAGAGATGGATATTAAGTTTAATCATTAAAGTCTTTAAAATGAGGCAGGCGGATAAAATGTAGACTAAACAAAAAGTAAGCATTAAATAACATTATTTACACCAACAAAAATATAAAATACAGGAGGAAATTAAAGAAACACTCAATGGCAAGGAGGTAGTCAGGAGATCCTAAGACATATGTATATTGGTATTTATAACGAAAAAGGTAACTTTATAATTAATTATTTAAAAAAAAAGTTTAATGGTATTTAGAAGTGAAAGACAGCTTTTAAACAAAGATGAAATATGATGAAGAGCCATATAGTGCTAGTGATAGCAAGACAGGAGGTGATAATAGTAATATTGGGAGAGGGTATTCACAGGTCCAAATTCCTGGGGGTCCATCACTGAAGTCCACCACCCTCCACAGGTCCATGCCACAGATCAGTTGTTACTGCAAGTTCAAGAAGCACTTGATGACAAGATGATTCAAATACCTGAGAGCAGAGTAGAACAAGCCACAAGTAGGGACATGACCATGGAACAAATGTTCCAAAGGATGATGAGCAGTATAAAAGAATAAATACACAATATGAGAATAGAAGTGAATAACATGAGGGGAGAATGGAACAATAACAAGAGTAGCATAGAGACAAGATTGAAGGATGGAATGAATAATAGGATGACAAACCTGAAGGAAAGCTTAAAAGAAAATATAGACAGTGTTAGGAAAATAAATACAGAAGTGATGGATATAGAGACTAGGCTGTTTGTTAATATGGAGCAGCTGTCAATAAACTTGAATAGTGTACAGAGAGACAACTCAGGGATGAAGCTGGCACTTGGAAACTTAAGGAATGAAATGAAAGAGAAAGATATAAAATGCCAACAGTGGTTTGAAGAGTTTAAGTCAAGCATAATTGGGTAACTAAATGTCAAATGTGATAAGGTATGCAAGAGTCGAGTGGTCTTCAGGGATGAGATGCGTGCGGAACAGGAAAAGTTGCAAGACATAGTCCAAAGAGAATTTAAGGAGATTCCTAGAAGGATGGACCAACTCTCCACAGCACAGTGTATTGAGGTGAAATCATGTGATAGCACATAGACAGTCTTAGATCATTATTTTAAACAAATTGAGCATAAGATAACTTTAGTAGAAACACACTCAATCACAGACAAAGCCACTATAGAGAAACATGGAAAATGCCACTGAAATGTGAGATCAGATTAACAGAATAAATGAGACACTCAATCAGAGATTGGTAGTGATCAAGTCTCAGCTATGTCTTGGGGCACCAACCATTGAAGTGTGATAGCAGAGATTGACTCAATGAACCAGAATAAAGGAGAAGAATGGAATGGTGATGAAAACCACCTTGAGATTGCCTTCAAAGACCTGCAGAGGATAGTAACCTCATGAGGAAGCTACTCTTGACATTGCATACTGCCTGAGATGAAAAATATCCTCTTAACTTTAATTTAAAAGGGTTAGTCCCAAATACTTATCCAACAAATCCTGAGAACCATGTACTGACTCCTCAGACAAATTCCCCTGAAGATGAATAAGATGCATGGGCACCCAGCCCAGTTTAGTGTACTCAATCATATATTACAAAAAAGAAAAATAATAATGATGCCAGCCATTGGAAGGCAAAATCACTTCAAAAGAATTCCCCATATATCTAGTCATCTAAAAAATTGGGCTAAGTAACAAAGACAAGATTAAGCTCTCCTATTAGTCTGGGAAAATCACAAAAACCAGAGTGCAGTAATTACACATCCAAAGTTCAACAGAAACCAAACTAGAAGGGTACTTGAGGATATGTTTCTCACCTAGAAAAACCAAAATAACCCAGAGGAATGTGGACCAAATCCCTGATTGAAAGATTACTAATTTGATGTGTTCATAGGAGGACAAAGCACCCAACTTCACTGTACAAAGCTGCCCCATAATAGAGGTTTTGTTTGAGGGATTTCTGGTTAAATCACTGTTAGATTCTGATAACCAGATTTCACTCATGTCAGACAAAATTTATCTTAAGAGATTCTGACTAAAAACCCGAACTCAAAAAATGACTAAAATCTATTCAAGTTACCATGACTTAGGAAAGCTAAACTAGCACATAAGCAAATCTGGGTTGAAATAAGAGTATGCCAAACAATCCTCTATCATGTGTTCCTTATACTGAATAGTTTAATCCATGACATCATTCTAGGGGCAGACTTCATACCCTTGAACATGTGCATTATTGATTTCTCTGATAAGATAGTTAAAATAAATGATGAAGTCATGGAGATAACATTGCTTCTGAGAGGTGATCTACCTGAAGTTGACTGTATGATATCTAGTATCCAGAGACACTCATAGATAACAAACTCACAGAGTCCAACTTGCTTGGAAGTGAAGATGCAATGAAATTGCAATATATAATTAATATATTTAACTCAATCTTCTCGTAGACATTAGGAGTGATAGATGGATTTCAACCAAGAATTACATTAGAGCATGATCAATCATTTCAATCCAAATTGTACACTATCCCATACCAGTATCATGAAGAAATATATAAACAGATTAATAAGATACTGGATATGGGGGATCATTTCCAAATGTTCTTCAACTAATCCTGTTGTAACTGTGAAGAAGAAAGATGGGATGATGAGATTTTGTATGGATGCTAGTCAACTAAACAAAATTACTGTCCTTGACTGGAACATCCCAAAACCCACACATGAATTATTTATGAGATTTGAAACAATGTGTTTTCTGGTTTTGATTTAACATCCAGCTATTAGCAGATTAAATCCACCCTGATCACTAATGCACTGCCTTCTGATTCAAAAGTTTTATATACCAGTTTAATAGGATGCCTTTTGAAATGATAAATAGTGGTGCTGGTCTGATAAGATGTTCAGATAAGACTCTATCTCCCAAGATTAAAGAGATTGTGACTATTTATGTAAATGATGTAATAATTGCATCTGCCACAATTGAAGAACAACTTCAACACCTCACTATATTTTTTGAAGAGTGCTACAAAAAGGAAACCTCACTATACTTTTTTAAAAAGTGCTACAAAAAGGAGATCAAAATCAACTTCAAGAAAAGTACCCTAGTGAAGAGTGCTACAAAAAGGACATCAAAATCAACTTCAAGAAGAGTACCATAGTCTCCAATCAGATGGTCTTCCTAGGTCATATCATAGGTTGCAATGGGATAAGGCCTCATCCAGAGAAGATCAGTGGCATTCAAAACTTTCCTAAACCAATCAACAGAAAGCAATTACATCATTTTAGGCCTATGCAACTTTTACAATTGTTTCTACCAGAAGTTCTCCAACCACATGGAACCATTGTTGAAACTAATTAGTAAAAGATAAGCAATGAAACTGGAGTGTCGAATATTAAATCAGGGTTCTTAGAGCAAGATAAGCAATGAAACTGGAGTGTTGAATATTAAATCAGGGTTCTTAGAGCAAACCATGTTAGCCTTCCCTGATTTTAATAAACCATTCATTGTCCAAACAGGCAGTAGTAGTTTTGGATTATGGGTAACAGTATTTCAAATCCAAGAGAATGGCCATCCTGGGATCCTCAACTTTGTCAGCCAGCTTTTGAAGGGTCCAGAAATAAATCATATGGTTACCAAGAAGGAAGCACTTTACAATAAGGTGGGCCATCCAAAGGTTTTGACCAATTCTACTTGGATCAGAGGTGATTATGATCACAGACTATTCCTGAATTACAGCTACCTGACCAATAGTCATCTAGTTAGAAAAAGTTTGCTATTACAGGAATTCAATTATACCATGCAATACTTTAAGAGGTCCAAGAATGTCATGGCCGAGCTGCTTAATCAAAACAACATGTAGGTCAGAACAGAATCATTTGTCAATAGAGAATGCATACATTACAAAGTGTCATATTTAATAATTGATAATGATGTAGAAAACAATGTCTAAAATTTGAAGACCCAGATTTAAACCCAATCATGAAAGTTTTAAAAGGAGAGAAGGTTTTAAATGTGTCAAAGGATCTCACTCACTATAAGATAGAAAACCAGGACTTACTGTATAGAGTTGATATAAATATGAATGAGAGAAGAATAGTGATACCTAAAGCATTGTATACCCCACTCATAAAGTATATTCACTGTTCATACAGACATTACAGTGCCATAAAACAGAACATACCTTGATAAATTGATTTTACTGGCTGAGAATGTATAAAGACATCTTAAAGTCACTTCATGATTGTCTAGTGTGCCTATGAGCCAAGCCAGGAAGCCAAAATTATAGTAACATTAAAATCTATTATTCCTGAAAGACAAAATGTGGTCTTAGTGATTGATTATTATAGGCTATTGCCTCCATTCAATAAACAAAAATACCTATTGGTCACCTATGATCTTACCCTCTAATTCATAAGGTTAGGAAAGCCCAAAACTATATTAACAGACCAGGGCATGCTTTTCTATACAAAGAATTGAAAAAGTGGATGGAAAAATCTCAGCTAAGACACGTGCTCATATCCATTAGGAATCCACAGTC
Source organism: Epiperipatus broadwayi (assembly GCA_028023455.1). Taxonomy (NCBI): domain Eukaryota; kingdom Metazoa; phylum Onychophora; class Udeonychophora; order Euonychophora; family Peripatidae; genus Epiperipatus; species Epiperipatus broadwayi. The sequence goes on from JAQFVV010012548.1 coordinate 2,173,149, forward strand.
AAACCCTTGTGAATGTGTGATGTGGCAGCTTAAATGTTTATTCAGAACTTACCTAGAGAATGAGCACAAGTGGTTGTTAAAGCAAATGAAGTGGAGTGTAAATGAATTGACCAGATTCATGCCCATTAGACTACCCTTCAATCACACAATACTAACTCCCAATTAAATGTACCAAAATTGATTTAGAAAGAGATATCCTAAAAGTATATCAACAATTATTAAATAAGTCTGAGTGAAAAAATAAAAACAAAAAGGGAGTGCACCCAACTTCAAAATAGGATATAAAGTCTTTATAAAGATAGCCCATGTAAATAAACCACTGGAAAATAAGTATCAAAAGTTTTATAAGCAGTATGAAGGACTATTCACCATTGTGAAAAGTCCAAATGCATTTGAATAGAAATGGGAGGGAAGTTAATGGAACATATAACACCCACATTTTAAAGTCATATATTGGTCAATCAGAGTGACCACAAAGATAATATTCTTAATTGAGAAGCAAATTAAATGATAGATATGATTTTTGGTTAAATCTAAAAGGAAAGGTGAGATAACCATCAAAAAAAGAGAGGAAAATGGGGTCATTAGTTTATGATAATATGTCCAGATAATCACAAAAGCAATTACTAGGCTACTTTAGAGTCAACTGAGACATAGGAGTTAATTCATGCAGAATGATGGACACTCCAATATTTACTTAGTCTTTAGAAAAATCCAGTAAGCCTCAAAAAGGAACAGGATAAAGGACAGCAATTTGACTATGTGCCATTTATAATATAAGGACACATTACCAGTTGATCTCATACCATGTAATCATCATAATAAAAAAAGAATATGAATCTCATTTTACTATGATGCAAGCAATAAAGCAAAAGATTGTAAAGGAGTAGAAATATAGAGGTAATAGCAGCAATTTAGACAGATATGCTTTATAACTTCCTTTTATATAAAAAAGCAAAGGATTTAAAATATTAATGATACCATAAAATTTTCACCCTATAAGAATAGGGGAGTTGTAAGGGTAGCTTACAATCCAAATCATCCACCCATGTGTATCCATAACATTAAACTGAACCCATAAAAACATAAATTGAGATAGTAGGTTAAATACATTTTTATCAAATTTTATTTGCCAATTGAGATAATAGTTTAAATACATTTTAATCAAATTTTATATACAAACAGGTATATGGACATGTACACCTAAAAGTTTGTACAATAATTACTAACTCAAGATATACTCAAGATAATGTTAAAATGAAACAAATATTCATTTTCAATGGAAAGTAGATGCAAACAGACTTATAGACATGTACACATTAAAAGTTTTTACAATAATTACTAACTTGAGATAATGTTAAAATAAAACAAATAATTTTTTTCAATGGAAATTAGAAAAAAAACTAATTAAAAAGACCTTGCATATATGTACTAATAATAAGAGTTATTTGTCATTATGTAAACATCATGATATAACACATTAACTTAGTAGATATGGTGATGACAATACCACAGCAACCAAGTGTTAAAAATGAAAGTAGAATTTTACTACATAATTTTATTATGTTATTTTGATAACAACCATTAATTTGCAGAACAATAAACACATACAGTGATGGAAAAGGAAATTGAAAATGCAAGCTTGCTCAACAATGGAAATCAGGTCCAATATACAAAACAAATGCAGTTCATTTCTGCCATCATTCATATTTTATCAGAGGATATGATAGCTGCAGGCAGTAGATATCTTAAAATTGAATATTAGAATGCAGGATAAAATGGATATGTTTAAAAATATCATCTTATTTATATAAAATTGGTCATCAGTTGGCCCATATCATAACCTCTTAAACATATTGTTATTATTGTTCAATATGTAAACAGCCAAATTAATTGATGTGTCAAATTTACTACCCTTCCAACTTTGACACAAACCACTTGATTGGAAGAAAATTAAGTTTTTATTAGTCATTCATTAGGCTAAAGATTATCAACTTAATAAATAATATTTTTGTACTGTAATTTTCACTACACTATTCATACAAGGTAGATACTAGTTTTAGCTGCTTTTAACACTTAGTGGAGACATGGAATAAATGTATGCTGAACCATTAGTTGGCCCATATCAGAGTCTTTTACATATATTCTTATCGTTGTTCAATATGTATAGTCAACTACCAGAGTTTAATTGGTGTGTCAAACTTACTGCTTTCACAATTTTGGTATAACCACTTGCAGATAGAAGCCAGTCCCTATCTTGTGTGAGAAATTACACTACAGAAATATTATTCATTAAATAGATCATATCTAATCTCATGAATGATTGATAAAAATTTATTAATATTTTTCCATCAAGTGGGTTGTGTCTATCTATATATATAGTGAACAATGATAAGAATATTTGTAAGGAATTGTGATTTGGATCAACTGATGAGTGCTAGTTCAGCATGAAATGTGTATCTTGGGGGATCACATCTTTTTCACATGAATTGGTCCATTTATGATAAAACCATATTAAAAGTGAATAGAAACCAGGCATTATTTTGTGTAAGGGTGGTGAAGTGAAAATTGCACTATAGGTATTTATTAAGTGGATAATCTCTAATCTAAAAATGACTAATAAAAATTATTAATATACTTCCATTGAGTGCTTTGTGTCAATGTTATGAAGGCAGTAAATTTGACACTTATCTATTAAACTGTATTAATTGGATATCTACCTATAGGTACTGAACAATGATAAAGATATGTGTAAGAGATTGTGATCTGGTTCAACTGATGAGTGTTGATTCAGCATAAAATATGCATTTTGATCATATTACATCTTTTTCATATCTTTGGTCATATGTTTATGTTTAAACCCCTCTACAAGATATTAAAAGTAGTTAGAAACCAGAACCTACCCTGTGTAACAGTGGTGTAATGAAAATTACATTACAGAAATATTAGCTACTATACCTGTCCTAAGCTTTGATAACTTTTTGGCTACACCCACTGCTCTATATTGATATCCTGAAAAGTGTATATCTATCAAAGTTTACATATTTCATATATATGTATTTTAAAAAAAATTGAAATACTTATTTTTACTGCCACAACTATCCAAAATGTAAAAAACAACAACATTAGAATAATGTATAATAACATTTGCTTAATTATTTGGGGACTTTTCCAACACAGAAATTAACTTTTTGATAGTTAAAGTCAGAGATTCTTTATATGAAGATACAGTCTGATTAGGATTACTTCAGTAACTGATATAAAGCATCCACAATATTAGAAGATGCCATATATATCATTTTAGTCTTATTGCTATTAAACCATTAAACATCACATGATCACCATATCTTATACTAGAACATATATTAACTCACACCTAATATTAACTCACACCTAATATTCTGTTAACTCTTTTTACTCTCCATATTATTTCTCCATCTCTCTAACTCCCTATTCTTTATTAATAAATCTATTCTTTTATCCTATTCCTTACTACTACAACACTCAACAATCATCTTAACGCAATCATCCCATCTTTTGGACAGATATAAATTCTTTATCCAAATATTTTGCATACCGCATTACCTTTCTCACCCATCTTGTTACCTGCCCTTTACTCATAACCCAATTAAATACTATTTTGGCTATTCTTTTATTATCCATAAACTGCAATCTACCAAACATTTTCATTTTACTTTTTGCATCTCTCATATGAAAACTTGACCATCCCATTTCTCCTTAAATTGTCTACCAAACATTTTCATTTTACTTTTTGCATCTCTCATATGAAAACTTGACCATCCCATTTCTCCTTGAATTGCCTCCCTTGCTGTCCATACATCTGCATTCAATGCATGTCTTCTTACTTCCCTTTGAACTTTTTCTAAGTAATTTAATACCTCTCACTAACATATAATACATCATTACCTTATGTTAACCCTGCCACTGAAACTCCTTTCCATATAATTCTAACTACATCATATTTATTATATGAAAACACTTTTCTTTGCTTCATTTATCAATTTTTCCCCCATTCATCCAAATAATTTTTCTGATTACTTAAAATAATTCCCAAATAACTATACCTATTCACCACACTTAACTTAATATCTCCCAATAAAAATTCTACATCTTCTTTTTCCTCAGTATTAACCATCATTATAATTGATTTTTCTTCATTAAATTTAATCCCCATCTCTTTACTCACCCTTGCACATGTCTTCAGCATAACTTCCATATCTTCTCTTCTTTCTGCACACAAAAATATATCATCTGAAAAAAAAAACCTGACAAAATATATACTCCCTTACTACCTATTAATGGTATCTCTATCCCTCTTCCTAATCTTTCTATTGCTCTTTCCATTTCACTCAAATACAACACAAACAGAATAGATAATATAGGGCATGCTTGTCTTAGTCCCACCCCGTTTTTAACTTTAACTGATTTTATATTCCCTAATTGATATATATATATATATATAAATTATTTTTCATATAATTTCTTAATAATATCTATTAAAGCTATATCCATTCCCAAATTTGCTAAACTTATCCATAATCTATTTTTATTTACTCTATCATATGACTTCTCTATATCTATAAAACTCATATATAATTGTTTCCCTGAATTACTACTCATATCCATAAGTTGTGTAACTGCAAATAAACTATCTCCTATACACCTATCTATTCTAGAACCTCCTTGCATTTCCCCACTACATTATTCCTTTTTATCCATTTTACAACTCTTCTAGCCACCATATATGAGAAAACTTTATATAAAACTGATGTTACCACTATTGGTCTATAATTATTCAACTTTCTATGATCCTTACATTTTCCTTTAAATAATAATCTTACTTTTGTATTCCTCCAATTACTTGGAAAATCTCTATTCTGTGCCATTTTATTAAAACAGGATAATAACTTTATTTTTACCCTATATCCTAAATTCATTACCATCTCTGCTGCCCATCCATCTAAACCTCTTGCCTTTCCACTTTTCAATTTCTTCTCTACCTCATTCAGTTCATTTTCTGAAAACCTAATATTCTCATTACTATATGCTTTCATGTTTTCTATCACTCTATCATTCACATCTAACATCTTTTCTATATTCATTACATATCTATTTAAGATTATCTCTAAATCTTCTCTAAAGCTACACTCATCATAATCATCATCTAGTAATACTATCTTCCCCCTACATTCCATCTTTTAATGTAATTCCAAAATTTTTTACTCCCATCTCTTCCACTTTTATTAATATCCTCCAACAATTTACTATTCAATTTCATTCTCTATCTATAATTATCTATTTTAGCTAACTTCTTCTTTTCTAAGTACTTTTCCCATTTAGCATTAATATTTTTTTCACTTTCCTTATTCTTAATAGCACACTTATATTCTCTACATGCTTCATTCCTCTCTTTTACAAGAATTCTCATTTTTTTATTACTTTCATTCTTCTGAATATTCTCACCTAAAACCATATTTGCCACTTTTTATACTTATTTACACCAGTTCTTATACTCATACCCAACCCACTTTTCCATGACTTCTTCAACTTGTATTTTATACTCTTCCAACTTATTCTTATCATTTACTCTCCATCCACATCTTTCACTATTATTTCTACTTTTATTTCTATTCTCCATTACATTACTAACCATTTCAATTACAATGAAAAACTCTCCATATAGTAGTGCCACCAAGTGCCAACCAGAGTAATCAATGGATGTCAGAAGGCTTATGCATAAAATCCCTATCTAATGCCTACTCATCCAATATCCCCAGACTAGGTGCAGTGTTCTCAGATCCAAAGTATTAGATAGGGATTTTTATACCCAAGCCTTCTGGCATCCATTGATTACTCTGGTTGGCACAGGGTGGCACTACTTATGGAGAGTTTTGTCTTATTGCTATTATGGAAAGCCATTGGATTTTACAAGGCTACTGAAACAGTTTTTATTTACATCAAACTTCAGCAAATCACAATTGTCATATGATCAATCATCTTTTACCTCTGATATTATACTATCACCAAAAATCTCTCAGATATTAATCCACATGTATCATTAATTTTTTTTATAAATATACATATATTCAGATCATTAATTTTGTTTATAAATATACATATATTCAGATCAAATGTTTGCCTTATTTAATATCAGTTCTTTAATCTGCTATTCTTATAAGAATAAGAAAAGCAAATGAAAAGGGATTCATTTTTTGTTTGCAAAACATATTTGACCCAAGAGGGCAGAAAACAATTAAAAGGTTTATTGCTCTGGAATTTTCTAGAAGTGATGAAGTTGAATTAGTGATCTGTGAATTTGGGATTCAAAGTTACCAATCTATGCATTAAATTAGGCAGGGCAGTAAAGGACACTGCATTGATGTAAACTATGTTTAGAATGCTTATCATTCCGGTAATTATATATATATTAATATCAAATGTAAAATCATATGCTTTTAGATACTTTTTAAAATTAAGTTTATTTTCATTATAATAATTTCAATGCATTTCAATTTATGCAAGAGTACATTTATTTATTGAACGAAAGATAGATATTTATAATCGTATTTATTTTTCTTTATTAATAATATTTATATCTAAATTTCTTTTTCTCTGTATCTTTTCTTTTATCTTACAGTCTTCAATCATTAAGATTAGTTCAACACCTGCATGTCATAAGTTACTTATGTTATTGGTTAGATTTTCTATTTACTGTTAAACCTGAATCATATATGAATTAAATTTCTATCCTTTAATTAAACAATAATCTGTCTCCTTTTTTCCCAAGATTTAAAATATTTACAATTGGCTGCCAACAATAAAATTATTAATAAATTTACTTTGTATATTCTGTGCTTGATATTAAACTCATCTGCAAATAATAACATTATGTGGCACCAAATAAATAAAAAATAATATATTTTAGCTTTTCATAGTGATGACAGCTCAATGTTAGAGAAATGGGTTTTGACTTACTACAAAATATACCAATTATGGACCTGTAAAAACGTGTATAAATAAAACACCAAAAACTTTGTATAATTATATAAAAATATTAATGTGGTGACGTAAATTGTTTTGTATAATATTATTTTTGTAGAAGTACTACTCCATATATTTACCATGTCTTTTCTAGTGCTGCTGTCCTCTATGATACTGTAATTGAAAATAATATTACTTAATAATAAAGGTAAATTTTTACACACAGTATAAAATGTAACTTTTTTATTTTAATTGGGGTGCTGAATTGATTTCTGCTTTATAAATCTCACGAATTTCGATAATATGCAATCATTGTTAAATCACTGAGCATTTACCAGGTCTTCAAAAAAATAAGTTTTCTATCTTTCGGAAATCTCTAAATACCACAGGTAACATGGAAGATAAAGTCTTTATTCTATACTTTGAGTAGTTTAACACAATGACAAAATAATAGAATCAGAACTAATCTGGATCAATTGGTGGATAAGTATAATAATTTAATGGAATCATTATGCTCAATATAATCAAATGTTACATAACCATATGATTTTTATTTAAACTATAAATAAAATAAACAAATGGTGCATTGATCAATAGTTCAGATGGAGTTCAAACACCAGATGAATCACAACCCATAAAAATTGAGTTCTAGAGTCTGCCGTTTTGTAATAACTGTCAGAGATCAGTCCAAATTTCCATAGAATTGTGTAAATGCAAAGCAATTTGCAGAATGTATTTTGTTCGGCACCTTTGCATGGTCCACATTTTTCAATCACATATTGTTAACTTTTCATTCTCTAAAACTGATGGATGCATAGAAAAGGCCATAATGATGAATACGAACTCAATTTCTTAATAGTCAATGATCAAGTAAAGAAGAAGATTGAACCTACACATAGCAATGCAGAGTTACATTATGTCAAAATTTTCTGCAGTGTTGGTGTCTTTTTTATCATTTAATGTTTATGTTTTATGAAATTTTTCAAAATAAGATAAAACTATATTGGAAATAGTTTTGTAAGTCAATTTGCCTAAATAATAGGAATCCTAAATCTGGCTCTGTTTTCTTCAGACAATGATGATTTACTTAAACAGTGCCTAAGGATAAAATGTTCTGGGAATTGCAGTTTAGTTGCTAAAAAATATTCTGCTTGAACTTATATTTTATTATCCTAATTATTGTCTATCATGATTCTTGATAATATAAGGTGGAAAACATGGGTATGACAACAATATTGGTATCAACAAGGGTTTGAGCATTCCATTATCGGATTTTCAGTGGTATAGATGACTGAAGAGTTAGAGGGTGGAGAAGATTAAAGACTGTCCATTAAAGTTTAAAGATTTGTTATCTCAATATAAACTGAACACTGATTGTATATATATATATGGGAGATGGTGATCTGGATCAACTGATCGAGTGCTGGTTCTGCATTGAATATGTATATTGGAGCTCATTCATCTTTCACGTGTATGTGGTCATGTGTATTGGTTATATAAGCTGGAGAGGATAGCTGAAGGAAGCTTAAGTCTGTGTTCAAATCCCTTTTAATTATATCTTAAAGTTCCATATTTACAATATACTAGTATTGATTTATGGGAGCTAGAATAAATTAAGGTGTTAATGCAAACTGTTATCACTTATAATCATATGTTTTCCACTTGTTATAATAATGTATTATTTAGATGGTGAACTATTTCTCAGCCAGAGAACGCATAAATATCAAGAATTGAGAAAAAAAGAAAAGCTGATTACTCAAAAACTGATGTTTTCTATTCACTTTTCAAACGCAAAGTTCTTTCCCACATAGATATCGTCAATTTGAATTGTATTTTATTGTTAGCTTAACTGTGTGTGTCATCAAACTACATATGGTTGACATATTTTATTTAAACATTAATTCTTTATTATTTTTTTGTATATTTATTTACATATCCCAATATTCATAATCTTTCCTAACTATTGTATTTTTTTTATTTATTTTATAAATCTCATAAACTTTTGTTCTTATTTGCCTCTCTCTTTAGCTTTTTTTTTTCTAGCGTCATTAAAAGATTATAAAGTTTGTCAAAAATTTCCGAATCTTTTGATTATAAAAAATACGGCTGGTTTTATATTAAGTTTTTCATATCCTTGAAAGATGGAGAGTTTGGACACATTGAGTTTATTACATTTTCCTAGCAAAAATAAAGATAGTGATTTTATTGTAATCGAACTTTCCCGGTTGCTTTCTTACTAAAATTTGTTTTCATATTTAAATATATGAATTTTGTCTACAGTACGGGCTTTTTTCATACCTGCACTCCAATATGTAATAGGTAAGGGGTTTGAACTCAGACTTCACACGACCCTCAATTATCCACGCTATCTCATACTGCTGACACACTTGATCACACACGAGGATAGTTAAGGGTTGTCACGACATATGTGTGATCAAGAGTGAAAAAAAAATGAGACAATTTGCTCTACATAAATAAATACTCTTCCTGTAATAAAGATATATATGAGAGATGATGTACCTGGCCCAACTGATGAGTGCTGATTCAGCACGAAAATGCATCTTGGGGTTATTTGTTTTTTATTGTATCTTTATTTATATGAAATTATTTATGAAATAAAAAAGAACAAAGAAATATGGAAGTTGTCTGATCTATAAAACAGTATGAGATAGCGTGGATAATTGAGGGTCATGTGAAAATCTGAATTCAAACCCCCTACATCTTACATATTTAATTTGTAATATAAGAAATAGCAAGCTTACTACAAAAAAAAGTCTGGCGAAAATTAAAATGTTGAATTTTTCTAGATCAATTAATCTTTCATTTCTATTTTACAATTACTTTATAACTGTTTTTTTTTTATTCCACATTTGTTTTGATATCGCGTTTTAACAAATTTCAAGTATGCTAGTTACGAATTAATAATTATTTTACTAATATTGGCAAAGTTAGTAAATAATGATTTCACTTATTACAAATAGTTTTAAGTTTCGATATAAATTACTGTATATGAGAAAATAGTTCACAATTTATAAATATTGTATTTAGCTATCTGAACTGACTACCCACCGTTCTGTAGGTGTGATAGTTTTCCAAGCCTTAGCGCTTAATAATCAACAATTCGTGTTATTAGTCTGATTCTTAGATTTTATGTATTGTCTATATCTTGACAGGATAATTCCTCTTATGAGTCTCTAGCCTGATATATATATATGGCTGTGATTTTCTTCACTATTGGTCAATATTCAATATCTACCATTTATCTTCTGACAGGCTCTATAGTTCTCTTTCAGACTTCAGCAGTCCTTATATAAGATATTTAATCATGAATAATTGTTTGTATAGTTCTCTATCTAACTTTGATTATGCTCTGTCTGATTCTATCATGTTAGTTATATACTATATAGTTTTGGTCAAAACTTTTATTTATACAATTTTCAGATTTAATTAGAGAGGATTTGAACCCAGACTTTCAAGCTTCCTTCAGTCATCCATTCCATCTTATGAATCCAAACACATGGCAATATAATGTGAAAAAGATAAATGATCTCCAATATATATACATATATATTTGTATTGATGCAGCATTCATTAGTTGGTCCAGATCATCATCTCCCACATATATATAATCAGTGTCTGGTTTATATTAAGGTAGCAAATCTTAGGACAGGCTTCAATCTTCTTGTAATTCAGGTCTAATTAACAGTTCAATTTATAACAATAAAATATGTTTTATGAGTTTTAATAACTCATCCTGTTGTTTTTTCCATTTCTTTTATGTAACAAAAACAATTTGATCTCATGGATTAATTTTAAAAATAACACAATTAAAATTACAATATTTTAAATATATATAATGTATTGGACAGATCTCCAATTCAGTTCAAGTCATGTTGAAATTATGTACGGGACACCCAAATGCTATAATAATCAATGCTAATAATTATGGTCAGTGGATGCAAATAATATTATTTATCGCACAAGGTCACATGTTGACATACTACTATATAATTGATGGAAATTTCAAGCTTTGTATATAACTTATTTATGAATAATACTAAAAATTAAATTCATTCCCTACAATATTTGTTAAACCACTAGATCTTTGTCAAAACTACCCATCATCATTGACTTGCATAACATGGTTATTCAAAAAATAATCTTAATAAAATAATATTGCTGAACTGGTTATATTTCTTCAACAATAAACACTCTTACTTATTTATTTAGACTAAAACAATTCCATTGATCATTGCTTTTATATTGAAGTTAAGAATGCTTCTATATCTTTAACATCATATCCTGAATTTGGAGAAATGGTTTGTTTTTACGCCTTAAGCACTTATTCTACTCTCATAGAATACCAGTCAGCATGATTTGAAAGTATTTTTGTACATTAAGTGACCCGTAGTCACATGTATAAATAAGCTATATGTTAAGCAATCATGTGAGAATTGAATAAAGAATGGACACATGGACATAACTTATGCTTTCTAATTTTAAAATAATATCTAATGATTTTTTTTTATATAAAAACAATTAAAGAAATTTGAAGCCCATTCGCCAACAGTTGCATTCCCATTAAATTACTCCTACATAGTGGATATATGTATAAAAAAAATAGCCTTGTATAGTCTGCTTATTTAAATATATAATATACTGGATGAATTTAATATCTATATTAGCAAAATAATTTGTTAATTATATACAAAAAATCTTAAAATGAAAAGATGCATAATTTATTGCTTCATAATTAAAAATATTATTTAAAAAAATATTATATAAAAAAAAACGAAAATTTTGTAAAATCTTACACAAAAAGTTTACAAATTATTTTATTTATTATCAATTAAATGGCTGCTTATTGGAATATTACAGTTAACTCAAATTTCTGAAAACATTACAAAATATAATTTAAATTCATACAACATTTATAACTTCATTAATTATTGCCATTTTCTTATACTGTAAAACAAACTTTTGACATTATTCTTAATAACTATCTTCTTTATAGATCACTTTTCCTAGTTTGAAAGTTTTCTTTCATTTGTTAGTCTTTTTCACAACTCTTATTCTACATTTATAATTTGATAAATTTTATTTCTTGTAGTTTTGATATTCTTCACGTCATCATTTTGTTTTTTGCTGACTTTCCGTTTTTTTTAACTCTTTGGTTCATAATCAGGATATCAATCTAGGGACATATTTTATTATGTAGAATAGGAAATAGGAAAGTTATAGACATCTTTAGGCCTTAAATTCACTACTTTACTAGAGATTAGATTTAGAGATAGCAACATGATGATTTAATTAAGATTTACAAATTAGATAATTGTGTTATAATTTATATCAGTGGTGAATAATTTCCTCATAGTTAATATTGGAAAATAATAACTCATAGCTTTTTAAAGCTAATAATTTTGTTTACTAATAACTTTAATGTTAGCTTCTTTTAGTGCAGTGATTTCTGTTAGTTCTTTTTAAAAAGTTATAAATGTGATCTTTCAAGCATTGGCAACTAGTGATTGAATTTCACCTTTAAAACAACTCAATTCTAACTGCAACAGGTTTATAATTTAATGTAATTATAACTCCAATTAATCGTATTTAAAAAAAAACTGACTGGTGTTGTTTTCTTTAATCATTTTTTATACTTATCGTTCTGCCATGTGACAATTTATATTTTCCTGAAATGGTTTAAAAATATATTGACCTGTTTACAAGATAATGTGACTGTTATTCAGTCAATTTTTAGTTAATGATTCATTTAATTAACAAATTTAATACAATATATATATAATTACATTTTCTTTTCTTAAATTTGAACAACCTTTTACTTTACAAAAATTTAATATTTATACAATCTACTCTTAAAATTATACCTGTACATAAATCATTTATTAAAGAAAAGGAAAAATAAATTATTTATTTTACAAACAAACGAAAATTTGTTTAATAATTCTTAATTTGACTTCTATGCATTAATTTCAATAATTAATTAAATAAAACAGAACACTATAAAGTTTTATTATATCTGGTAACAATTTTATTCACTGTTAGAAAATCCAATGTAACTTATCCTTTTTATTTATATCATAATAAATATTGATTATGATCAATATTTCTTTAGAGTAATTTAATTGTCTTTACTCAATTTTACTAAAGCAGAAAATTTGGAATAAATCCTTAAACCTATTTAAATGAATCGGATTTTTTGTTGCTTGCACTTGCAGGCAGTTGCCTGGGTTGCGGGTTCGCGTCCAGGCCGATGCTATGACACTTAAAAAAAAAAAAGACATCAACTTATATAAATGATTTTTCATATAATTGCACCTAATGTTTACAAAATACTATATAGACTTGTTAATAATATTATTTCATTTTGCAATAACGTATTTCATAACTAGAGTTACTATACAAAATTAGCAATAACTTCTAAAGTACCACACATTCCTAATATTTCACTTTATTTTATTTAATGCATGATTTTTTTTTACTACTTCAATTTTTATGCCCTTTTCTCTCTTGGATCATTCACATAATGTCACTGTTATATTACTTGTTCTTAAAAGCGGAACAAATTTGAGTCATTTATACTAAAACTTTCATTCTATTTTATTATCTGATTCAATATTTAATCCATTACTAATTTCTATTTTTTTTCCCTTGCCTTTTTACTACATTTAGTATATTAAAAAAATCAAATGACTTTAATGCTAGGAGTTCATAAGAAGCTCAGGTGTTGGAATAATTATCATAGATGTCTCTTTGTAGTAAATATTTATGTGTTACTTATTTCGGACTTTTAATTCCCCTAATGGTTTTGTATTTTATTTGAGAATGTTCTTAATTCAACATTTTGTTTCTTAATAATTCAGCTTCAGTATTGTTTGCTTGATCACGTTCATGGTCTTCCATGTATATATATTTATGAAAATTTGTTTCATGCCCTTAATATTTTATATCAACTTATTGTAGACTAATGGATCTATCTGTAACAACAAGATCCAATGCATTTCTATGCCAGCAATTTCATCATTGATAATGCCATTAATTATGATAATGGGAAATTAATGAGTGCTTTCTTCCTTTAAATTATTCTCCAGTTTTGCTTTCAGAAATATTGGCAAACTTTCTGTGTCATACAATACTATCTAAGGATTATACTCTGGGTATAACAATTATATATATATATGCAGTGCTATATGTGTGAAAAGTATCTAGTAAGTATTAATTGGGAATAATTCTCTTAAAAAAGGCATCTTTGTAAACTATAAATTTTGAACTTACCAAAATGAAAGTAAATAAGACTACAGACTCTACCATTGGTACCATTATGAAAAAGAATATTCATATTGTATATAATTCATTGGATTTGCATTCTTTTAATCTTTGATTATCAACTATAATGGAAATATTCATCAATAAATTTAACATTCAGCTTTTCAATAAATCTTTAAAAAATCCATACAGCTTTACCCCTTTCTTCACTTTTGACACTAGCAAAAACATTTTACATACATTTAAAATATAAAACTTGTGAGGGCAGAAAATTGGATACTTATCAATTAAACTATATTAATTGACTATCTATATATACTGAACAATGATAAAAACATGTGCAAGAGATTGTGATCTGGACCAATTGATGAATGGTGATTCAGCATTAAATGTGCATCTTGGGAATCATATATCTTTTTCACATGTCTTTGGACATATATTTATGATTTCATCCCTCCACAAGAGTGTTAAATGCTGATAAAAATCAATTCATACCTTGTAGGAAAGATGGGTAGTGAAAATTATATTACAGAAACATTATTCATTAAATTTATCATAAAGCTTGTAGAGGAATTGGCAATCCTCACTGTTTATAACTTACAAGCTTAAGAGATAGGGTCATGTGATCTATGAAATGATCTATGACTTTTATTTTGACTATTTATAGTCTCTGCCAAAAAGTCTTATGCAATTTTATATTGCTATGACTACTACTATGTGGCATGGCTGAAGATCTATCAGCACCATATAGGTATTTGAGTTGGATAGCTGGGTTTGAAGACATGTAAATTTTTGAAAATTTAAAATTTTCCACTCAATAGATAATTTTTAGTTAAGGGTTTAGTTTTGGTTTGGTATTTTTAGATTTAGTGTCTAAACCTCCCCTACCCCTTTTGAGGAGGGAAAAAAAAAAAAAAAAGGGAGGGGGGTTGGGGGGGGGTTGAGATGAGAAAATTAATGTTTGTGGTTGGGCTTGGTTAATAAAAATAAAAAAAAAGGATGGGGAATCGTTACTTTTATAATTCATAATATATCATTTTCCTTTTTTTGAAAACTCCACAAGCTTGTGTCCTTTCTCATTTCTATCACCATCACAAAGTTATCTATAGCATTTTTATTTTTCAATGAATTAACAATTTTAGAATTAAAGGCTACTATTACAATTTTAAAATAATATTTGTGGTGATCAAAAGCATTTTATATATTCATGTGAAATATATAGCCATATATAAAGATCATCT
The DNA here is from genome assembly GCA_028023455.1 of Epiperipatus broadwayi. NCBI lineage: Eukaryota > Metazoa > Onychophora > Udeonychophora > Euonychophora > Peripatidae > Epiperipatus > Epiperipatus broadwayi. The sequence continues at coordinate 2,188,673 of JAQFVV010012548.1, forward strand.
ACTTCTTCATAACAATGAAAACATGTTGGGGCATACACTTAATTTATCTGCAAGTTGAATAACTAATCTTACCAACTGTCTGATATAAAAATACAACTTCACTTGGGTTTCCAATATTTGTGCTTTGTAATAAAGTATGTGTCCATTTTTCTTCATCTTTTCTTTTAACTTCACAAACTCCAACAATATTCCATTTACTATTACATAATTCTTTTTCCTACTCATGCAATCTGCCTTCAATTGAAGGTGATTTGCAATTGTAAGTACTTAAATATAATCATCATTGATCCACCAGCAGAAAATTTTTAGCACCCTTCACCTTCAGTTGTTAGCTGTTATCTTAACTGGAGAAGTTACAACTTCCTGCGAAATAAAGGCCACTTTTGTCTGCCCTGATTGCAAATATTTATTTTTTTAAAAAAGTTCATTTTACTCAAACATTTATCATGCTTTCAAAAAATAACTCCGCTGTTACTTCAATTAAAAAAGTATCAGGCAACTGAGAAAAATACATAGTATTTCTTTATATTAAACTCAGAGATAAAAAAAAAAAAACCAATAAACTCACCTCACTGTCTGATGCATGTTGGGAAGCAACCCATCATATTCGTTTACTATACGAATAGGTATTCAATAATAACAGCTGCAATGAAAAAAATATATGGATTAGACACTAGAACTTTTTTTTGCTTGGTTTCTTTAAGATCTCAAAGAAGAATTTAAGCGTTTTCTTTAAGTTAAAAAGTAAATTCCTATATATACACTTATAAAATTAAAATATTTACATTTATTTATTTCTAAATATTTTTGTTCTGTATTACATGTTCTTCTTTGCGAAAAGTGTTAGGAGTCCATGTTAAATCAATTAAAACAAAAAATGTGATTAGCCTAAAATCATATATATGACGAGAGGGTGAAGGAAACCGAAACTGAAAAGAAAAAAGGAGGGAAGATAATTGGGGGGGGGGGGCAAAATCATTGGCTTTAATCATAACGCTTTTTAATGATAATTTTGTCTAGAATTTTGAAGATTTTTATATTCTAAAATATCCAATTGATAGATTTAAAAAAGCTGTAAAAACAAAATTTCAGTATGATTAGAAGATAGGGTTTCTGTTTCCCACTCTATTTTCTGCATATTTGATTAAAAAAAAAAAAAAGTCCCTCCTCTTCATCAATTTTATATCCATTTAAGCTAGCCCACAACCAAGTAATGGCATTCAAAAAATAAGAAGAAAAAAGAATACGTAGCATTGAATTTCCTATTTCGATATAAACAAATACAAGAAGCAAGTCGTTTTATAAACTTTTAAAGTTTTCTTAATTTTTCTTTGCTATTATGTTACGTCACAGAATAAATTAATTTTGATTTGCATAAAAAGGGTTATCTTAGATATTTTTGTTCTAATAAAAATATTGGTTTAATAAGCTGCAAAATATATTATTTCATATTGATGCAAATGGATATGAAACTTGTTTAGAATATATATATATATTATCTATTTAAAATCATTAAAGTATGCGCATGGGTATACGTATGGATGAAAAATGAGTCCTTTTTTCACACCAGTAATAAATACTACAGTGAGTTTAAAATTTCAGTTTTATATGGACATCTGGTACTATTTCATTATACCTATATGAAAAAACAATATATATTTACAGTTATGCATCAAAAAATTATAATCCTTGAAAAACATAAAGATAATGAATTAAATGTTGGAGAGGGTGGGCATATCTATTAGAGTTATTGTAGCAAAAATTATTATTAATTTCATAACAGTATAATTTACAAGTGCAGCTTACATGCACAGGTTTGATCATGTTGCTGACTCACTGAATTTGGTGAGTAAACAGGATATCCTCAAACCCAAATACAAGTGAGACTTTTAGAAGATAAAAATGGCTGCCTTACCACTGTACCTAAATTTAATTATATAGGCCAATCTAAAGGATTTTGTTTGTGTTGGAGAATGTCCTGCTTATTCATTGTAATATCAATGAGTTGGTCATGTGATTGAGAAGTGCATGTCAAAAGCTGATTACCCCCTGATTAAGAATTATTATTAATTTCATAAATATCTTTCTAAACACTAAGTTATAATTTGGTATATATGTGATAAATATATGCATACATAGATAATATCTGTATACAAATGTTTAAAAGTAAATGTTTATTTAAATTGCATCTTATGAATATAACTTCCACTACATGCTGTATTTCATCAGTATTTGGAAGTCAAGCATCAGGAAAATTATTTCTGAGGAAATGTAAACAAAAGGTGTGCACTTTGCATGCATATAATATTTCATGCCGGAGATAATTTTATATTTTTTTCCAACAGTCTTTTTAAAGTGGTAATACAACTTGTAGTTTTTTGTTGTTGTTTTTTTACAAATTTGTTAGTAGAAGATGAATTGTTAACATATTTTTTTTATGAAATTAAAATAGAATTTATTATAAATTCCTAACAAGTTATGAATAAACTAATCTAAATTTGTTAATAAACAAAGAAGTATAGAATGGATCCACCTATATTTTGATTGAGGCCATATTTAGAAGTGTTTAATTTACTGATGTGTTGCAGTGCAGAGTGTGAATTCTGTGTGTTTGATGTGATTTTAATGTGACTGTGAGCCATTCTTTAAGCATGGTAGAAAAGCAGAGTGTAGGAATTGTGCATCATTTTGGCATACTCTGAATGTTGGATGAAATACAGTTAATAAATATAAATTAATAATAATTCAAAAGCTGTTATTTATGTTTGAGCTATTATTATTTATATTTACATTTGCTAAGTGTTGCTTCATTTAGTATTTGGAAAGTATTGAAGGTAAGACACAGCCTTTGGCCTCTTGTTGTTGTTATGATTTTGGAATAGTTTGCAGTCATGCTGAAGTCATGTCAATGTGGAGAATTCACACCCTGCACTGAGGTGCGTCAATGAATTGAATGCTTAAAAATAATATGAGCTAAAGTAAAGGTAATCCACTCTGTACTTTTTGTTTATTGATGGGTTTGATTGCACACTGGGGATTTGTAGTATTTTTGCCTTAATTCCATTTATATTTGAGCTATTATTATTTATATTTAATATCTTTATATTAAAAAAAAAGAGAAGGGAGAATTGACATATAAGATTTTTAAACTAACTCAATGGATGTTTTCAGGTATATACTTCCAATGATTTCAATCTCAAACATTTATCTCAATAATAAATATTATCTCAATGTAAAATTACTTCTAATTATAAAATTTATCATACAATATTCAAATTGTATTTTTATTATTAGTTTTAAAAATAAATTGGCCATATAATAATATTCACAATATATGTATGTGCATGTGTGTATAAATTGACCAAATCCAATGAGGAATTTATTTTAGTCTCTATTTTTTATCAGTGTTATTATTAAATAAATACTTGAAGATTCTTCAACATCTAATATTAATTTTCTTACAGAAAAAAGGCACCCACACAGATGTTTTCTATTCAAGCCTGCATGCTTGTTAGAACAATAGACAGTGCTAATTTGTACAAAAAAAAACATTATTAACTCTCTTAATTTGATCGTTGTTTTTCCATGGAATGTTAATAATACTGTAGCTGTTTTTAATTTCATTTCACTGATTTTGTGGCTATATAGCATTAGAGGTGGATTTTGCATTCATTTGATAGCAAAAATTGAAAAGAAAATTTATATTGACTATTAGTTTAAAAATAAATCTGAAGATATCAGTAGTTTATTAATAACCCTAAAACAAATGAACTGACAATATTACTGCTTGGCCAAGTGTTTTCTTAGGTTTGAAAAGAACTTGTAAGAACTTTTGAGTATGAATATTTTTTGATCCTCTTTGAAAAAAAATCCATAGTTTATTAAAATATTTATGATTATTTTTATAAAATATTTGTATAGTATATTTATTTTAAAATAAATATATTCATGATGCAAAATGCTTTTAAAAAATAGGTAGAAAAAAAACTTACTAACTGTGAAAAAAAAGGTCTTGTCTTCACATATATTGTAATAATTTTTGTCATTGTTTTTAATATATGGAATTTTTAATTTTAAAACATAATTTCATTGCTTTATGGTGACTCAATAATAATTTGATCAGATTTTAGAAATAGTTTTCAAATAACATACTTTGCTTTTTTAAAATCAGTAATGTGACAATCATCCAATTAAAAAAGCTATTTTTCTGATTATAAATTTTAGCTTATTATTTTTTCTATATGAAACTTTGATATGTTATTTTTTTATAAAAGAAACTGTATGAATAGCAAATTATATAAAAGTATTAACACATTAAGTCACATAACATAATATACTAGATATGAAAACATACAAAATGCAATTGATTCTTCAGGGCAGTCAAAGAATGCTTCATATTTAAAGAAAATAATATCTTATGTAAGTGGATGTGTTGAAAGATAGGCTTGTTTAAAAACCAATAACACGGTGAATTAAAATGTTTTTCATTTAGAAGCTTACATTTTTTAAGAAATAAAAATAAAATGTATTGATACATCATATAGAATAAAAGTTTAATCTTAAAATGTTGGAAATGTAATCCAAAGCAGTAAGGGCTACTAAAAACCCTGCAATATAAAAGTTTTAATAATGACCAGAAAACACAATGTAGTGGAGAGGGAACAAACAGGTGTTACTGACCTTATTGAAAAAATTAAAAGATTGAAATGGAGTAGGGATGGACATAATGCTAGAAGAGATGATAATAGATGGACAATTAAAATTTTAAACTGGATTCCAAGAGATTGTAAAAGACCCAGAAAGAGACCACATGTGAGATGGATGGATGAAATAAGAAAATGTGCAGGGGTGTTGTGGAGAAGAGAAGCTAAAGATCAGAGATGAATTAAATTTGGAGAGACCTTCATCCTGAAGTGGACTGATAATGGTTGATGATGATGATGATGATGAAGGGTTATAATTATCATTTAACTGTAAATTTGATGCAGAATAATTTTCAATTAAAAAAGTTCTATTTTAATTTTATGGTTCAAATATCTGTTGCATCACAGAGTAGAGTGATGATGATGCTGTATCCAGACTTAAAGTCACTCTTTTAGTGACTATATCAGAATTATTTTGCCATTTTACATTCATTTGATATTAAAAACTAAAATTAAAGATTGCTGTATTCATTCAAAGAAATATTTAAAGAGGTCCCTAGTCTTCAGAGAAAAACTGCAAAAGAGCTGACAAAGTCTAAAATGTCAGTGATTGGTTAATTTTAATTGTATAAGAACTTGTAAATTCCTTGTTGATTGTTGTTAATAATGAATAAAAAAATTGAATTTCTTTCTCTAGTTTTGTTATATATTGAGGTGTTGCATGTGAATGGCTGAGAGGTTACTTTAGCAATCAAGTAAATAAAATAAATAATTCAGAGGTCTTTGGCAATCAAATAATAAAAATAAATAATACGGAGGTTCATACAACCATTTAAATCTCTGAGACTCTTTTTTCAGCCATCCATAAAGCACTTCACTGGGATTTGACTCTTCTCTTGGAGGTATCCTGTTGCCTTCTTGGCTCTTGTACTCCTATTAGGCTGCTTTGGCTTCTCTGCTGGATATATTTTGCTGCCTTCCTTCTTGACTCTTGAACTTAAGTCCAACTGATTTAGATTTTGGGAAGATTTATAGTATGAACCACTATTGTTTTCAAAAGCATATATTCAATTAATAAATTTTCTAAATTCTAAATATTATCATTAATTAGAAAGAATTTATTTAAGGATGCAATTAGTTTTTCTTTATCTGATAAAATTTAAAACTTCAATTCGCTGAGGAATTTTTTAATTTGACAAATTAAAATTATTTTAATATTTTAACTTGTACATTTTTTTAAAACCAATATATATATATATAACAAGATTATTTAAATACTTATGATTATTTGTATATAATATTTGTATAGTAAGTAATTTTTTAAAAATACATTTCTTTTTAAAAAATGCAAGTTAAGAAATTTGAAATAATGATAAAAAGAGCACTATGACTATTATACCCTATCAAATACTGTAACTTTTGTGATGTTTTAAAAATTATAAATGTAATTCTAAAATTTAGAAGAGAAATGTATAACCTTATAATAATGATTTACTAATTTTCATTTTAAACTTACATATAAAATTCAATGGAGAAAAATTTCATTTTCAATAACATTACAACAATCTGGCAATAAAAAAAAAACAAATTGTTTTCATTATTTATTTCACTTTATTGTTATTTTTTTTCAATATTTGGAAAGTTCAAATATAATTTTTTAGAATATTTTTTATTTGCAAACTTATATTTCTAATAAATCAAATACAATTTATTTATTAATAATATTGAATAATACTAAAACTGTTAAAAAAATGGAAAAAAATTTCAAAACTTAATTTATAAATTTAAAATTAATAACTTTAAAAATGTTTGAATTCTTTATTATTATTTTTTCTGATAATTATATTTTCTTAGCTTTATTACTTTTATGGTATTTTAGCTTTATGGAAAATTAAATATTTTCATGCAATAGACAAAAAAAAAATATTTGTTTTTGTCAGTCAGCAACTATAAATAATAAAACTATAAAAATGAGATATTAGAATAAAGTGTGCTAAAAGAGAATGGCGAATAAACTGCCATTTATAATAACTATGTATTAAATAAGCAATTTCTACATGAATATATAGATAAAAATTATTGGGTAGTTATCCTGTTTATCTTTGGCAGAGAATTTATAAAATAACCTAAAAAAGGATAGTTTGAAATTTTTTTATTTTTATATGAGCAGAGTAACATGGATATTTATTATCTATTAATAAAGAAATACAAGATTATATGCGTACACCCACACAATATATGAAAGGATAGTCAAAAATAATTGAAACCATTCTTTGGAAAGTGAGCACATTATAGTACATACTTCTGCTACTAGATGCCTCTTGTGGGGATTGATATGGCTGATTTGTTCTGCAAGATAAGTTAAAGTTTATATATTTTTAATATCATATGAAAAAAAATTTGTTGCTGCAGATTATTTGCTTAGTATGGGATGTGAAAAAGAAAATTTATAGAGCAGAGAGAGATATTTAATTGGAATTGGAAAAATCAGGAAAAAGGAATGTTAAAGTTTAGAAAGTGATTCGATATGCCATTTTAAATATAAAAGGAAAACTTTTGTGTATATGCATTTACTCCAAGGAGGTTGTAAAACTAAGTCATACATAAGATTAGTTGGTTTTAGTTTTTTATTTAAAAAATTTTCAATTTAAGAAAGAGGGTGATTTATTTGAGAAAAAAGATAATGTTAAGAAGCGTGTGTTTATTGCTCGCTATTTTTAAAAAAAGTTTTTTCCCTTTTGTATAAAGAGGTTTGAAGAGTAATAGAAAAATTATTAATTTAAATATTGAGTAGGGGAATTGAAAAATAAGGAAGTATGGATTACATTTGTATCCCACAATGTATATATAATGATCAGAAGAAAATTAGACATTCTGTACTGTATGGGATAAGGTTTTTTATTTGAAATGTTTAAATAAGACTAGAAAGAATGTAACAGGCATATGGTTATGTATAAATGTGATAAAAGAGGTGTAAAATGATTTCTAAGTATAAATATATTAAAGAAAAAGTCAGGTGAAAGGAAGATAAATATAGTTAAGGAAAATAGAATAGAGTATGTATTTAGTGCAATGACAAGAGATATAGGTGACAAAATAAAATAGTGCAAATGAGATAGTTAACCAAAGAATAAATAAGATAGAGGAAGAGATAAGGATATAGAAGTAAAATTAGAATCATTAGAGATGAAGGGAGAGCAGAAGGAATTAATAAATAGAAATGATAATGAAGAACTAGATAAAGAAGTCCAGAGGTGGAAGAGAATGTTACAGATGAAGTAGGTAAAGTAAGCTATGGGACTTGGTAATTAGAGGATGTGGAGATGTAATTGCAATAGAAAATAAGAATAACTATGTAAGAGTACATTTTCCTGGAGCTAGAATTGAGGGTGTTACAGTTAAAGTAAAGAAACAAGGGAGTAGAGATGTTTTTGTTAAGGTGGAGACAAATAATTTGTCAGAGCCATTAGAGAGAATAATAAATGAATACAAATAATTAATTAGTAATTTAAATAAAATTAAAGAAAAAGTAGAAAAAGTTGAATTACTACCAAGATTTGACAGTAGGTATTATGTGAGCGAAATAATGTTATGTTAGTCAATGTGTGGGATTTTTTTATTAGTAAGAGGGAATTATATAGTAAAGATGGATTTCACTTAGCAAGGAAATGAAGCATTAGGTGGTTGATTTATAAAAAATATTATAGTGTGGGAACCTTATAAAGTGGGTAGGGTTTTAAATTACAATAATATCAAAAAAGAAGAAAAATGGATGGCATATAAGAAATAAACAAAGGGTAGTTGATTTAGATATAAATGTGGATGTGGGAAAGGAATGAGTATGTAAAATTAATGATAAACAAGCTAATTACAAGTGTAATAAAGAAAAAAAAGTCAAACGAATTTATAAAAGGGTAGTAAGAAAACAAGTAATTGTTAAAATTGAATATTTAAATATGCAAGGTGGTAGGAGATCTGAAAAATGACTGGAATTAAACAAAACTGTTAGAAATGAAGAGATTGAGGTATTAGCAGTAGTGAAAGTACATCTAAGAAAAAAAAAACTATACTGGAAGACTTGGTGTGGCAAGGTATAAATAGAAAAGAAAAAGAAAAAAGCAGTAAGGATATAGGAGTTATGTCCAAAAAATATGTAAATACTGTTAAGTATAAAGAACATTTGTGGTTTGAGATAAGGTTAGGAAGACAATAATGGATGGTGGCTATAATGTATATGGTCATTGAAAATAGTCAAACTATAATGGAGTGGAACAATAGCATATATGAATGCCTTTAAGAATGTATAGAGTTTCAAAAAAGGAGAAGAAAATATTAGTATAAGACATATGAATGGGCATATTGAAGATATTGATATGTGGATAACAAGAATGGACAATTTTGAAAATTTTTTGTCAGCAAGTAAATTTGAGCATTGGAAATTTATAAAATATTTAGAGGTACAATACAAATAGTCTAGAAATAATATATTTCATACAATCAATTATGTATTAGTAGAAAAAAAGGAAATGAATAAAGTACAAAAAATTAAAGTGTTTGATAACGAAGAGAGAGTACGTAATAGTGATCATAATCTCTTTATAATAGAAATGGATAGTAATGTAATGGAAAATAGTAATAAAAGTAGAAAGGATAGGGAAAGATGTCTATGGAGAATGAATGATAAGAATAAGTTAAAAAATATAAAATAAAAAGAACAAATCATGGAAGAGTTTCTTGGGAAAGAATATAAGGACTGGTGTGGTGAAGTAGAAAAAATGGCAAATAGAGTTTTAGATGAGAATATTCAGAAAAATAAAGGTAATAAAAAAGAGAGAATTAGTAAAAGTGTAAAAGAGAGGGGGGAAGCATGCAGAGAATATAAATGTGCTATTAAAAACAAAGAAAGTGAAAAAGATGTTAATATTAAATGGGAAAAGTATTTTTAAAGAAAGAAGTTAGCTAAAATAGATAATTATAGAGAATGAAATTATATTAGTAAATTATTGGAGGACATTAATAAAAGTGGAAGAGATGGAGGTAAAAAAATTTGGAAATATATTAAAAGAAGGAATATAGGAGAGAGAGAAATAGTATTACTAAGTGATGAGGAAAAAATATATAGCTCTAGAGAAGAATTAGAGACAATCTTAAATAAGTATGTAACGGATATAGAAAAGATGTTAGATTTGAAGGACAGAGTGATAACAAAGATAAAGAATGTAGTAATGGAAATATTAGGTTTATGGAAAATGAATTGAGTGAGGCAGGGAAGAAATTGAAAAGTGGAAAGGTAAGAGATTTAGATGGATGGACAGCAGAGGTGAAGATGACACAGAAGAGAGAATTCCCAAATAGCTGGAATAATACAAGAGTAAGACTACTATTTAAAGGGAAGTGTAAGGATCATAGAAGTTAAACAATTATAGACCAATAGTGGTAACATCATTGTTATATAAAGTTTTTGCATATATGGTGGCTGGAAGTGTAGCAAAATGAATGGAAGAAAATAATATAGTGGGAGAAATGCAAGAAGGTTTTTGATCTGATAAGCATATAGGAGATAATTTATTTGTAGTTAAACAACTTTTAGTTATGAGTAGAAATACAGGTAGTCATGTGTATATGGTCTTTAAAGATATAGAAAAGGCATATGATAGAGTAAATAGATTATGGGTAAGTTTAGTAAATTTGGGGATGGAACTTTAATGGATCTTATTAAGAGATTGTATAAAAATAATTACTATATTTATCAATTATGAAATTTAGAATTAGAGTTAAAAGTGGGTGCAACTAAGGTAAGGATGCTCTATATTACTTATTTTGTTTTTGTTATATTTGGAAGAAATAGAGAGAGCAATAGCAAGACTAGAAAAAGGGTAGAGATACCATTAATAGATGGCAAGGTAGTGTATATATTATCAGGTTTTTTATTTGCTGATGATCCCACAGAAAGTAGTGAAGATTATGGAGGTTATGCTGAAAATGTGTACAAGGGTGGGTAAAAAAAAAGAGGGTTAAATTTAATGAAGTAAAAATCAAAAGTATTGATGATAAATGTTGGGGACAAAAAGAAAAAAATTTTTATTGAGGGATATAAAATTAAGTGTGGTGAATAGATATAGTTATTTGGGAATCATCTTAAGTAATCAGAGAAATTTCTTGGATGAATGGGAGAAAAAATTGATAAATGAAATGAAAAAAATAAAGGGATTAATAAAGAAATTAACAGTATTTTCATATAATAAATATGATATAGCAAGAATTGTATGGATGGGAATGGCAATAGCAGGGTTAACATATAGTAATGATGTATTATGGGTTAGTAAATGGGATGTTAGATTACTTAGAAAAAGTACAGAAAGAAGTAAGAAAGACATGCATTAGATATAGATGTGTAATCGTTAAAGTAGGCAATTCAAGGAGAAATGGGATGGTCAAGTTTTTAGATGAGAGATACAAAAAGTAAAATAAAAATGTTTGATAGATTGCAATTTATGGATAATAAAAGAATAGCCAAAATAGTATTTAATTGAATTATAAGGAAAGGTAGGCAATAAGATGAGTGAGAAAGGTAGTACAGTATGCAGAAGATTTGGATAAAGATGTTATGTCAATATACTTATACAAAAGGTAGGATTATTGTGTTAGGATAATTGTTGAGTGCTATAGTAGCAAGGATAGTAATAGAAGAATAGATGCATTAATAAAAAATAGGGGGTTGGAGAGATAGAGAACTAGTATGAAAAGTAAAGAGAGCTTAAATATATACAGAAGTAAACAGAATATGGGATGTGAGTTAATTTATGATACTAACAAGGAAAATAGTTTATTGTCTAAGGCTTGAACGGGATCATTAGCAACAAGGAAATATACACATAAATAGAAAAATGTGAGTGATTTAGTTTGCAAGTTATGTAAGGAAGACATAGAAAATATTAGGCATCTATTAATTGAGTGTAAATGCTTACAAGCAGAAAGGGTACAAATAATAAAGTTGTGGGAGAATAAATATAAACAAAGTAATTACACAGAAAGTGGGTTATTGGTTTTTATGCTGGATTTGGAAAGAAATAAGAGTGATTTAGATATAAAAGCCATAGAGTGGACAAAAGATATTATTGTGGAAATGGTATGGAGCAGGATAGAGAAGAGTGTTGAAAAAACTAGGGGTGGGGAATGTAAAGGGAAGGAGGCTAACAAGTTTCTCTGGCATAATGGCTGAGAGATTCCTAACTTCGAGAAAGAAGTCACAGTGCATCGCATCGCACCAGTCTGCCAACTTGGATTAAGAGAAGAAAAGAATAAATGCAAAGGATTAGAAATTTTTTTACAATATTCAAAATTAACAGGTACAGAATTTATTTTCTATGTATTTATGTAAAAAAAAATGGAATAAATGCTTCATATTTGTTCTCATTATATATATTTGGCTAATTGTGTTCTATGGATTAGAAGTCTGAAGTTTAAACAAAGTAGAAATAATTCATTTAAAAACTTTTGAAATGTGGTGTTAACTATAAAATGACAAATGCACAATATTTATCAAATAAAAAAATAAAAAATGAATGTTGCAAGAGCTATCAAGAGGAGAATATTTTTTTCACTGAGACACATTTTGCATCACAACAGCTTTTAATTAGATATTCTTGAAGACAAAATGCCTGATAAGAAAAATTGAGAGAAAGACATCTTCACATAGTGCAAATGTGTAAGAGATGCATTTGAAAATATTTATGTGAAACTCAACAGAAAGAAAAATCATCAGCAATGGAACACAGAATGTAAATTCTTCAGAATTAATCAGCAGATTGAATTATTGATGATTATGAATAATAAAGTATGGGAAAAGAGGATAGATAAATTGGTTAAATAAATAAAAAGTAGTGGGAAATGAATACAAAATTTAAAAATATATTTTAGAATTATTTAAAAATTAAAAAAATACATAAAATATGAAAAGATGTGTTATAACCCCAGAGAGGACTTGTTATTTTATATGAGAACAAGAGCTTTAAAAACACTAAGGAAAGAAGACAAAATTGGTATAAGAATTCTGGAGTGTATGTGTCAGTCATGTGGAATGTGAGAAATAAACATTTACCTACTTCCGGAGAATGGAAACATTGAAAGAGAATCAGGAAAAATTGTATGAAGAATAAAATAAATAGCAAAATAAAGAGAGCAAAAAAAAAAAAAAATTTTTTTTTAGACCTTTATGATAAAAACACAAAATCTGAAAATAGACTATTAAAAATAATAAAATGGCTTTTATTATAATGTTATAGTAGGATCTATCATCAGTACTGGAAGACTGATTTGGTGATTATTGATTAGAAATGGGTAATGAAGGAGAGAAGTATATAAATTTATTAAGATATATAAAAAAATTTGAAGAATGGACTTAACTTGATCAACATGGTATCTGTCTGTATGGCCTATGCATAAAAACATTTTAAGAAGTCGTTCTAGATAATAGTGATTAATTATAATAGGAATCTGTTTTTGTTTTTGTTTTTTTGTAAAGAATAAAAGTATTTATATAGAGTATTAAAATGAATAAGGGCTCCATGGTGCAAAGACAGTACATTTATCTGCCACAATCCAAGCCCAAATAAAATTATTTTTAAGAAGTTTGGGATCCCCCCCCCCCCAGGAAACTGACCCATAACTCACCTAATGAACTATCAGTAAAATGATATTAGCTTTTATTAGCTAGAATAAAACAAACATGAAAAATTGATCAAATCCTCCCAACTGACAATTAATAAGTCTTGTGATTGTCTATCTTTTCTCCTTTGCTGTTCTATGAGAGGCTCTCAGAAAGAACTTTAAAGTTTTACTTTTTCTATAACAATCTATTTAAATTTAATGTAGTTTTTAAATTTTAATTGAATTGTTTTTTATTTAGGTAATAAAAAAATTTAATCTAACATTGTTTCATTTTTAATATTATATATAAGAAATTCATAAAAATAATGGTTTCAAGAAAATAAAATTTGTCAAGTGATAGAAAATTTTTGCAAATATTTTTTGTTATGGGTTTAATCAAAGCGCTTTTATGAAAATTTTGTATTTGTAAGCAATGGGATTGTTTAAACTGTTTCTTACAAGGGATTATACCAAAATTATAAAGATATAATACTGCAGAAAGAAACATAAGAAAATCTTACTATTTACAATAAAAAATTAGAATTGAAAAATCAAATGGATAATCGGATGAATTATTGTTTGTAAATTCATAAGAAATTCAAATACCAGAAAAAACGGAGCTGAAGCCGAAATTCATGGATCTTTAACTGCAGAGTATGTCAATCTATCGTAGCATTAAACCACTCAGGGCAATACCATATTGAAAAATCAAAAGAGAGCATAATGGTATTGTGTATTAAATTGAAATCTATAAAATGAATAGAATGAATTATATAAATTAAAAGTGGAAAAAAAAAACAGGTTTTAACTTTTTATATCACTTGTATAAACTGCATTAAATAACTAACACATTTACTTTAATGAGAATTTAAATGCATACTTAGCATATGTAAATTTTCTAGAGTGTTTATATTTTGGGGAAAATTTATTCGTTTCTTGCCTGACTGTAATTACAACAAATATATTAATTGTATTTCCAAAACCAATAAAATATACATACATATGCGCACCCACAGTTCTATTGTTAATCAGGCAGTACAGGTCACAGCAGATTAGGATCTAATTTTTAATGCAATTAATATTTAATATTACAATTACTAATCTATATGCGTTCTACAACACATACGCATAAATTATGACTTCTAGCTGGCATATCTTTGAGCACGGATATAATCAAGTCGTTTAAATAATAAATCCATATGCTGTACAAAATTTCAATGGGATAGTTTATTATATAAAATAATTTAATATATTCAGGAGTTAGTTTGTTTTATTTCTATATTTATTATATATGTGCGTAATACACGTTAATTATTATTAATTTTTTGAATGAAGTTTGTTTTGGGCTGCAAAGATCCGTGAATAGATTTTTAAAAAAAACTGTGCTAAAGCATTTTTTAAATCTTTACTTATTTATTTATGTGTATAAAAATATCGTGATTTATCTACACATTTAACATGTGTATTGAGTTAAAGAATCGCGTTAAGTTCTTCGTTGTCACTGTGTCGTTGTTTTTATGATATAAATTTAAATTCACATTATTGGGATAATTAAACTTTATTTAGAGATTCGCTATCATTTTAATTAATATATTTCCATAATTCTGATTTCTTCCCTCTCTCCTTTTTTTTTTTTATAAAATGTTTTTTTTTATTAAAAAAAAATAAAAAACTAAGACAAATTGTTTTTTATGATCTCGAGAATTCTAAGAATAATTAATTAAACAAGACAAATATAAAAATTGTAGTAAATGGTTAAAATATCTTAATTACGTTACAACTGTGTATAATTTTTGATCTGTGAAGTAAACCTGTAATATTAGAGATTTTTTTTATTCCTATTCAATAATGTTGATTAATGATTGCTTTTATCAATTTCCATTTGCTATTGGTTAATTTTTATCACAATTCATATAAATCATAATTATTGTTTCAGCTTATAAAACAATTTTTAGTAGAATTTCATTCACCAAAACATTTTGTCTCATAACAAATTTAATTTCCAACTGAATATTTTATGCTGTGGCATCGTAGTAAGCTGTTAATGTCGGCCATTTTCATGATTTAGGTTCTAGAGTAAAAACTTCAAAAATTATTTAAGTAACTGAAGATTTTCTAAGTAAAAACGTTTTTTTTTAAAAAATCCATTTAATAGTTTAATCTAGCTAATAAATTGGTCAGTAAGTAGATATTTAGCTTTTTTTTTTTTTAAAGAAAAAAGACAATTCTTGGATTCTTTCTCTCTTTGTTTCAGTATACAATTTTTTCTGGTAAGGCTTATAATGATCATTTAATTTACAATAGCATTTTTTTTGGTATGGTCTTCTTTCCCATCAACAATTTCTGCTTATGATTATTGTAAATAACTTTCTGTCAATAATCAGAATCCTTCCTCACCAAGCACAAACTAAGGTATTCTGCATACAAATTGGATATGCACCCTATTAAAACAAAACTCCAGCATATATTTAGTTGTTCTCAGTGGAATTATTTAAAAAATGTTTATTCAAGGTGCCTTTTTCCGATTGTAAAATATAATAGTGGAATTGTCTTTACAAACCACATCACTAAATTATTTTGATCCAACAATTTTCTCTATAAATAGACTAAAGTTGCTGATAACATTTTGAAAAACAATGTTAATCTTATGATGAAATTACTTTCAGACATTATCATCTTACAAGAAGATATTTTAATTTATACAATTCATAAAAGAACATGAGACTGTTCCATAAATGTTTTATTTCTCAAATTGCTTCATAAGTCTATGGATAAAGTCAATAGAATCTGTATGTCTTCACTAGCAGATCAAACTTGAACCTTAGTGAGGTTTTAGAATTTTCTTTGCTTCCAAGTTTCATAACTCCTCATGACATGCAGCCAATTTGGACTTAGTCTTGCCAGACTATTAAGGCCTTGCCTTTTCCCTTGTATAATGAATGGTTTTATTATCAATTAGCTTGTTATCCCTCATACTGCCATATGTATATATATATTATGTCTAAATTCTCTGTGCATTTTGAAATTTTTTTTAACCACCCCTTAGTTGAGGTCTAATAATTTATATGCCAATTCATTAGGGTTCAATATTGTTAGCTCCCTACACTATATATATATTATGTTATCCTATTTTTAAATGTTACTCATCACTGACTGGTTTATCTGGCATTGTTACACCAGATTTTCCTTTTGCTCTTAAAACTATTTGACACTTGTAATGTATTTAGATTGTAATCCATTTATAATGTAACCCACTTATATTTGTTTTCCTATTTACTTCATATTTGCTTATATGATTTACATATGACCCAGCATTGTGTTCTCAGACTTTGTATAATATAATCAGAATCTTCACTAGTTCAATAGTCAAATTGTACTTAGTGTAAATCTTTTTATTCCTTTGATTGTATTTACAATCCTTACCCATTTATTGTTTGTAATTTTTGACCTGTCATATGTGGTTAGTCCAATGAGACCTAGAATATGGACTAACTTTCTGTTGCTATTGAGCTATGAATGAAAAATTAATAAATATTCACATTCTCTGAAAATATAAGGTTTTTCATTATAAGCAATAAATTGATATTCTTATAGACATTGATTGGTTGATTTTTTTATTGGTACTGTTCTATTAGCCAGTGTCGTCCGCTTGATAGCATTGTAGCTATGCGAAAACACAGAAATATACCGTTACCAGACTGGTTTGTTTTTCTTTTAATTAATGATTATTAGAGAAGATATTTATTAACATAAATTTATAAAACCATATGTTTAAAATAATAATTACCGAACTATATTTGACAGTTTTCTTTATTAAAAAAAAAAATTGTATCAGACTAAGATTAACGTAAAAGTTGAAGAATGCAGAAAAAAATTAAAGTTACTTTTAAACATTTATTTATTTGTGATATTAATTTAAATTTATTATTTCTTAATAATTGTTATTCAAATTATCCACTAACTACAATTATTTTCACCATAGAAAATATTATTGAGCTTTTTTTTATCAATGTGTAAAAGATTAGAAAATCCTATAGATCAGGGGTGTCCAAATTTTTTACCATGAAGGGCAAATTCTCTTCATTTCATTACTTTCAGCTGGCTGTAAATAAAAAAAGATTAAAAGAAATTTATTCTTATAAAAAAATGATAAATAATTTTAAGTATATAAATTTTATTGTAAGCACAAAATTTCATAAACTAGTTGCAAGATATTTGAGATTAAATTATTATATATTAAGAATAACAAACACTACCATTAAATTCTCATATCTTTATTATAAATTATACTAAAACTATTAATCTTTAAATACAAGTATATTGTCTATACTGAACCTAATGTAATTAGAAGGGATTTGAACTCAGACTTTCATGCTTTCTACATCTATCCACTCTATCTTATACAATCAATACACATAACAACATACATGTAAAAAAGATAAATGATCTCCAATAAATACATTTGGTACTGAACCAGCATTCATCAGTTGGTCCAGATCATCATCTCCCATATATATATATCTGTATAATGCTCAGTTTATATTAAGATAGAAAATCTTCAAACTTTAATGGGTATATGTAGGGAGCTTGAAAGTCTGAGTTCAAATCCCTTCTAAAACTATTAATGTGAATGGTTGAACTGTTTTGTTTTTTTAAAATCTTAAAATTGAAGTTTCAAATTTTGAAGCAAATTACATATAGCAACTTCAAATGTTCATTATATAAATTCCCCTAGATTTTGATTTGATATATTTCATTCAGTAAAAAGTTTGTTTTCAAAGATATGTTGTTTCAAAAATAAGGAAGCAGCTCATGTGACAATGGAAAATAATTCTATAAGTATATGGAAGCCTCTAATTCACTTTGCTCTTAGAAAAAGTATTAAAAAAATTGAAGGACTCAGAAGAATTTGAACCAACTCTCATATATAAATATATTCAATATAACTCAGAATTCTTCAAACAAAATCAAAGGATGGCCAAGGTATCACCACTATCTCCTTGTCTTAGCAACATTTACAAGGAAGAAACCACATCCATAAATCCTACTGCATGTCCACTTAAATTGTGGTTTTGTTATGTTAATGACACATTTGTAGTATGTTCACATGGGAGACACAATTATGGTCATTCTGGATGCATATCAACAACATATCTCCTTCAATTAAATTCATAATGGAATCAGAACAAGAACAAAAATTGGCATTCTTAGATGTTTTTGTCACAAGATTCCCTCAAAGCAAAATAAAAACAATAGTGTATAACATACACTGGCAAGTACTTAGCATTTATATTCAATCATACTAGAATCACTACACATGGAGGTATACTAGCACTAGGGAACAGAGCAAAGAAGTTTGTTTGGAAACCAGTGATTTAGAAAATGAAAAGATTTACATAGAACAAACTCTCCTGAAGAATGGTTATCCATCAAAAAAACCTTTAATAGGCAACAAAAAGGTACACCAAAAGAAAAAGGAATGGCAAAAAAATTAAAGAAAATCTGCAGTCAATATAACATTAGAACAGCTTTCCAAAGGCATATTGTGCTTTGAGAAATTCTAGTTTCTACCAAGTCTAAACTGGAAATGCTGAAAAACAAAAACTGCACTTGTAAAATATCATTTGAAGGTGAAATTAAGTATATTGGTAAGACCTGTTGCCCTGCTGGACAATGATTTAAAGAACAAAAACTAATGATTAAGAGAAAAAACAGATGTGTCTACAGTAGCAGACCATATATGTACTAATGACCATATGTTTAAATGGAAAAATACAAAAATATTGAATAGAGAGGAAAAGTTGCAAAGAAGAAAATTGAAGGAAGCTGATCATGACAATGGTAAGTAATTCTGTAAATCAACTCAGTGTGGCAATACACAATATATGGATGCCTCTAATTAACTTTGCTCTTAGAAAAAGTATTTAAAAAATTTGAAGAACTCAGGAGGATTTGAATTGACCTTTATATATAAATTTCTACTACCTGTTGTGACAGCTCAGTTAGTTAGAGCATTGCCTTAAAATTTGACCTTCAAGAATATAAAGATGTAAATTCAATTTCCATGCTAATATTCTCACTGGGGTCAGGCTAGCAGCACCTGAAGAAGAGTGGAGAGTAATACTACTCAAAATATTGTGTAATTACTAATCTGTGTTGTCTATTGGTGTGTTATTATTAACAAGTTAACTTGTGTTTGAAAAGTTTAAATAAAGTTTAAAATTTTTTATACATTCAACATTTATTGATAGATGATGGAAATAGTCCAACATATTATCATATCTAATATACCATCACCACAAATCTTCAAGAAAAATTCTTAAAATTTGGAAACTGCACATAATTCAAAAATTTATAAAAATTGATTAAATTTTCTTCCTTATATTAGTATTTAATATGATTATTTTACTGAAGTTTAATAATTTCTACTTAAATTTCACTTGTAATATCTGCTGCAGTCAAATGGATTTTGAAATAATCTAATTTCGTTAGTACAGGCATTTAAATCAGCAAATCATTTCTAAAATTGTTGTTTGAAATCTGAAATGATTAAATTCGTGAATGTGAATAGAAATTCTGTTTCACTTTTTATGCAATTCTGAACAGTATGAAGTATGAGCAAAATTACAATCTTTGATGTGGCTTTTCAAAAGTATCAACTTTGTCTGAATGCTTTGATATAAGAAAATAAATCACAAACTAAATTATTTTCAGCCTGCAACTTTAAATTCAAATTGTTAATGGAGTTCACTAGATTTGCAAGAAAGTCCAACTTCCAAAGCCACTTGGTATTTAATAAAAATGACTCATAATCATTTTTCTCATTAAAAATATATATTCAATTTTATTCCTGAGCTGAAAGAAGTATGAAAGAACCTTGCCATAGTAAACTATCAAACTGCAGTATATTCGGTTAATTCAACAGGCTCAGAATCATATTCCTTGAGAAAAGACCAAAACTAGCAATGATTAAGTGCATGAGAGCAAATGAAATTTATCATCAAAATAACCAGTTTCAAGACACAACTCATATCAATGTGTTTTCCACCAAGTGCTTATTCATAGATAGTACAGTGAAGAAACATTGATTTTGATATTTCTACATTCTCACAAGCTTTTGTGATTAGTCCAACCAAACACATATTTGTTTCAGGTATGTTTTTCCCTCCATTAACTGTTACACATTGCAAATGATTCCAATCTAAATTATATTGTTAATGTTTTTCATGCTTCTTTGAAGATATCCTCTCTTGTTGTAGTGTCATGCATACTGTGAAGTGATGCTTATTCCTGTGTGACATTAAATTCATCATCAACACTATAAAAAATATTAGAAGTTGTGTTGTATTACAAACACAGTTGATTTTTCCAGCATGAGCAGAAACTGAGTGAAATATTATGCTTTACTTCCAATTTTCTGAACAACAATATTTCTCATATTTTTGATCCACCATTCATCAGTATTTGGCCCAAGACCATTTTAAAAATATTGTTATTCTGGGCATAAATCAGTCACTGCTTCTGTCTACACTCTTTGATGATATTGACATCAGTAAATGGTTTTCCTCTTTTAGCCAACACATAAGCAACATTATAGCTTATCAAGGTTAAAGCTCATTTTCTAAATAAATTTGCCTTAGTAAAAAAGTCTTGCTGAGAAAGCAGACAATGACTTAATGATTCAAATTTATTTGATTGATGCATTCCTTTAAATTACAAAAATTTTGAAGTATGTTTTGTTTCACAGTGATGGTGTATATTGTATTCTTTTAAAACAGTAATATTGTTTTCATAAATTAGACATACAGTTTTATCCTTTGATTTTGATTGTATGAAGAAATATCTTATGTTTCATTCTTCATTAAAAACACAACATGTTGATCTTTAGTTTATAACATTTATTATTATTATTTTCTTTTTCTTTTTTAAACTCATGTTAAAATTTAAAAAAAAAAAATTTGACAGTTACAATTATTTTTTTCATTTCTGTATAATTGTAATTTTAAATAAACATTAAAATATTTAAACCAGAAAAGGCATACACTGTTTTAAAATATGTTTTATTCATGCTGGGCATGTTTGCAATAACTTAAGTATCATAATCATAACTTTATATAGCAGCTAAACTCTCCATACAGTAGCACCACTCAGTGTAAGCCAGAGTAATCAATGGATGCAAGAAGGTTTGTACATAAAATCCCCATATATTGCTTACATATCCCCAGACTAGTTTTTATCTTGTGCCTTCCCACACTGACGGAAGCCACAATCTGAAAACTAGTCTGGGGATTTTGGATAAATAGGCGATAGATGGGGATTTTATGCACAAACTTCTTGCATCCATTGATTACTCTGGCTTGTGCTGAGTCACACTACTGCATGGAGAGTTCAGTCTCTGTGTAAACAGCTTGTGTAAGCTTAAAGAATGATGATCATGTGTTGTTTAGTGGTTTAATCATAGCTTTGGTTATCTTGTTGAATTTTGTTATTATATGTACTTGCTTGCTATTTGTAAAATTTGCATAAAGTTAAATTTTCTTATTTTTTATACAAATTTTATGTAAATGTTTTCTTAGATGCCACTTTTTAGATAAAGGGATGCTAGCTTCTTTATTTAAAATGTATAGTGCATTTGTCTTTGGTTATTTTTCATGCTTTCTTAATTTTTTTCTATCATCTTTTTTATGCTTTCTTAATTTTTTTCTATCATCTCTCTCTGTGCACACAATATCCACTTTAGAAAGATCAAACTCATGGCTTGCTTACTACTCATGTTCTAAAAATAATTGATGAGTACTCATTACTGTTCTTTGTCCTGTTATATAAGTAGTTGTGCTGGGCCAATCTCAAGGACAGGTTTGTTCTTGTTTCCCCATAATAAGTGTCTAAGTAATCATTATTTTTGCACTTAATTTTATAGACTATTTGTGCATGGCTCCCTTAGTTAGCTTATATTTAGAATTATTCAATAATTTATTTAAAGAAGAAGGTGATGCATGAAGAGGTAATATAGTTTCAAATAATTTTACATATACGTATAAAATCATCAGATTTTCAGCAACATTTATCTCATGTTAAAATTCTATCCACCAGTATAAAAATATTAGAATATCTTCTCTTAGGATATATAAATTTCAAGAACAAAATGATAGTCAAATGCATTTAATAACAAGATTGCAGCTATGGACTATGATTCCATTTTTAACTCAAAAGTAAATGTAACTAGTATTATAAGCTTCAATCCTACAGGATATTATTTTGACTTATTTGTACTATTAAATATATTTTGGAAAAATATTCAAATATAACATCAATTCAGAAAAAATGCATTTGGGGAACTATTTGTCTTTACCTGTGTTTTTTTTTTTTCATTCACTTGTTTGAAGTGATGTGATATCTGAAGATTTTCAAAATGTATATATTTAATATCCAAAAAAAAAAAAAGTTAAAATAATGTCATGTTAAATGGAGTTTATAATAATAGTTATTGACCTTAAACTGAATTTAAAGGTTTATATCCAGGCTAAAAACAATCTTTACCCTAATAAAACCTTGATATATTGATCTAAATGATGGTAAATTGTCAATAAGAGTTGTACACTTGATCATTAAGTTGTAACAAAATAAAATGGATAAATAATATATGATAATGAAATCGTTTGTGAGAGTATTTTGATATGGGCTGATAAAATTATTATAGCGAAAGTGCATTGGTTGGCAGGAATGGACAGAATCGTTTGCTCTTCGTCTTCACTTGTTTATTGGAAATGGTGTAATATTTAAAAATGTTCAGAATGGCTCATTCCTAATTTTAATATCTTTAGTTTGTTATGTAACAGTAAACATTAGTATAACTATCGTTATTTATAGATATACTAGCAAAAGAGGCCACCAATCTTGAAATTAGAATTATCAAGATTTAAGGGAGAAATTTAAAAAATGTTTGTAATTTTATAAAGCAAGTGTCAGATTATAATCTTATTGTAAACATAAACAAATCATCTTCTACTAGAGAGAATGCACTCACTGGTGTGGTGCATAATATAGTTTATATTTCCGGTAAAATGAACATCTGCCTAATATTATTTTTGTTATGTGATACAATGTAAATAAATAAACCACAAGGATTATTTCAGTTTTTAACTTTATTTTTGTCTAATTTGTCTCTCGATGTCTGTTTATGCAGACATGTAAAATGTTATGACTAAATTGTAAATAGAGCAATATGTTAAAAGATAATTCTTTATTGCTGAATTAATTTTAAGTAATTATAAATCAATCAGTAGCCGGTTTGCCCCTTCTCTTTTAAACTTTAAAAAAAAAAAACTAATACTTTCAGCAATTCTGAAACTGTTTACATTAAACAGTTAATTAATGATTATTTATGACAATAAACTTATTCTAAATATTTATTTTCTAATATGGAGGAACAATTTTAATTATTCCAATTCCATTCTTTTGGGTAATCTTTTTTCTATCAGTTTTACATTTGCTGCCTTTATGTCTCAGTTTGTTTATTTAGATCACATTGAACAATAGCGGGTTTGAACTCAGACTTTCACACGAGCCTCAACTATCTACACCATCTCATACTGCCGACACACTTGATCACACACATGTTGAAAAAATAAATAATCACCAATAATAGTATATCATGCTAAACCTGGCAGTCGTCAGTTGGTCCAGATTACCATCTCTACACATATATACAATCAATTCTCAGCTTATATTAAGATAGCCAATCTTCATACTTTAATGGGCAGGCTTCAATCCACTTCAATCCACAAATTTCAGTCATCCATTTCATTGAAAATCTGATGATGGAATTCTCATAGCCCTCATTGCTTTATACCTTCTCATCCTACCCATGTTGACCATAAGTCACTCTGATCTCTCATGTACAAGACATAATCCATTTACATACATATACGAGGTATAGGCAGACCTTACAGCAATATATTTTTAAAATATACTTTTTTTCCTACTGTACAGACTTTTTCATACTTGCACTTCAATATGTAATATATATGGGGTTTAGAGAAAATATATATATATATATTAAAAATATAGTGCTGTAAGGTCTGTCCATCCCTCGTATATGTATGTAAATGGATTGTGTTCTGTACATGAGGGGTCAGAGTGACTTATGGACAACATGAGTAGGATGAGAAGGTTGGGACCAATGAGGGCTTTAAACATTCTATCATCAGATTTTCAATAAAAATGTATGGCTGAAGAGTTGTGGGGTGGTGTGGATTGAAGCCTGTCCATTAAAGTATGAAGATTGGCTATCTTAATATAAGCTGAGCATTGTTTGTATATATGTGTGGAGATGATAATCTGGACCAACTGATGAGCACAAAATACAAATATTGGTGAGTATTGATTTTTTCAACATGTGTGTGATCAAGGGTATTGGCAGTATGAGATAGTGTGGATAGTTGAGGGTTGTGTGAAAGTCTGAGTTCAAACCCTCTATATATTCCATATTGAAGTGCAGGTATGAAAAAGCCTATACTGTAGAAAAAAATTATATATTAAACAATAGCATAGATTCAAATTTGATGCCAGAAGCTCATATATATATATACTGAAATAGACAATGCATTATTTATTTCATGAACAGCCATATGATGTTACCACATGACAGTCGATTTACAGTTGTTGTGAGAGTAAGTAACAAATATAGCATTACAAAAATTTTAAAGAAATGTATTAAAAATATTTTAGCATAAATTATTAGAAGTAAAAATATAATAGGTAACACTGAAATTGTTTTAAGGGGTTATTTAAATTAATATTTTAGAATAGGGGTCAGCAGCCTAGGAGATGCATGACAAGCATGGCATGCAAAATGATTAGAAATGGCACTCTGATTGAATTGAAATAGTAAAAAATTATATTTTAATTATAGTGCACACACTTAAGGGATTACCTACATTTTGCATATAGGACTCACATGTAAATGGAAACCATGATTCAGTTTAATTTACTAATTATTTAGTAAAATAAATGTACACTTAATCTGTGCTATTTTCAATAAAGATAAGAGTTAATTAGTATGTAAATATATTTTTAATTTTGCTGATTTTTTTTTTTTTTTGATAGTCAATTGACCTTTGATACTTTTGTAGGGAAGTAGTGTTTAGAGTAAATTTATATTCAGGCAGATTATTATATTAATTAATTAATTTGTAAACTTTCTCTTCGTAATTATATCTTAATACATTTTAAGTTTTCACATGTTTACTCTAAAAAAAAAATTTACAGTTAATGATAGTCAGGTTAATGATATGAGACTTGATAATATTGTTTGTATCTCAAAGAAGTTAAAAATCATTGGGGTTTTTTTCCAAATGATTATTGCTTCTCATTGAGAAAATTTCCAAATGTGCATAGTTTCTTGAAAACATTTTTGAAAAATGCTGGAAAAATACTTTTTTATTTTGTTAGAGTTCATTAATCTGCTTTTAAATTAAACCATTGAAAGTTAAAGGCTCTTTGCCTATTCTGAATTACTATACATTAATTGGAATTTTTGTAAATAATACTTATTTTTTTGAACACAAATGGGATGGATTTTCTCTATGCCAAAAAAAATTTTAAGCATTAACTTCCAATGTAATATAATTTAACAAAACATATTTTTCACATATGATCTTTGTATTTTAAAATATTTACTGACTAATAATATAAGATCCGGTTATAATGGGCTTGAAAAATATATAATATATATTTTTTAAAGTGCATTATAACTGGATCAATTTTTATACTATATATAATAATATTGATAGAATCATGTTGGCGTGCAAAATAACATTATAACATAGATTCTGCATGACACTACTAAAGGTTGTCGACTTCTGTTTTAGAATAAAGTGTAAATAATAGTGTAATAGGTTGTTATTATAGCTGATTATATTTTTTAAAATAAATTCAATAATAATGTTTATAAAATAGGTTAAAATAGTTGAACTAGATTTGCTTATCAACTATTAAAATTTAGAATTAGAAAAATATACTTAAAAGAAAGTATGTTTAAATTTATATTTGTAGGAATGTTTCCTACAAAAACAACATAACTGGATACATTATTATTATTAAAGAAAATAAATTTTAAAAGTGTGATTAAAAATCTACAATTTGGTTTAAATAACAAAATAAGGAAATTAAAAAGATTAAGACTAATTTTTAATTTTAAAGATGCATAATTGCATAAAGACAAAATAGCTTGATCCAAGATAAAAATTCAATTAATTAAATAATTAAGGTATTTTCTGTAATTAAATATAATTAAAAGAAAGAAATCATTAAATTATTAGGTTTTTCTTTAAAAAATATTTTGCTTTTTCTTGTCTTCATCAAACAATCAGTATGCTAACTGACTAGAACAAAGAAAATCACCAGCTGTTGAACTCTATCTTCGATCCAGTATAGATGAACCTGAAATGCTATTTTTAGAAAAATCCATTTTCAGAATGTAAAAAAAAAAGATGGCTAAATAGTAAGTACTTTCATGAAAGCACTTTAGAAAAAACGGCAGATCAGAGGAAATTTTCTTCAGTTTAGGAAACTGATAAAGGATAGTTTGGAAAGAAAAAACTAATAATTAAATTAAACCAAATAATACATGCTGTCAAGGGAGAAATGGCAGCTAAATTCAGAATCCTCACAAATAACTGCAAAAGAATTCCAGCTCAGAAACATTTTTCATCAGTTTCATATATATATGAAAAAAACTATTTATAGATAAAACTGATATCCATATCACAAATAATTTAACTTTTCTTTAATAATGATCTCTGATAATATATATTATATCATAGTTAACAATATCTTACTATAATAATTATATATTTATTGTAAATTATTTAATTGATTAATAAGGAAGGAAGCAACTGATGTTGGTTTCTTATCTTAAACAAAAAAAAAGAAACTCAGAGATTGTCCTTTAATTTATATTATTTTATTCTTCTTTTTGAGCTGTCTTGAAAGAATATAGAAAACAAAATCATTTCATCTTTTATATATATAAAATTAATTAAAATTTTTGAGTCTTTTTTTTCAAAATATATATAAACCCAAAGCAAAAGTAATATAAAAAGAACATTTTCTTGAACATTGATATTGTTAAAAAATAATTAAAGTCACAGTGAGTTCAATAATCATTTTAATTACACAGAATATGCACCCGTGTAAAAATGTTTTTTGGATGAAATGTTCAAGTATTAGTATAAATGACTGCTATAAAAAGAAAAAAAATCTGAAATATAATCACTATAATTTTAAATTAAACTGATTATTATTTATAATTTTCCCTTGAACTTTTTCACACATTTTGTGATGTCAACTCTTTTTTAAGTAATCGTTTTGTCTTTCCTTATTGCGAAGTAACTTTTCATCTAGTAGTGAAAGATTGTGTTACACTTTTGAAACTTATTCTATTTTATAGTTTTTTTATTCATCATGTTACAAAACTAGATATCCAATATTACATTGATAAATATATATTGTAAATCAAACTATACATTCCGAAAAAATAATTTTAGCATTCCATTACACTGTTGTAAATTTGATTAAAGATTTATCTTGACATAATTTATAATAAACATAACACTTATGCAATGATTTATCAAGAAGTTTGATTTTTGTATGCATTTCTTAATTTTTAATAAAATATTTTAATTTTCTAGTAAAACATTTCTTGGTACCGAATTTTTAACTTGAAGTTGTCTAATAATTGTGTAAGAGAGTGAAAGAGAGGAAACGCATAAATCTTTCAAAATAATTGCTTTTGCATAGAATATGAAAAATAAAAATGAAACAATAAGAATTAGAAAAAGGATATATAAGATAACTTGACTTTGGATAAAACTTATTACTAATTATTGATTTTTGTATTAGGTTATTAATATTCTTTTATTTTCTTTCATTATGCATTTCTGTATGTTAATATTGAATGTTTAGGCAAATTGGAGATAATTTGCAATATATATATATATTAATTATAATCGCATTATCATTACTATTATTTTTTTAACTAATAGTTTTGTCTTTTCTTCTTATTGTAGAAGTAACTTTTCTCCCAGTAGTAAGGTGTTTTACACTTTTGAGATTTATTTTCTTCTACAATTTTCTTTGCCAGTTTAGTTATATTTTTTTATATCATTGTTAATTCTTTTTTCACCATTCTACAAAAAACTAGTTATTTATTTTGATAAATGTCGATATATTTTAAATTAAACTATAAGTTCTATTAGATTAAAGATTTGTTCTGGTGTAGCTTTATAATAAACATAACTCCTACGCGCTGATTATCAAGAACTTTGATTTTGTTAACATTTCTTAATTTCGAATAAAATATTTAAAATTTCTAATAAAACATTCATTGATTGCGAATTTTTAATTTGATATTGTCTAATAATTGTGTGAGAGAGAAAATGAGAAACAAAACATATACAGCTTTTAAAATAATTGCTTTTGCTCTGAATGTAAACAACAAAAATTAAACAATAAGAATTAGAAAAAGAATATGTAAAGTGTTTTGGATGACGCTTGTTACTAATTATTGATTTTCTCCTTTCTTTCCTTTATTTTCGTTATGCACAATTAGGCATTGGAGATAATTTGCAATATATATTAGTTATAATCACATCATCGTCACTATTATTTTAACAAATAAAAATATTTCTTTTATAAAATTAATTCCCTTCTATAAACACTCGTACATCATATTTATTCATTAGAATTGTAGATATCTAATTTTCAGTTTATATTAAAATTTAACATTGTTATATAGCGTTTTTTATTTTTTTTAAAAGTTATTGACGCACACGCAAAATAAATGAATAAGCTTTTAAATGCTATTTATTCTGTAATTCAAAGTTCCTAATCTTTAAAATTATTCACGGACATAACTGTCACATATAAGCATCCATATTGACATCGAGACACTAACACAAGTTAAATATAAAAAGTAAAATTGAAAGATAAATTTGAATCTATATTTCATAAATTTTAATTTTTACTTTCTTTTTATTTTATATAATTAATGATAAATTATGTATATTTTAGAATATCATTTTTAAAAATTTTGAAATAGTATATACATGTAAATTTATACAATTTTTTGATCTTTAAAAACAAAACTAATTAAACAGAATTTAAATTTTGTCCTAATTTTCAGTTTGTTAAATTAACATAGTAAACCAAGAACCAGAATGTTACACGATCTTCGGTATTTTCTATTAAATTTATGAAACTAATAAGAAAATGGTATAAATTGAAAATTTGAAATAATAAATGGTCCAGTTACAATATTTTGATTTCAAAATTATTTTATAAAACCTAAAATATATATTTAATTCCAGAATCTTTTTTATATTTATACATTTTAATCTGATTATATATATAAGCACATTAATGAATTTCATAATCTTTAGTTAAATAGTTCAATTTTTAGGAGATCAAATGACATTTAATTAACCAGCAATGTACTAGAGTTGTAAAACATAACTGACCTATTGAAGTTGACAAGAGTAAAATTCCTCCCTCCCCTTTACCCCTACTTATCCCAGTCCGCAATTTATCTAACTTTTTCATCAGGAACCTTTTTTTTAAAAAA
The DNA here is from genome assembly GCA_028023455.1 of Epiperipatus broadwayi. Lineage (NCBI taxonomy): Eukaryota > Metazoa > Onychophora > Udeonychophora > Euonychophora > Peripatidae > Epiperipatus > Epiperipatus broadwayi. The sequence continues at coordinate 2,218,589 of JAQFVV010012548.1, forward strand.
AAAAAAAAAAGAAATATATCTACATTTAAAAAAATAATACTTTCAACTTGCTTTTAAGAATTCGAATCAGATCCGCAAAGGTTTAAACCAATTTGTTCACAATAAAAATTCATCTCTGGTATATGTAAAAAAAAAAAAAAAGCTTGTATATATTTTTTTCAGCTAACTTCTATCTAATTATTGGTTGATAAATGGATATCTGACTCATCCGTCAAAAGGTATACAATAATGAAAAAATACAAAACCTCATCATCTTATGTTTGACTAGACTGATATTTTATCCTCCTTAGTTTCTCTGCAGAGGGATATTGAAAAGGCCTATGAACTGAAGAGGTTATTTAAGGTTGTTTTACCTCATATTTATTGATGAAAATGAAAATTTTACAAAAAATAATTGATCAACATTTTTTCCCCCCTGTGCAGTTCAAATCTAATTAAAAGATTATTTCAGTATAGGCATTTTCTTTTTACAAAAAGTGGTCCGTTTGTATACATTTTATAAAAATGAGTTATAAATTCCAAAAATTATGTATAATTTTTGTTATTGTTATTCTTTTGTAAACCAAAATAAATTAACTTGGATACTTTTTCCTATTTATTAGAAAATGAGAAGAGTCAATTTTAGCCAAGTTTTAATAAAACTTCAAATATAAGTTTAAACAACTTTCAATAACAGTTTGTGAGTGCTAAAATTTTTCTATTATTCTTAGTTACCTTTGCTCTGTTCATTACAACTGTCTGCAAACAAAAAATGAATATATTTGTCTCAAAGAATCATATTAATTGCTCTTTAAGTTTATCAGATCTTAATATCTTTTTTATCTCGGGAGAAGAAAAAATTGAAAGGAAATGATTTTTTTTTTTTTTAAACAAGCTTATTCAATTTCAGTTATAATGTATTTTTTTCTAAATAATAATTTTAAAATCTAAAATCTTTTACTACATCTTTATGCTAAATAAAAGTAATTTTTATATAAATAAAGGATGTTAAACGACTTTGAATCTAACCTCCGACAGTAAAATCTGTTTAACATCAAAATTATACATTACTTGAAATTAGAAATTCAGATTATCTATTTATCAACTTTTTAACATATTTATGTATGGGTACATAGCAAATCAGAGAATAATTGGTAAACTACCGGAAATGAATACCAAGAGACAAGAAGTCCTAATTGAAGAAGGGGGATAAAAAGTTTGAATTATTATTAAAAAATTATTATAAGATTTCTTATAATCTAGTGTCAATGCATGATGGTTATCTTGCTGCCATATAGTTACTAAAATAAAGTTTATGCAAACTAAATCAACCAACCATCCCAGAATAATTGTTTCTCACTTCAACATTACTCATCAGATATTTATGAATAATCTACTGTGCAAATTCCTTTTGAAGTAAATACCAAACTAAAAAACAATCATATTTTTAAGCATAAAATAATCAAAAAACTGGCTTACAATTTTGAACATTTTAAACATTGCAGATAAATAACTGAAGACATAATTAAATCAGCAACAAATTATAAAGCCTTAAATATTAAATAATTATTCCATTAATATTGTAAACAAAATATGCATATTGCTAAACTGGAAATAATATATAAATTAATAATTGCATTTGATATTTCCATGGAATTGGCTTTGTACATTGTTCGATTCCTTATGGCAGGGTTAACAGATAACTAATGAGTATTGGTTCAGCACTAAATACATATATTGGAGATCATTTACCTTTTCCACATGTATGTGATCATGTGTATCAGTTATATAAAGTGGAATCAAAAGGGAGTTTGCAAATCTGATTCAAATCCCCTCTAAGGTAGAAATATGAATTTTTTTTCTGCTATTAATCACTTCAAATTAAAACATTTTCTATAAAATTTATGTTATAATTTGATGCCTAATAAAGCTAATTAGAAATGACTCCAAAAAAACAGGAACATGAGGATGAAAATTGAAATTGGAACTAAAATATATTTCTGCTTAACTCTAGTTTACTTTTCAAATATTTCAGATTTTCATCATCAGTATTAATACATTCTTTTATACTGTTATGCAGCATCTATGTACAATATTTTCGACAAGCTGTTTTTAAACATTGTCACAAGCCATCTTGATTTAACGAGTCAAAAGCTTCTAAAAGTAAATAATCAAATCTTTGTTCAAGATACTTTTCTTGCATTTCTCTGGAAACAAAAGCATACTTAAAATATTTTTTAATTCAATAAAACAACAGTTAGTCTCTAATGATCAAACACTGGAAGCAATTTATTCCATAAAAGCATTAAAGATACTTTTGTTGCAGTGGATATTAATGAGGTTCTTATAATAAATACTGCAGCTCTCTATTTTTTTTATTTTTCGTAAGTTTAATATTTACAATTAGATGGCACATCTTGTAATTCTATATAATTCTAAAAAATGATAATAATTTTAAAGCAAACGTATTTCTCCAGGCTGCCATCAAGAGTCACTATTTTTCCTTTTTTTAAAAAAAAAGAAAACAAATAGTTGCTTTAACTTTATCAAGATGAATACCTCCATTCAAATCTAGAAGAGTCAATAAAATGAACACATGTTAAATTTATTCATCTGAATTATGGTATCATTTTTTTTTAAATAAATGATCAAAATACAACCTCTATTTATTAAAAATATTATCACGATCATATTTAAAAAGTACCAATGATTGATTTAATAAAATTATAATGTTTGTTTTTCAGATTCATTTCGACAGATCCATAAAAAATAAATAAATTTAAATTTATATATTTACATATGTTTGTGGATGCGTACGCGTATATGTTGAATTTTCTGCTCAAAGTCAGTGGGCTAACTTTGCAAGAAAGTATCATGCCCAATCAACGTGTTTCAATTATCATATATAGAAGTTGTCGTTATTTGTCAAACCTTTAACATAGTTTATTCTAATTTTGAAGAGATGTTTATTAAACAGAAAACAAATTAAATCAGTATAGGTTACATTAAAGTGTAAAGGATACTGCTTTAGACCTGATTATATGTTTTCTTTTTTCCAAAACTGAACATCTTAGATAAATACACAATTTGAGATAGCACAAAAATTGAAATTAAAAAAAATTTAGAAATAATTAGAATATATCAGAAAAAATAATATTATATGAATAGTATTAATCAACTAAAACAATTATAAAGTTTTGATAATTTTTGAAATAACACAGACAGTCGCATACCTACAGTGTGATGAAATACCTTATTTTATTCATCTCCATGTTCCCAGCTATATCTTAGACTACAAAGATTTTTTTTTAAATATTTAATGTGTATAAAGTAAATTATGACAAGGATTATATATGCAATAATTAATGGTTGATTGTAATAGTCAAGCAGAAGATGAAAATACTTGTTTATCTTTCTGCATGTGGTGATGATGATTATTAGTCTTATGATACTTGTGGGACAGCAATTGATTTACTTAATCAAATGCATTTAAATAATAAACTCAGAGTTGCAGAATATATGTAACCAAAACAATTTTATATTGTCAATATTGAAGGATTAAATACAGTATAGGTGTTTATTAAATTGCAAACAATTTCAAACTTCAATATCAAACAGGTTGCATCTCCATATTGAATGATCATATCGAATTTAAATATTGAGGTTTTCCTGAAGATTTCTAATGATGGTGTTCTAGTTGTATTTTTATATTGGACTATTTACATCATCTAATAGGTGTGTTAAATGTCTTTAGAAAAGTTTAATTTTACTTAAATATTCTCTAGTTCTCTCTGCAAGTGAACATTGTTTGCTAAATAATGTATAGTAAGGGAGAATAATTTGGAACTTTTGTAGACTGGTAAATAGTTGCAACATAATAGATTTTGAAATATGCAGGAGAGGGATAGTATCAAAATTTGGAAAATGTGCTTAATTACATATATATTCTACATTTCTTTGTTGATTATTATAATTTATTTCATTGCAATGCAATAATTGTTGTTTCATATATGGCTGACATGTTATAATTCTTATAAGAGCAGTATGAAGAGGGGTGAACAGATATATTTTCTCTCTGCCTGGCTATTAAGTGGTGCCCTGACATGTTTTGGTACAGTTGGTAAAGAATCCAACTTGTAATCGGAGATTCCAGGATCAATTTTGGCACTGGTAGTTCTGGCGTTCAAATTTCTTATGAATTCCCGAACAATAAAGCCATAAGACTTTTTTTTATTAAGTGACTTTAACATCTTTTACTATCTATTATCAGTTATAACATTATTTATAAATTATTGCCACCTTTTTACAAAATATATAATTTATTTGAAACAAGAATTTTAAACAATATATATTATATAAAATAATGCCAATATTTCAAATCAATATTTATATCTTTAATTATAGATAGATTGTATTATCTTAGTATAGTTTATTTAACATCCTCATTGAAACTCTAAAAATAAAATAAATATTAATGATATTTATATAAATTTTAAAATAATCTAGTGTCTGACTCAATTTATCAATCAAATGGTAGTCCTCGGGAATAAATAAGATTTATAAAATTCTCAATTTTTTTTTCTAAGTTTTCTTAACTGAAAAGTCATTCAACTTCATTTAAGAGATAACAGAGATAAAAAAATTTTTTTTATATTAAATGCGAACCTGGACTCTTAGATTCTTGAATATTGAATTTTAAGGTAATGCTCTAACCATTTGAGTCATCCTGTTAAAGTGTTATCTTAAAATTCAATATTCAAGAATCTAAAGATCCAGGTTCGATTCCCATACTAGTAAGGTCACTGGTCAGGATAGCAACATCTGAAGAAGTGAGGACAATAATACCTCTTAAAACATTGTGCATATACTAACCTGTGTGTTATTACTAACAGTTGAATGTAATTGGATATTTAAATAAAATTATTTTTTTTCTAAAGACATTCAATACTTAATAATATTAGATGGTAGAAATAGTTATATATAAATACAACTGATCTAGATCTATTTCGAGAGGTCAGCGACAGCTGCTTTACAAACAGTTGTTCCGGGTTAGTGGGTTTGCTTCCGGCTGATGCTATGACACATGAGAAGAAGAAAATGTTTAGTGAATTAAATACTTTTTATAAAAAACAAAAACTATGAAATTTACAAAGAATAAATTGTTATAAAATGAAAGTTAGAAATAATTACATGTGCACTGTTTGATTAGTCTTAAAAATTAGTGAGTGAATAAACATAAAATAATTTTTTTAATTTGACTTATTAAATTTGAATTTTTGATTAAAATGTCTTTTTTAGTATTAATAAAAAATTTATTTTTGGTAAGATTTAACCTTATTTTTTATTTTTATAATCAGGGGTTAGTTGCATTAAAATTAATCCCACAATGCACCAACTTTGTCTCATGCAGCATAGGTTAGCTATCCCTAGCTTAAAGTGTTTTTTAGTGCAAAATTATTAATATTTAAATATTATTATTTGTGAGAGTTCTAGAAATCAGCTCAATATTTTGTAAAATTTATTTTAAACAAAATTTTCAATAATTTTTAGAAAGTAATAAACCAATTTTCTATTGAAGCACTTAATATCCCTATTTTTCAGTTATCTTTATATTTTATTTGAAGATATATTTTTAGTTCCTTTTTAAAATAGTTTCAAAATTTTTTCATTCACTTGTTTATTCCAATGCCATATATTCCAAAGAAATGCTACAGTTATTTTTCAAAGTTTTATTCTTACTTTATATAAATTATCCATCAAACTAGTCTATCTAATTATTATATGATATCTTTCACTTTTTTCGGTAACTTATGTATATATCATTTCAAATAGTCAATTTAAACATAAAACTGTTTGTAATATTATCTTCTTTACAAAATTATATAATACAGCAATTTTAAATAAAATTGATAATAGACAATTCAACTTTTAAATAAAATTTATAACTAATTTTTATTCCTCACAGAAACCTTATCCAGATATCTATCATCAATGCTTATATGTCAAAATTATTCTATAAAAATTCTTTCTTATGATCATCTTTAAAATAAAATAAGAAAATGAATACAATTTTATTGTTTTTTATTCTATATTACATATATTAAATTCATATAAATATTTTTAAAAATATAATTTCAAAACTTCCAATTATTTAGCAATGACCATTTCCACTGAATTACACTATTTCTTTAACCATGTTGATCATCATCATCATTTTCAATTAATTTTATAGCTACTTTTCTATCTTTTGACATATTTTTAGTACATATATATTTTGAATATAAATATTATATATATATACTGGAATTTAAATATAATTATAAGGGATTTGAATACAGGCTTTCAAGCTCCTTTCAACTATCCACTCTATCTCATACCACTGATACACATGACCACACACATGTGAAAAAGATAAATGATCTCCAATGTGCATATTTCATGCTCAACAAGCACTCATCAGTTGGGTCAGATTATCATCTCCCACACACATATGTAATTAGGACTCAATTTATATTAAGATAACAAATCTTCAAACACTAATGGATAGATTTCAATCTACTCTACCCTCCAACTCTTCAGCAATCTATACCATCATCAGATTTTCAATAGTATGGATGGCTGAAAAGGTGGATTATAGGCTAGATTGAAGCCTATCCATTAAATTTTGAAGATTTTCTATATTAATATAAACCGGGCACTAATTATATATATATTTGTGGGAGATGATGATCTGGACCAACTGATGAGTGTTGATTCAGCATGTAATATGCATATTGGAAATTATTTATTATTTTCACATGTGTGATCATGTGTATAGGTTATATGAAACAGGGTTGATAGCTGAAGGTAGCTTGAAAGTCTGTGTTTAATCATCTATAATTATACTTATATATATATATATATCTTTACCTAATCCAATATCATAACCTATTTTTTATTTTTAGGTTTATTTAATTAATTATTCATAGCTTTAACATTAAACTTTTTTTCATATATATGTAATTTTTTAATAACCTTATTCTACATAATCATTTTCAATATCTAATTTTGACCTGTTTGCTTCTTCTGCATTTAATGTTAACCTGTATTTTTTTCTATTTTAAAACTTTTTAGAGTTCCCAACTTTTAAAGCCATGCATTATGTAATTAGTATTAATTCTTTCCTTTCTATCATAAACATAATTTTGAATTTATTGTCATTTAATTACAATGAATAAAAAATATCTGGTAAAATGAAAATACTCATAAAATGGTAGTTTTTTTAATATTTAGCTTTATTAATGCCTATTAAGTGTTTAATATATTTACTATATCAAATTCATGCCATGAATATGATATAGTAAATATATTGAAAGATTTCTATGAAGTAATAAAGCAAAATATTAAAAAAAATCTATCTTTTCTGTGAGTATTTTTATTTTACCAGATATTATGTTGGCTCAGAAAAGAAGAAAATTAATAACAATTGAATTACAAATGAATAAAAAAATTGAATAAAGGAAAATGGCCAGAGATTATAAAAGCAATATAAAAATAATAGATGTTTAAATAAATGGATAGGTAATGCTAATGATAAAGATATCATTAGAAATAAATAAAAAGTTTATATAATTAGTTGTGCATATTGTCATATGTTTTACTTAGGTTAATCAAAAAACTTAAAGAAAAAGATAACTACAAATCAGAATCATATGACTATTTTTAAAAGAATGTTATAGAATGAATTGTGTATATAATATACAAGCCCTAAACATAAAAATTAGAATGAAAAATATGAAATTTTATGTATCCAAAAAAAGTAGAGTTAATAAGTTAATGTAGTAGCATAATTAGATGGAAATTTCTCATTGGTAAATAATTGGAAATTAAAATTGCATGTTAAAAAATATTATTTACATAGATTTGACAAATGTGCAATATAAAATGAAAAATAGAAAAATTCTTTTATTAATTTTATTCCAATAGACTTCATTAGAAGGAGTGGTTGTAGAATAATTTTACTATGTGAATAGTGAGTAGTAGATATCTTAAAAAATTATTAAGAAAAATAAAAACTAAGTTGATATTGTGAATATTTTTTAAAGTCTGCTATCAGTTTTATTTATGCAAGATATATTATGTGTAATATGTATAGTAGGTTGTTTGTCAGAAAGTTGGTTAGTAATTGGGCAGTCCATCAGATAATAAATAACATTTGATCATTGTTTATGATTTTTTACCATGGCAAGCAGCCTATTATCCTAAAATGTCTATTTATTTATTTAAAAACATTATTTAGAAATTTAAAAATGTATATTTTAAAAATGATCCCTGAAGTGATAACCTCAATCCAATTAAAGTACAGTAACATATAATAACTATGCAGGATCCACATAAATAAAAAATATATAAAATATAAAGTTAATGAAAGGAGAAAAAAATTGAAATCATCCAACTAGCTAAGATGCTTGAACGCCATGTTTTGATTATATATTTTTGATATGAATTTAAGAATTATATATTTGTGCTTGAAACTTGAGTTATTTTTTAATGCATTATACATTATCGGGATTGAAAATTTTAATATAATAGCTAATAGATTCTAGAGATTGATTGACTGTTTATGTACATATCTAGAATGTGGAACATCCCTTTTGTCATTTCTGGTCTAAAGAAAACATAGAATCAAAATTGAACATGAATAGTGCATTTATTTATTGAATAATGAATAGAACCTTGGAGAAAGTCTAGTAAAAAAAATTTGCTGAGATTTGGGCACTTAAAAATTTTAGAATTTGAATTGTTTTAATAGTAGTGATATCCATAGAATCCACTGAGAATACTAAGCTTCAATTATATTGCTATAAGAAACATCTGCAAGTAAACTGATATCCAGCTGATTATTACATCAGCATAGCAAAAACAAAAACTGTGGAGGAAGTTTTTAATAGCTTTAATGCATTCTACAAGTTAACTGAAGACACAGCTGTCTCAAAAGGATTTGCTAATGGAGCAACATATTTTTTTAGTTTTGACAAGAAATAAAAATTGTTTGGGATGAATTCAATTAAAACCACCTCCGTAAATAAAATATTTTGGATTGTGTTGATTGATAACAGATGAGATGAACTGTTTATTTCCTTAAAATCAAATTACACCACCCACAATTATTATAGGTTTCATTTATTGATTTATTTTTACTAATATATATATATTCTCATTATCAGTTATTTTTTTAAATAATGATTATGGGTGAGAGTTTTCTTTAAAACAGTCTGTGAATTTGTAATTTTGTTTATTTGGATAATAAAAATTTTATGTTTTAAAATATAAAATATAAAATCGCTTAAAAAAACAGCATTGAATTGTTTTTGTATTCTTTAGGAAATATTTTTATTTTCCGCATATGGTTTACATTCATTCGTCTCGTTTTTTATTTAGCTATATTTTATATAATGCTATTATCTAGCTTTCATGTGCAATATAAACAAACGTTTTTATCAAAGATAAACTCTGACAAAAAGGCGTGAGAATGTTGGTCTCAAAATAATAATATGATTTAAATTGAATAAATTTTAATATTATTAATTCAAAAAAATTTTGTTGGTTTAGAAATACGTCCCCCTCCCCCCTTTAGAAAACTGCAGTAAATGTCTATTATTATTTTTTCAGGCATTATGCATATCGCTTTTTTTTTTTTTTAAGGTTATTAAAATACTGTTTTCTATCAAGTACTTATTAGTCTCTTCCTATCCGTCTTCCATTAGCAAAAATCACCGTGAGAATGAAAGATTAGCACTAGTGTAATAGTAAAGTAGATTCATCGGATATGTCTTGATATAAAATATTCAAAATAGTTTTGAAATTAAATAATGATCAGTGGAATAATTTTAAGAAGATATGCAGTTATTGTTTACAGTAGAGTTTCTCAATCTTTTTGCCGCGCGACCCAATAGACTTCATTGAAATAATTCTGCGATCCAAATGTTTATTGCATAAATTATAATATAAAATAAAAGAGATATTATTACATCAGCACGGTACTGTATATATGTATATATTCATATCAATTTGATTATATTTATAATGAACAAATAATTTCTAAGTTAAAGTTAAACTACATATTTTTAAATTATCAAAAAACAAAAAAACTACATATTTTTTAATTTAAAAGCTTAACACATTTTGTTAATTACCAAAAAAAGTGTTTTCTTTTCAAATAAGGTTTTATTTATATAGTAAATACAAATAAAAATTACAAAATAAATTATACAGAATTTTATTTAAATTATATATGAAAAATTTAAAAATAGTCTACTTTGACGTATCAGTTCAATATTGTTTGCAGTTACTGTAAAAAATTTGTAAAACTGCAACAGTAACATAGTTAAAAAAAAATTTGCTATTAAAATATTATAAATTAATTAAAGAAGATATGCAGTTATTGTTTACAGTAGAGTTTCTCAATCTTTTTGCCACGCGACCCAATAGACTTCATTGAAATAATTCTGCGACCCAAATGTTTATTGCATAAATTATAATATAAAATAAGAGATATTATTACATCAGCACGGTACTGTATATATGTATATATTCGGATCAATTTGATTATATTTATAATGAACAAATAATTTCTAAGTAAAAAATTTGTAAAACTGCAACATAGTTAAAAAAAATTTGCTATTAAATTAATTCCCCCCCCCCCAGTGTCATAGCATCAGCCGGGACGCGAACCCACACCCGTCTGCAACCAACTACTTGCTTGTAAGGCGGGTGCAATGACCTCTCGGCTAACAACACTTGACTTTAATTACGAACATACAATGCAAAATAATTATTTAATGACTTAGTTGTTGTTGCTTCTTTTCAATTAATTTATCGATTCTTGCTCCAATAGAATTAGTTAAAGCTAATCTCATTGTTGAACTAACATCGAGTCGGTTTCTAAACTTATTTTTGTAACAATCATTGTTGAAAATCCACTTTCAGCCAAATAAGTTGTTGCAAATGGAAGTAACAATTTTATAACTTTTTCACTAAGGATTGGATATTCATCCTGACTCTAGCCAAAAATTAGACAAATTCTTCTGGTTTTCTTTAAACTTTAATTCTAAACTTTTGCCCAAGGATAATTATATTAATTTTTCTTCTTCTGATAAATTTAAGTTATACGAATGGTGTTGTTGGAAAAGGATTTAAGATCCACATATTTTTGAAACGAATCTCTTCTGTAGATGGGAAGTATTGAAAAAACTTTAACTTTATAATTAGTGATTCTGAATGATTTTACTTATATCTGAAATTTCATCATGGGTTATCATTTTATCCTCAACCATTTGTGAAAACAAAGGAAACATGTCAAAACAATTGTTTCTAACTCTGTTAAACCAGAGTTCTTTTTTTTTATATATATATAAATGCTTCCATTTTATTATAACAAATAAAAAGATTTGTGTGACATCCTTGTAATGACAAAGTTAAATCGTTTATTAATGAAAATATGTCAGCTAAATAAGCAGCTTTGGAAAACCTCACATTACTTTTAAAATATTCACTGAATACTGTTGGCTTTTGATCATTAAAAAATATTTCAATTTCCATACGAAGTTCAAATAATCTACTCAGAACTTTTTTTTTTTAAAGCCATCTTATGTGGGAATGTAATAATAAATTTTTATGAGCTGAATCCATTTCATCACACATTAATCGAAATAGACACATGTTTAGTGCACTCTCTCTAATATAGTTCACTGTTGTACACACTGATTTAATTAAAATATCATGTAAATCTGCACACATATCTTTGGTAGTCAATTGTTCCATGAAGAAAACAATGGATTATTATTAAATCTGGATAAGAAATTTCCTTTGTGCATGTTACTAAACCCCTATGTTTTCCTGTCATTGCTGCAGCCCCAATTGGTACAAATCCCAATGCATCTTTTCTAAGAAATGTTTTTGTTTGCAAATACAATTTCATTATCTTTAAAATTTCTTCTGATGTTGTTGAAGATTCTAATTTTAAACTGCATAGGAATTCTTCCTGAATATCTTTGCATGTAAAATCAACATATCTTATATAAACTAATATTATTGCATCGTTAAAAACGTCTGTAGATTTGTCTAATTGAATTGAATAATACTTAGATTTTTTTTATATTTTCTATTAATTGAGATTCAACATTATCAGCCAAATCAATTACTAGCCAACTTATGATGTCGTTTGATAAGGGAATGCTGTTTATTTTTGATTCAAATTCATTGCCAAGTAATTATTTGCAAATATCTTTCATGCATGGCTTTAGTAACATTTTCCCAATGTGATAGGCTGCCAAATACGAACATTTTAAAAGTTTTTTATCTGTAGAAACAAATTTTGTTAAATGATATCTATTTGTTTTAAATTCATCTCGTTTTCTTATATAAAAAAATCAACATTTATCTTTTATTGTTTTCAAATGCCTTAATAATTTGTTACTTTTAAATGAAGAATTAGCCAAAGTAGATCCACAGACAACACATTGTGGTGGCTCTATTCCATTTTCTTTTATAAAAGTGAAACCATAATTAATTATTTTTCTTTATAATTATAAATAAAAGTGTGCGTCAATTTTGTTTTTTTTTCACTACTGGTTCTACATTTTCATCATCCGAATTGGGTTCTTGAGAAATTTCTTGTTCCTTTCTTCCAAAAAGTTAAATATTTTACTTTGTTTACTCATTATTAAACAAGGCTAAAAGAAATTCAAAAGAAGACATAAATTGAAAATATTAAACGCTTTCAGTACAATGTATGTATTAATCATATACAACAAAATGTAAGTATTATTTGCAAATTACAAATATACTTACTTTTTAACAAAATATAAAATTCAATTATTAACTTAACGCAATGATTTAGAAAAACGGTGTAACTGTAATACATACATACAAATTTATTTTTTGCTGTTTTAACAACTACACCCTAGTTCAAACTACACACTGTGAACTGAGAATATTTCTATTGAATTCCACCACTAGTGCTGGTTGATGCTTTAGTTGCTTTAATTTTCCACCACTGGCATTGGTTGATGCTTTGGCTGCATTAATTTTATTTGCATTTTTGTTTGCAATTTTTTGAACAATTACATTTTGAAAATAATCGCGAAATTTAAGATTATGATTATTTAAGTTCAAATTTACAATTGAATTTGAGAAAACTACACAAAGCATAGATAGTATTACTTACTAATTTTTTTTATTAATACTAATATTTTCTTAAAATGTAAAAAGATTTTTGCTATCAGATATTTATGTTTTTATTTTTTGGTGCATAATCGTGACCCATTAAAAATTCAACGTGATCCAATATTGAGTCACGACCCAATGGTTGAGAAAGGCTATTTTACAGAATGCATGATTATTCTAAACATGGTTTAATCAAGAGCAGATTGGTAAGATTGAATATTTCATGAAATATCAAAAATACTGTAAATATTTACAAGACTTCTCAGATGTTATATATGATGGGTCAATTTCCATATACACAGTTGTGAGACGTTAAGGATCTCCTGCCCAATAAAAGACTCAACAAGTACATAAGTCATACAATTTTAAAACAACTTAATGATGTTTCAGTACCATATTAATAAATATATATGTTTATATATATTTACACATAAGGTTACACTTATAAAAATATATATTTTAATTAAATAACCATTAAAAGGTTTTCACAAATAATTCTCAAGATCAATACTGTATCTTTATCATTACTTTTTGTAGAATCTTATAGTTCTTTGATCTTTCTCTAACAATATATTAGATCTTATATATACCATACATGTTTACTAAAGTAAATAATAATAAAGGGATTTTTACAATCACTAATTAATCCAAAATGTTTTTTAAATATATTTTAAAGCTTATCTTTTAACTACCTTTTTCATCTATAAAAGATTATACTAATCCCTTGTTTTCATTAACAATTCCTAAATCTTAAACATTTTTATATAAGATTAGTTCATTCAACATTTCATTTAAAAATTAGAAATTATATACCACAAATATATTGCTTATATGTAATAACTAATATGTATATTGCAGTAAAAAATTAATAATGTTTTTTTATCATTTTAATAATATTTTTTTCCAGATACAAAATTGAGTCTTGGATATGAATTGCAGACATGTGTGAATTGTAGCTATTCTCAGTATGAGTTGAAAACAACTTGATAGTATCATGAAATGTTGTTAAGGCAGAGAATAACATCAAAAGAACGGCAATATTTAGCCCAAAATATCTTCTTCTCTGGCATCAATGTCAATAGTTTCTATGAATGGTTTCTGAATCTGTTGTCTTCAATCAATATTTGGCACTTTGGAAAGTTCAGTAATCAGCTTTCACGTAGAAATAAATCTTTTTACAAATTTTAATACTGTTCTCAGTAAATAAAATTTTAAATAAAATCTTAAACTATGTCACAATAAAGTATACCTTCGTTAAAAAAATTATTATGCAAAGATATACAATCTTGAACTAGCAAGTTGTTTAGAAACATTATTAGAAAATTTTTATGGTGAGATTATATTTTATTGGATATGAATATCTTCTTTTTTATAAAAATTATTCATTTTGATTTAAATAATGCCAAAATCAATTAATCTTCCCATATTTTTTGTATTATTCATAGAATTTGAGCAAAAAATTTTGATAAATAAAAATTATTCACAATGATTTGTTTATTTAAGATTAAAGTGTAACATCAAGCAATAACTTCTTTACCTCATTTTGATGTAATTATGTATAATCGATGGGCACTAAATGGCAGTGCAACAAATTCCTATGGGTAATTGTTGTATACTTAGGCTTCTTTAATAAATTAATTGAATTATAGACTACTTTGTTTGGACTTTAAAAAGATAACTTAAAGAATAATAATAATAATAATGGAACAGTATGGAAATAATGGAACCATAGGTTGGTGACAATTATAACTGTAGAGAAAATAGAGATTAATAAGAGAGAGAATCTGAGATTAATCAGAGAAGTTACAATATTCCACAATTGTGCAGCTATTTGTAACAGAACACCACATTAGAGCTGAATTATGAGGAGATGGGAAACCATCATCATATCCAAATAAGCAAAATATAAATTTAAATATAAAAGGAATGAGCATGAATATAATGAGAATGAGAGATCAGTACAGAACTATAATTTCATCCAGAATTACATAAAAGTGATAATCATTCATCATCATGAATGATCAACAATAAAAATAAAACAACAATCTCATGACTGCATTTGGAATTGGTTCACTATAGACCAGGTTAATTATTTAGCCACTTCCAAACCGAGGGCAGGAATACAAACAATAATTATCTGGTTGCACATATTTAGTTGCCACTCTATCAAAATACAACAATAGATCAAATAATATCTGAGATACTAAAACTCCTGACCATCATCAATGCTTGGCCACTTAGCACCATTATGTACTGGCCAACTATAAACAACATTTTTTAAAAATAATAATTAAAATGAAATGTAGTGCATGGACTTTAAAGAAAATCCTTTTGCACCAACCAGATCATCATCTGTATGTCCACAACACTAAACATAAATTCCCTACTTCGTAACTGTTATGCACAAATCTAGCTCAGGAAGCAAGAACCCTATAAACTATCACTGTGAATAAAGAAATAATTAAATAAATAAAAAGCTTATTGTAAATTACTTCAAATAATTCTTAGATTTATCCTATTATAAGTTAATAGTTTTGTTGTAATCATTAAAAAAATCTAGAATATTAAGCTGTTCTGAAATAAAATCACACATACTGCAATTTATGAAGCAGGAATTGGATAGAATAAAGAAATTAAGGATAAAAAATATTTTTAGAACAATTATTTAATAACAAATTGATTAACAATAAACAAAAAATGGCATGATAGTATGAAAATTGAAATATTCATTTCATCAAAAATATTTTTTTATAAACATTATAATCAATTCATTGGTTTCTATTCATAAATTAACATTTAATTAATTAAGTTATTTTTTTAAAATAACTAATAATTGGAAAAACAACATTTTCAAAATCAAAGATAACATGTTATCTTTGATTTAGCTTAATTAACCTTTTGTTCAGTTTTTAGGAAAAAAAAATAATGTTTCACAAAAAAATGTAACTTGAAAAAAATATGTTTCACAATTTGAAAACATTAACTTAATGAAAATATTTAAAATTACAATTAAAAAAATTATTACTTTTATATAAAAAAAATATTTTTTACTATTAATAAAAATATAGTGCATATGCAAAAAATATCTTTAACTATGTTTTTTTCTGTGGACTTCTTCCCAATTACAATTTCCAGTTGAGTTTTCTTTTTTAATGCTTCTACACATGAATATGAATAATTTGTCCTTTTTCTGTTGTACAGTATTTTCAGATTAAAAATATAAAGTTTTATCCATTTCTTTCCACTAAAATGTCCAGGTGATGAACACAAAAAGATTTATGCTCTTGGTTGAAGTCGAGGTTGCAGATTACTTTAGGGGTAGTGTCTTCCCTACATGTTATTCAAGTGAAGTCAGATTACATGGAGGAAAATACTGTTTAGATTTTAGCTGAATTTGACACATGGTTTTTATTGTACAAATTATGATAAAACTCATAGTATGCTAAAAGCTTAATTAAAACTTCTATTCTATACAATAACTTGGTCAAGAGCTCAGTAAAGACTTCTGCTTCTTTCTTCTTTATCAGCTGGATTAGGATTTCACTACTCTGTTTTCAATAGTTAAGTTAAGAATAATTTCTACTCCTATAGTGTTTTTCAGTTGCTGGATTAAGACTTGACTATTCTCATCAACAACTAGATAATGAATATCTCTGATTATTAGACACTTAGGTCTTTTGACTTATTCACATTCCCATTACTTTTTTCTAGAAAAATCTAGCCTACAAATCAATCACCTATCTAAGCTGATAATTTTTATAGCAACCAATTAGGTAAATTTTTACACATACAGTTGTTCAGATATTTTCTTCCTTAATCATAAACATTGAAAAACAAGTCAAGAACTTAAATTAACATCATAAAATTCTTGACATTTCTTTCTAATTAAAAAAGTTTTCTTGCAAAAAGACAAACATGATAATCAATTAATTACACTGATTCTATTTTTTGTACTGAAGAGAGATAAAAAGAAAAGAAAAACAACTCTAATTAGAAATAAAATTTACCAAAGCATTAAAATCCTATTTTTTACCAAAGCATTAAAATCCTATTTTGTTTTTTTTTTCTTTTTAAAAGCTCTTAAACATAAAACTTTATATTGCTTAAAAAATTAAAATTAACATTTATTAAATAATTTACAAAAAAGAGAAAATTATTTTTCTCTTTGCACATTTTCATAGTTTAAATTAAAACTATAATTAATTATAACTACTAAAGAGAGAGAAAAAAAACTTTACATTTTTTCTATAGTTTTCTCCCTTTTATAATAATTTATACTTATTAAAATATTAAGCATCACATGATCACTATCTCTTTCACTAGCACATAATCGTTTATAAACAAGGAAAAACTCTATACAGTAGTGCCACCCTGTGCCAACCAGAGTAATCAATGGATGCCAGAAGGCTTGTGCATAAAATCCCTATCTAATGCCTACTCATCCAATATCCCCAGAAACAAGCCAGAAACTAGTCTGGGATATTGGATGAGTAGGCATTAGATAGGGATTTTATGCACAAGCCTTCTGGCATCCATTGAATACTCTGGTTGGCACAGGGTGGCACTACTGTATAGAGAGTTTTGCCTTGTTTATTAAAATATTCCCATATTAAAATCACATTATTATTTAACAAATTTAACATTTGATAATTTTCATACTATCACTTTGGAACTTAAAATATTTAGTTAAATGAAGACCCATTATAAAAATATATGCATAGAAAAATTAAATATTTTCCCCATTATTTAAATAATTCTATAATTAAAATTAAATAGCATGCTGCCAACTATCTAACTATTTTAATGCAGCTATGTAGCCAACTAGTTACAATATATATATACATTTTTTACTTATTTAATAGTTTTGCGTTTTTTAAAAACAAAACAATCCCAATTAATTACTCACTTTTGGAATATTTTACAAATCTTAAGAAATAATGTGGGAGCACTGAAAATCTCCAGTGAGCTATGTATACACTAGCTGTCAGTAAATGTAAACATGGAATGAATCCATCTATCCTTTATATTTGATTATATAGAAGCATACCATTTACTTATATATTTACACACAAAATGTGAATTATATATACTATCATCCATTGCCTATTTCAGAAAGTTATATTTACATCTACTAACTGAAGATTAATTTAATATTAAAAGGTTGCTAAATATGAGGCTCAGCCTTTCCTTATGATTAGTAATAGAGATTTCACAAATAGCTTGTAGTTGTCTTGAATTTATGTAAGTATATATAATTCATGTTACGTATTTAAGTATGTTAGTAAATGGTATGCTTATATATGGTCAAGGCTCAAGGGTAGGTGGGCTTATTCTACATTTTTACTGACTGTATACTTATAGCTTGCTGGAGATTTTCAGGGTTTCTGCATTATTTCATCTATTTCAGGCAATTAAAAATTTATATTTAAATCTTTAAAAATATTTATTTTCCATAATAAAACTGTTTAAAAAAATAAATCCTCTTTAACAGCTCTTCATAAAGCATAATAAAGAAAAAGGTAGTACTGAACAGTATTATTAATTTCTAGGATGGTCAGAGTTTGGGTAGTTTTCTATTTTTATTTTGCCTTGAATATCCATTTATTGACCAATGTAGTATTATTATCTGGAATGGCTATAAGTCACATCATAACTTCAGATCATAGGCATAACAAGAATATGTATTGTCTCTAAACTATAAGATCCTTCTTGTCATAGTAGATGTACATAAATACTTTATCAGTCAATTTCTGAAGTTACGATGTGTGGTGAATCTTGTTAACACTTACAAATGTTGTGTGTCTTTTATAAAGATATAGAAAAATAGCTCTTTATGTCATGTTGAAGTATATTCATCTTCCTGTCCAGAACATGAGTTGAATCTTGAGTTAGTAAAAAAAAAAAAACTTTAACCAAGTTTATGATTTTTTAGTAGTAGGTACAGTTTACTAAGATCAATATCCAATGTTGCTTAGTAAATGGATATCTAGAACTTCTTAGATGAAAGATAATAACATCCAGCAATTGGTAAACCAGATCAGTAATGTCTTCTATTCCATAGTTGCTCTTTGAGAGGCTGTTGGAAAAGTCTTTTAATCTGCAATGGATCATTTTAAAGTATATAGAGTATAAAGAATCAGAAAGACTTGATAACTTATGATGCATTTATTAATTTGGTGCATTCATCATGTACAATAAAATCTATTCATAAAACAACCAAGTCTGAATATACTTTTACCTGATAAATAGAATGATTTTCGATATAAGAAAAGGTGAGCATTATTTGCAAGTTCATTTCAGTTTTCTTTGAGAATCTACCTTGTAAATGATCATAGTAAGATTTTTGAACTTTGTTCTTTCATGAATAAGTTTATGTTACCAGAATTTCATATATAATGAAGCTGTAATTCATTTATTGGGTTGTTAAAATTATAGGTTTTACATTAATGTACTGTAAAGTATTTGAGATACTGTGCTCAGGCTACTAATAGTCTCCATAAATAGAGGATAGTATAATAACCCCTTCAGATACATGAATTGTGAGTAACAAATAAACAATTCATAATTAAGAATAATTTCTGATGCCATTCAGGATAGAATGTTAAATTTCTGACATATCAATCTTTTCTTTATCTTTTTCTCCTTCAGTCACTTAAGTTAGTAAAAGGCCCAATCATTATGAGCTTCTCATGCCATTCGTTATTTCCTTAAAAAATATGACAATGGGATTCTTTATTTGTGAACTACATTTCCATCCTTTAATTACACATATAGCATTTCTAGTTCCCCAATTTCCTTTTTCGTCTTTTTTTTTAATTCAAGCCTCAAGAATTAGGAAAGCAATATGGGGCATGATCAGTAAGTTGGTAGTCTTTAGTCATGGTTTTTCCTCAAGGTAGTACAATCACTAATGAATCAAATCAGAAATGGATTTGAAAAAGGACTTTAGCTTGGCAAAGATTGTATGTTTATGCAGCTTTATTTAAGGATTCATCTGTCTATCATGGAATTAGAACCTTAAAAGTGTGGACTAAAAAGATACCTGCATCTGAGGAATTTCACATTAAAATAGTAAAAATAATATTATCATGATAATGGTAAAGCAGGAGCAGTTGAAATACTATGAGTATTATAAATCTTTTTTTTTTAAATATAGATATACAAAATGTCTCTACTTTGCTTGTTAGAAATTCTCCAAGATCTAAGAAGCTGTCAAAATTAAAGATTAATACAGTGCTCTTATTGAAATTCATCTTCCAGAACAAGAAATTTAATGGAATAAATAGATGGTTACTAATACTTTGAAAAGGCATATCAACCAGTAAGAGGAAATGCATAGCATTGGATTTGTTATAAAAATGCAATGTAATAATAATTTTTAAAACTCATTTGTACAATTAGCACATATGCTCTAATATTAGATTTCAGAGAATTCAGATAAAGAAAAGGTTTACTCTTTTCTGGATAGCATTTTAATTGCAATACCATTAAAAAAATCAAATTTTTAAGTTTGGAGGCTTTAATGGATATGTTGAAACCAATGATAGACATTGGATGAAAGTTATTTTTAAAATAATAGAATTTATGTTGTAAATTTAAATAGTCTACTGGGATTGAATAGTTGCACTACACATGAATTGATTACTCCAAACACTTTGTTTAGGTAGAAAAATCATTATGATAGAATATGCAAGCATTCATACTCAAAACATTGGCATTTAATAGATTACTTTAAAAGTTGGAAATCAGAATACAAGAGAAATGCATATTGCATTAGATTTACAAGTGCAAATTGTTGAATAGTATATTATTATGTTCAAAGAGTATAATGTTAGATACATTAAAAAGTAGATTTTATTCCAATTATATTCACAAGAAAATTGGCCATTCTTTAAAAGTATCTACTATATATACTAAATTTTAACAGCTATTAAACACTAAAATTACTAATTTGTTCTTCCAGAATTGTCATATTACTGAAGTATGAAATCCTCTTAATGCAGTGTGGTATGGATACAAACAAAATCTATTCTGGTTTACTAAAAATGAAGAATCATGTCTGTTTTTTGGACAGTGATATTTATTATTAGTGATTTAATTAAAAAGAAATTTTTTTTTTCTTGGCAGAATGCTAATTTAAAATAGAGCTTTATGAAAATAAAAGATTTAAAAATAGAAGAATGATGATAGATGGCTTGAAAATGATTGGTGGATTAAAACTGTAAAGGAGGTACAGACATTTGCTAAGTATGACCACTTTAGATCCATTTTTGATGCTGAAAGCAACTTATGGAGTTGAGAAATTATATAACAATCCCATTCATTCAAACAGTTGTATGATGATAATGATATTTTGAATAAATGGAAAGTATATTTTGATTATATTTTGAATAATGATACAAGAATTAAAATAATGGCTTTTAATAATATATTTCTTTTATTTAATCTTTTAGATTTTGGATTAGAATATCCATGTTAGAGAAGTCAAAACATATCTTTGTAATTCTGATAAGATACTTGGAAAAGTTTTAAAATATGGTTTGATTATATGTTAGCTTCAAAAATATTGAAATATTTTTATGAAGTTGTGCCAACTGGTCTTAAGAATTTTTTATTGTTTCAATTTTTAATAATAAAGAGAAAAGACATGCTTAAAGAGTATTTTCAAAAATTTTGAATTGATTACTTTCAGCCATAGATAAGTGCTTACCAGAAATTCAGTATGAATTTAGAGAATCAGTAAGCATTATAGATACGGTTTTGTTGACAAACAAATGCAAGAAAATGCTTAGAACAAATGAATTATATATTACTTTCATTGAATTGGTCAAAGCACTTGACTTAATTAGTCAAATAGATATATGATATTGTTTACAATTAGTTGGTTACCATCCTTCAAATTATACATCTTTTAAATGATGGAACAAGAAAAAGGTTTATTATTACTGACAGAAATTGAGACATATGAAATGAAAACTGGTGTTAATTAACCAAAATGTATATTTACACCAACTTTTATTTTTGAATTTTACCATACTGATCTGTTTATAAGTGATTTAATGAATCAAAGATAAAGATTTGATGCAGGTTATAATAGAATTTTTAATCTGAATAAGTTACTAGCATAAACAAAGATTCCATCATCTTGGATTTACAATATGCAGACAATTGTGGGGGGTTTTCCAGTTCAAAAAAAAAATCTAGAGAAAGTATTTAATGTTTTAGATACAAGAGAAAAAAGTTGGTTTAATAATTAACGAATTAAAATAACTCAAATTATTTTTCATCCAAAAATGGAAGAAAAATCTTCAGCAATTTTTATCTTAGTTGGTTAGCAGATTGAGAATATAAACCAATTTAAATATTTTGGTAGTTTTATCAAGAAAAATTTTCTGTATAAGAAATTAAAAAAGAGCTTTCAAAATATAAAATAAACAAAAAAATGGACTACCATATTCTGTATGTGGATGTAATTGTAGTTCAGATATTGGTTTGTATTTGTGAATATTGCTATTAGTACATTGTGTTATCTTGTAATGTCTGCTGCAATGATTAGAGATGCTTTATTTAGGTATTATCTTTTTTTCTTGCAATTGCTATTATTACAAAAATTATAAATAATAGTTTATATATGTATTTTTGGTTTATTATACTGGGTGGTATTTGACTTTGATACCCAAATAAATTGTTGTAGAAGAGTGATATGAATAATCAATTAATTAAATAATAAAACTTTTACTGTAAGTACTGTAAGTAAAGGATGGTTTACATAATAGAAAGACAATAAGTTTTGAAGTTGAATAAAGTTCATTGATGAATCAAGGTAGCATTGTAAAGAAGGACTGGTGATCAGATTTTGACTGACATTTTCGCAAATAAACCTAAAATTATTTACACACACATTATAGCACTATTTGATTAATGCTTATTTGAATGTATAAAAACATGTGAATAATAATACGAATAATGTTTTCACACATTTATAGATACAAAATACATAAAACAGAGAAGATTATAAAATATGTTTAAAAATTCATTACCCTCTCCCCCATCCTCAGATTTTCCATTATGCTTTTGATTTGTAGATTATGAAAAGACAGTTGATTTTATAAGCATTTCTATGGTAATTAAAATATTGGAGCATCAAGATTTAAACCCAGAATTTTGTCATGTTCTGAAGAATATTTATCAAAATGCATCAGCAGTAATATAGATTGCATAGTGATCCAAGATGATCAACATATTAGGAGTGTGTACAACAGGATGATTCCTAATCTTCAAAACTTTTTATACCAGTTTTGCAAGAAGTATTTTATGGATTAGAATGGAAAAACTAAGAGGGTAATAAATAGTAAATGGAGATTATTTAAGCCATCTATATTTTGTAGATGATGTGATTTTTTTTGCAAATAATACTTCAAAGCTTCGGGAAATGTTACAAGAATTATCAGATAAAAATGAGAAAATAGGACTAAAATAATTATTTCAAACAGATTTTTTTATGCTATTATTGATACAAAGATATTATATTTTACTGTCAGAAGTTGCACTGTATTTTTTGTTATCAATATAGGGAGCATTTGAATGTTCACACACCCTGAATGTAGATTATAGCTATGGTAACAAGCACATTTAAGAGATTTAACTTTTTTTAAATATAATCAAAGAGTTTGCCAATTGAGAAATTGTGTGGTGTTAAAGTATTAAATCGAATTGCAATCCAGGGACTTTTAGCCTTTGAATTCATCACTCTACCTTTGAAGTAACGTTGTGTCTTTTTAGGGGTAGTCAATAATTTTTTTCTCATGTGAATGATCATAAAGTCACATTATGTATTGAAAGTGGAAATTTCCCCATTTGATTAGAAGATAATCATCGCTCTTGATGTTTAAACCCATGTCTGCATGTACTGAGAGAAGAAATCAACGTTTGTTTTGTCACACTAATATATCTGGAATTGTTCAATAACTATTGATTTATTCTTCTTATTAATCTTAATTTATGATTTACAAGTATCACACAAGTTTTAAGTGTGTGTGTCAGATTATATATATTTGGACATATGTTTGCTTGGCCTAAATAATGGGACTTGGTCAGATTTAAAATGCGTATTAAAATCATGGGTATATTTTTTTTCAATATCTTCAAACGTCACGTCTTGATATATATTTTTATATAAACGCGAAAGCAGCTTAAACTCATATCAACCACAATTGTCTTATTAATATGTTGGGAACTGACTACTCTAATCATATAAAAAATACGATGAATAGATATATAGTTTTTTATATATTTTTAATCGTAAGATTTGAAATGCAGGCATTTTAGATATACCTGGATGTTAATTCTAAATACTGGGGTTTGAGCACAGATTTTCAAGCACCCTTCAACTATCTATATTATCTTATACTACCGAGACACATGACCACACACATGTACAAAAGATAAATAATCACCAATATATGTATTATGTGCTGAACCAGCACTTATCAGTTGGTCAAGATTATCCTCTCCATATATATATAATCAGTGCTCAGTTTATATTAAGACAGCAAATATTCATACTTTAATGGACAGGCTTCAATCTACTCCAACTCTTCACCTATCCATACCATTGAAAATCTGATGATGGAAAGCCCAAATCCCATGCTGCTGCCAATATTATTGTCATGCCCATGTTGACCTCAAGTCACTCTAACCCCTCATGAATAGGACCTTATCTATTTAAATACATAGAAAAGCGATGACAGAATGCAGGCTTAATGAGAAAGATTTGAAAGTCTGTGTTCAAATCCCCTATATTTACAATTAAGCTCCAGGTATATGAAGAATGCCTGTATTTCAAATCTTACACATTAAGCCTGCATCCTGTCCATCCCTCTTCTATGTATTTAAATTGATAAGGTACTATACATGAGGGATCAAAATGACTTGAGGTCAACATGAGCATGGCAATAATATTGGCTTCAGCATGGGATTTGAGCTTTCCATCATCAGATTTTTAATGGTGTGGATGACTGAAGAGTTGGAGGTTGGAGTAGATTAAGCCTCTTCATTAAAATATGAATATTTGCTATCTTAATATAAACTGAGCACTGATTATATATATGTGGGAGATGATAATTTGGATCAATTGATGAGTGCTGGTTCAACACGAAATAGTATATTGGTGATTATTTAACTTTTCTACATGTGTATGGTCATGCGTATCAGTGTTATGAGATAGTGCAGATAGTTGAAGAGTGTTTGAAAGTCTGTGTTCAAATCCCCTATATTTATATTTTTAATGACCAATTTAAAAACCTTGTTTTCTAAATATAGATATACATTGAAATATTAGATAATGAGGGTTAGATTAGCATTACAATCAGATAATTGGTTTTGCAGTTCATATATATAAATGTTAAAGCTAAATAAAGTTTGCATTCGTAGACATATTATTAGTATGTTTTTTTTTTTTTGTGTTATTATTTCATTATCTTATCAAGACTCGTCTATTCAATTTCCACGACTTCTTTTTTGTTCTTTTTTTTTTTTTAATGTTTCATCTTTGTTTAACCTTTTATATATATATAATCAAAGTTATTAAAACAATTATTAATTAATTCCACTATTTTGTTGTCAAATTAATTTCTAAATTTCATTTCTTTCACGTTCTTTTTGTGTTGAGGACAACAGCAATTATATTTAAAACTTGCTAATTAATTTTTTGGATAAAAAGTATATAATACACGTAATGAACAAAATAACTGGTACAGAGGTTATATTTTTCTGCATATATATAATTGGTGTTGAAATTAAAATACTCACTAATGCAATATATTTCTCAAAACGAGTATGACTTTAAAAAATTGTTGGTGCTCAGAAAAAAAAAAACAGTTAATGATAGTTTCAAGTAAGGCAAGGGCATTTTTTAAAGATGAAACCTTTCTAAAACTATGATCTAACATCCAATTTTTTTTTTGAGAGACCAATGAATATCATGAAGGATGACAACAACCAAAATCACAAAACATAGCATAGCAAACTATTATCGATGTCAACATATATCGAAATAATCCAGTATTTATCTAAATAATGTATTGTGGTGGTTACAAATAGAATATTTATGATCTAGTTGCTACTTTAAAGACACTAACTTATAATGTGAAAGTTATTGTGAAGAAGAGATGCTGTCATAAGCATAAAACATGACAATGAATGATCATAAGCATGACATATAAAAAACAATTAACATTTACATTTATCTCACTCATTGAAAGAGTTATGTCTGAAAATTTCCAAATGAAGCAAAACCTTTTAAAAATTTCCTTCACTTAATATGACCTAGAACTCTTTATATCGTTATGATTAAATAATAACATTATATAAATGAATCACAATAGTAGATTACTAAATGTTAGAAAACTAAGTTCATACCATGGTGCAAGCAGTATTTCTTGATATGGTGGTAATATTCCAATCCATATAAACCATGCCAGATATGAAGACAATGTAAAGCAAATAGTCAAGTATATGTTTTAAAAAAGTAAAGATAGCTTTTGCATTTATATGATTAAAAATTACTGAACTGTTATACGTTAACTAAGAAATTGACATTTTATATCCACAACTTGATATTTTTCTACTTAATGAATAGATCAGTATTTATTTAATCATTAATCAAATATTTATAAATCCACTATACATAGAATATAATACATGCAATTCATAGTATAAAACTATTACAGTCGTTCTTGTTATTTTTATCTTAGCTTTGTACATATATATTCATCCTAATATAGATAGAAAAGTTTTACTCAGAAAAATTTATCATTAGAAATAACTTGATCCAAACTAAATATAAACCACCACCACCCCCAATTTTCCAAAAATGTACAATTTTGACAGACTGAATGAAATCAATCTCCCCTCCCCTCCCCAAAGATTTAAACGACAGAAGTATTTGAATTACATGGTTACGGGATAATCTTATTAAGCACTTGAAGTATTCAATTTTTAACGAATCAGTAAAATTTAAAAATAATTTTATTGTAATAAAATTTACAAAACGCACACACATACACAAAACTTATTTTTATTGTTTTTCATCATCGTCGTCAGTTTTAACCATTGTCAATCCATTGCAAGATGAAAGTTTCCAAGTTCAATCCAGATTTTTGATTTCTAATCTCTCTTCTCCAAATCACTTTAGCATACTTCCTTATTTCATCCAACCAATTCACATATGATCTCTTCCGAGATCTTTTACATTTTCTTGGAATCCAGTTTATGATTTCGACTATCCATCTGTTTGATCTCTTCTAGCAATATGTTCAATCCATCTCCAATTTAATCTTTTAATTTTTCGATGATATTAGTAACACCTGTTTGTTTTTTGATCTATATATTTCAGCTTCAATCTCTTTTTGTTACTCCTAACATACATCACTCCATACTTTATTGAGTGAACTAAAGTCTCAGTATTGCTTTCCTGTCTCAGATCCATAAGTAAGAACTAGTACAACATATTTATTACAAACCTCTCTTTTCAAACCCATATTCATATTTTGTTTTATTATTAAGTTATTTCTACCAAAAGCATTCCAAACAAGTTTAATTCTATGATTAATTTTATTTATTATATTTCTATCTGTAGAAATAATCTGATCAAGGTATTTGTAGTTGTTAATTTCTTCTAATTCATCATTATCAATTTTTATTTTCTTCTTTTGAAAAAATCCATCGATCATTACTTTAGTGTTTTTAACATTTACCTTTAATCATACTTTCTTACTTTCATCTGATAACTCTTGCAACATTTCCTAAAGCTCTGAAGCATTATTTGAAAGAACAACTACATCATCTGCATGTCTAGGTGACTTTTACTACTTAATTTCCCATTTTAATCTACAAAATACTTCTTGGCAAAGTGCTGTAAAAAGTTTTGGAGATATAGAGTCACCCTGTAATATATCCTTCTCAATGTTAATTTTTATAGCATAATTACATAACTAAATGGTTGTTGCTGCATTTGTATAAATATTATTGAGAATATGATAAATTCTAGGTCTGATGATTCAATTCTTTAATTACTGAAGAAATGTTTATAGAATCAAATGCCATCTCATAATCTACAAACCAAAGCATAATGGCAACTCATGTTCATTGGTCTTTTTTATAACCGTTTTCAATACTTGGGATAAGATCCACTGTTGCTAAAACACTTTTAAATCCAATTAGCTCTTTTAGTTGGTTAAGTTTGCTGTAGGTGGATTGTAAGTAAAAATTTTGTATAGAACTGATAAAAAAACTGATAGATTGGTAATTTCTAATATCTTCATCACCTTATTTAAATACTAATATTAATATTGCATTTTCCCAGTCATCTGACACATTTTTATCATTTAGACATTTGGTATATAACTTTACCAACACTTTTTCTATTTCTTAGCATCTTTTAAGATACTGATTATAATTCCATTATTAGATTTTCCCTTTGTTATAGATTTAATTGCATGTCTCACTTATATATTTAAAATCCTGGGCAATTTAGAAAATATTAGCAGTTGTAGGGGGTACTTTTTATTGTTCTTTATTGTTATATAATTCTTGATAAAACTCTTTCACACATTTCATGATGTCATCTTTCTTTTTAGTAATAGTTTCATCTTTTTTTCTTATTGCAGAAATAAATTTCCTACCAATAGCTTTCATTAATAATTTCATAATTATATTTCTTATAACGTTATTATAATTTAAACATTTACTTAATATATAAAAAATGATGCATTAAGAAGGATCGAATATTTAGAATTTTTTAAAATGATACAAAAAAAGAAATTAATAAATTAATGATTGATAAGTTATTGCTTAGGAATGCATAAGAAGTTTGAACACTTTATAACAGAAGTGAAGGGTGATTTGTGGACCGTCACTTTTAGTGTCTGCCACTCTTTCATTTCCTCAAACTGGCACCCTCAAGAATTATATCAAACCATTTAGAACGTCTAATGTTTAATAGTACAATAATAAATTAAAAACATTATTAAAATATTAAAACAAATTTATAGATACTTAAAGCATTTTGTTTCATTCTATAATACTTTTTTAGAACATACCTTCAAAAAACACTTCCCACTCATAAATAGTCAAAATAAAAGTCATAGATCAATTCATAGATCACATGACCCTATCTTTTAAGCTTGTAAGTTATAAACAGTGAGGATATTTGAGTTGGATAGCTGGGTTTGAAGACATGTACATGTCTGAAAATTTCAGATTTTCCACTCAATAGATAACTTTTAGCTAAGTGCTTGGCTTTGGGTTGGTATTTTTTTTTAGATCTAGTGTCTGAACCTACCCTGACACCTCTCTGAGGAGTGCCAAAGCATGAAACCATGGTCAGGGGTTTGGGGAGGGGTTCCTGACAGAGATATTTTAAGTGCTGGCTCTGGCTAAGCATTTATCATAAAGCTTGTAGAGGAATTGGCAATCCTCACTGTTTACTTCCCACTCATATTTTTACAATCTAAACAAAATGCAAAGTAATTGAATTCTTCATATTTAAATAAAATTATTGTTCCTCTTTTTATTCTCTTTCTATTTTCTTCTATTATTTTCTGTCGTTTAGATCATTACAGAACTGGTTTATGAGTTTCCCATGACATTAGTCATCTCTATGCATTAATTTTGATAATGGAATTATGTGTTTGTGAAATCACATTTCCATTTTTTAATGACGTTCTCAAACAATTCTTACTTGAATCTTTTCTCTTTTTTTTTTTTACTTTCTTTCAGATTTGTTATTATTGTTTTTTATTCTATTTGGAATTAGAATCATCACATTTGTTTAAAAATAATTGCTAATGATGATGGCGACTACTAATTTACATTTTTAAAATATTAAAATTATCAAATTAAGATTCGTTAAAAATTATATCCCCTAATTACTTTTCTTTTTTTCTCTCTTTATCTATTTCATTATCTACCTGTCTACCTGTCCAAGTGTTTGTCTATCTATCTATCTATTTATCTATCTATCAAATATCTATTTGTGTTTATTTGTTTATATGTCTATTTATATATTTATCTACCTATCTATTTATCAATTCATCTATCTATATGTGCGTGTCTATCTCTATTTCCATATATACTATATATTATTAATATATTAATCCTTAAAGTTTTCGTTTTTCTGTATTACTATATTAAAAGTACTTTATTATATGTATAAATGATACAATTATACATACGTATTCAAAATATTTATTAAAATAATGAATACAAAAGATAATTTTTTAAAGATATATTTTTAATATACTTTACATATTTCTATTTCAAATACCCATTAAAACTGCATAAAAGTAAAATCTTAAATTGGATTTTAACAGATTGTTAAATAGATCTTATGTAAAATGGATGAATAAAATAATAAAGTTTGTTGCTGTGATGCGGAGAAAATATGGTATGGATTGGAGAAACTGGATTAAACTTGAAGAAATTTTCATCCTGCAATGAATCGATATTGACTGAAAATGATGATGATAATGATGACATATTTTCAACAATTGTTAAGTTCTAAAAGAACTGTAAATGTATTAAAGAATTTTTGAAATTGTGTTTTTTACATCAGAGCATAAGAAAAATAAGCTACCAACAAAGGAGTAAAGATTTTAGCTAAAATAATATCTTTAACCCAAAGGTTTTTTTTTTTTTTTAATATTTTAGTAATGATCTGATGTGATTCTTTGTTATAATATATCATTATCTAATATTATGTTAAATCAAATATATACTTTTATTTTAGATCTGCTGTATATTTTTAGTTAAAAATTGGTTGAAAATGCTTATAAAAGTTGCCATTTTCTTTACGTTGTAAAAAGTTGCTATAGAAACAAAAAGAATCCGTCTATGTTGCTATTATCTCCAATTGTAGAAATTCAAGTCATTCTTTCTTTTAAATATTTTTATGTAGCCAATATGATATCACAAAGATATTCACAGATTATATATATATTCTCAGTTGTACATGATATGAAAAAACAAAAAGATTTCCGTTTCTAAAAAAAAATGCAGCAGTTTCTAACAATAAATTGCTATTCCTTTAGTAGACAGAGATATACAAAAACAAAACTACATGATCAGTTTTATATTTGTAATACATTTTTATAAAGAGATTAAGTCAATTCTTAAGTTATACAAGTTTACCAACTATCTGCATGGTGCAGAAATAAAGCACGTGATTTTATGCTAGATGTTAATTTTCAATGACAACTAAAAAAAAAACAAAATATCAAATCATTAATGCTTTAAATGATATCTAAAAAGGAAAGTCACATGATCAGTTCTTTTATCCATAATATATTTTTATAAAGAAATTAAACCAATATTTGAGTTATATAAACTTCTTATATCTTATATAGTACAGAAATAAATAAATTACAATTCTATGTAAAAAGCATATTTTCAACAACAACTAGAACAGATAAAATACAGTGTAGCAATGTTTAAAGTTATATTACTAAATCACATATGATCAGAGTTTAATATATCACAATATATTTTTATGAAAAAGTTAAACATATTACAATTTTCAATAAAATCACAACTTTCTATACAATGATTTTCAAAAACAAGAAATATCTGATTCTATACTAAAAGTTTATTATAGATAAATTTTATATACCATCAATTTCCTTTGATAAGGTGTTTTATTATTATATCAGCAAATATTTGAAAATATTACACAATCAATTTAATACCCCTAAAACATTTTTATAAAAAGAAGGTAACCTATGTAAGCACATAAAATGTGTAAGCATATGGAATGTGACCACATGATATTTTGATTGTTTTAACCATAAATTGTGTGAAAATTTACATTTTCTACCCAGATGTTTTTAAAACAAAACTTTGCAATTTTCTATGTTAAAAATTAATTTTAAAAAATTGAAATGTATTTACAGTTTTAATACTTGTGCAAAATTGCAGTAGTCGTTAAGATAGCATAATGTGGTCAACAGTATCTTTAACCCATTTTTCATAATGAAATTTATTTGTAAAGACATGATTATGTATATATAATTTTTGCAGCTAGTAAAGCATTTCCAATTTTATATTAATAGTTCATTTTCAAGAAGATGGTGACAATTTTAATCTTTGTATAAAATTATATAATTCTGATTCAACGTGGAAATATGTTTTCAGAATATATTTCCTCTTTATCGTGTGACTTTATTGTTTATTCTCAACTTTGTATGAAATTTAATATCAATTAGTTTGAAATTCTATGATGAATGTTTATTTTTAAAATGTATAAAAAAATAAATTTTCATGAAGCAATCACTTTTTTATGTTACCGTCATTTTTGAAAAAAATATATTAAAATGCTGAAACTTTTGCTATGCATTTTTTGCTACTTAGTAATGTCAAATTTCAAGAAAATGTAAATAAGTAATGGATTTAAATAGATTTCTACTTACTTATTTTTTTAAAATAGTTTAAGTATTTATTAATAAATTAAATATGTTTTAATTTTTTTTTTTATTATCACATTTACAATATAGAAAAATAGGACAATTTTTATTGCAGAATATTATTTAAACTTCTACCACATACCAATATAAAATTTCACTATGATTAAATAAATATAAATGATGAATAGTAAAAAATGTAAATATATCAAATTTATTAAGCACAAGCAGACAACAATGTAATAATGTGAAAGCTAAAACCATCAAAAGATGCGCCTTAAACATGCTTATGTGACAGCCAATTGGATGTAATAATAACTGTATGTGGAACTCCCAATTCTATAACACAAGTCAGAACTATAAGAATAAGATGGGACACATTCAAAAAGGTGGGACCAACCTTCTTTTATGCCTAAATGTATATATAAATAAGCCAGACTCAACCATATTGGACTTTTATGCATCTGTTGAAAAGGCAATGCATCATATAAAAAAAATTAAATGTTCTATTAAATTATAATATCCTAAAAAATAAAGGATAATAATTAGCACAAAATAAAAATAAAAAATTTAAACATTTTAAAATGTATTGATTTTAAAAATTTTCATAAACTATGTTTTGGTATATTAGTTTAAAAATTAAACTATTTTTAACTCAACATATTTTACACTAAATAATAAATAGGGTATAATTGTATTTACTGGTTATTATTAAGTTGTTGTTTTTTTGAAGATGGAAATTTTTCTATTATTCTGCAGAATCTCAGATCTAGTTTTTTTTACATATATTTAGGGGTATTTGTTTTTATAAAATAAATATCAATTATTGATATTTTATTTTTAGAATTTATTTTAATAGTGGCATTTATAAAAATAAAAAACCCAAAATACAGTATTCAAATTAATTGAATCAGTTTATACTTATGTATAATACTTATACATACATATAAACATTGCATGAAAAAACATATACACCATATATAATTTTTTTGGCCAATTTATTTTTAGAAACTAATATTTAAAAATGTAATTAATATTGTAGAATTTAATTTTCTTTTTTGTAATTAAGAATAGTTTTGCATCAAAATAACACATTTTGATATAACATAAATATATAATAATTAAAATTGTATGTGTCTCAAGTCATCTATTAATTTATTCTAAAAATATTATTTATATTAAATGTCCATGCATTATATATATAATTAAATATAATTTTTCCAAAAATTAATATAAAAAATATATATAAGTCATATAACTATGTTTGATCTAACATTAAAAACTACAGGTTTTGGATTTAAGATAGTCTACATTATTCATATAATGTTTTGTGGATAAATATATGCAAAAATATATATGAGATACACTTCAAGATCTATGAAGTTAGTAATTATGCCTAGTGTAGTTTCAAATAAAATATATTAGCCATACTTATGGCAACTGACAAAGGGAGAAGATTGCCAGTTTTATTAAAAAACATTCTTTAATAAAGCTGGAAATCTTCTCCCCTCTGTCAATTACCATGACTATGACTAATATAACTTAGTCGAAAATGCACTAGGCAAAAATTACTAACTTCACAGATTTTAAGCATATCTCATTCATATATGTTTGTGTGCATATTTATCCAAATTATATTTCCTTGAGATATTGCATACCTTTTCAAAATTATATAATGTTTGTGTTTATTCAGCTATAATTAAATGATTTTCCAGTGCTT
Source organism: Epiperipatus broadwayi (assembly GCA_028023455.1). NCBI lineage: Eukaryota > Metazoa > Onychophora > Udeonychophora > Euonychophora > Peripatidae > Epiperipatus > Epiperipatus broadwayi. The sequence continues at coordinate 2,252,948 of JAQFVV010012548.1, forward strand.
AAACTTTTTATGAATTTCTGAACAATAAACAATTTTATTGTTAATTACATCTGAAATTAACTTTAGTAGTTTCATGTTTAATTGTCTATTTAATATATGTATAAAAAGTCTTTTTTTATGTAAAATAGCAACTCATTTTTACAAACATTTGGAAAAACTATACCAATAACTTCCAAGATGCATTTGGTCAATTAATTAACATAAACTCTCATAACCCAACAAATCCTCACAGTTGATTATAATATTTATAAAAATATAATAAGGTTCTGGATTATTTATTATTAAAGGATAATAAACATCTTTTAATCAATTGGATATATATTCATTTATATAGTTAAACATTCAATGTGCGTTGCAATATTTTTTAATATGTAGCTGTAGAAAACTGCTCTTTTTATTTTTATTGTTTCTTGTTTTTGTTTCTTTGACATTGTCAAGATTAATATTTATTTATGGTTGTTAAGAGGGCAACGGTAATAAGGAGTACAAAGTAAATAAAGGAATATGGAAATCATATTAGGAATAGTGCTAACAACACAAAAAATTAAAAATAAAAGTGTGAATTTATTTATTTGTTAAAAAAGTAAAAAGGATTTGTGATTTACAGATATGTATTTTTTTTTTTTTTTGGATTTTAAACTGTTTATATATATTTGATTATGTATTTTCATTATGTCAATGAAACAATGTAAAATGTTCGAAGAGAAAGTCAAGGATTATTATCATCATATGCTTGGAGTTAATGATTAACAGTAAGAATTGAACTGAATATCTCGGAGACTCTATAAATCTAAAATATTATAGAGATGAATTATATGCATGAAACTAATGATTAACTGTAAGAGTTGAACTGAATATCTCTGGAGAATCTATAAATCTAAAATATTATAGAGATGAATTACTAATAATAAAAAAAAGGGTGTGCGAATATCATGTTTTACTATTACTACTTTTTTGGCATATGGAAAACTAGCAATGTTTTGCTAATTTTGCCTTACCACCTAAACATAAAAAAATTTCTATTTGAACTTAACATGGATAGAAAAATGCATGAGTAGATAAGCTATCTATCCAGGTCTGAATCCCTCTTTGCTTGTATCTACTAGTTTTCACCAAATGAAAGACCATTAGCAAATATGCATCTACAAAAGAATTTGCATTAAGCAAATAGCAATTCTTGCCAGAAGAAAGTGGTAGAAGCATTACAATAATTCTAATTAATCTTATTAGTCCATCTCAGCATGATTGGCTGATATAATATTTCAAAATCAATTCAAACCCTTCAAAAATTCATGCATTCATCAGTAGAAGTCTTTCATCTGCCATATTAACAGAGCCAAGTTTAGGTCAAAGCAGAGACTGTTCTAATAACTTTATATTATAATAAAATTATAAGAGAAAGTCGATCAAATATATTTAATGTTTAAAACAGACTTGTATACACATTTGTGTGGGTTTTTTTTTTTTGTCAAAATTTTTTTTCTTAATTATTTTATGAAAATATTAAAACTCGTTATTATTAATAATCTTTTATGATTTATAATGCATAACACATACTTAACATAGTAGTAAGAAAAGTAATTTATTGTTTAAGGCTCGAACGAGATTTTTAGCAACAAGAGAATATACATGTAAATGGAAAAATATGGGTGATTTGGTCTGTAAATTATGTAAGGTAGGAATAGAAAATATTAGGCATCTATTAATTGAATGTAAATGCTTGAAAACAGAAAGGGCACATATAATGAAGTTATGGAAGAATAAATATGAAAAAAGTGATTATACAGAAAATGGATTATTAGTTTTTATGTTGGGTTTGGGAAAAGTAAGGGGATTTAGATATAAAGGCCATAGAGTTGAAAATATTATGTTGTGGAAATAGGATGGAGCAGAATATGGGAAAACCTAGACTGGGGAATGTAAAATAAAGTAGCTAACAGGTTTCTTTGGACACAATTGCTGAGATATTATTGACTTCGTTTAAGGTGAAGCTACAGTACATCACATCACAAATATCCAGTAACGCCCTCTGTTTAAAAGTCTATAACTTTACCAGTGCAAAATTAGAGAAGCCATTGAGATACTTAAAAGCCAGATTGTATCAATAAGTGAGATGATACATGCAAATTTCCTCCTATTTGGAAATATTTTTTTTTAAAAAAAAAAACATTCTTAATTTAACATTTTTGCTATTGGTGGAACTTTAACGTTTTTTTTTTCAAATCAGTGATTGTAGCACCTCTACAACCGTCTTTCTACCTTTTATCACCCAGTAGATGACTTGTGTGATCAAGTTGAAACATCATCATATCAATATTTAAAATATTTTAACACAGATGAACCTGCAAAATATGTTTTATATATACAACCCATGAAAATCTTCGTATCAACATATATATATGCCTTTATTTTCACTTTTAAATAGAATCACATTTCTAATTTAAATATTAAATGTCTCCAATACATATTATATTATCTGAAAACAAAATTTACAGACCAAAATATATAGTTTTGAGATTTTTTTTTTTTTTCTGCATAGGTATAATTATTTATTTCTCATAAGGTTTTAATTAACCACTTTAATTACACACATATATGTATAATATCAAATACAATAATATATAATAACACAAAACACTAATTAATTCTATAAAATTCTATATTTTGACATATAAACATATAAAAGCAGCTATAGTTAATTTATTTTATAATTGTCATTCCCAGGAGCAATTACAGCTACATTTATAAATATGATGGAAAATTTGTTGAATAGGCAATATAATTGTGTAAATATACACAAATTATGGATAGGTGGATACTAATGTTTGAAAGTTAACATATGATTTTAATTTTCTTGTTTGTTTGTTTTTAATTTTAATTATAAAACTTGGTGATGGCAGTCATACTGTAAGCTTGCTCTAATTATTACTTATTTATGTATGTTGGCATTGTAATATAGAGTTTATTGCGATGTTTTGTTTTAATATATATATATATTGTGCTGGCCAAAATCGTGTATTCATTCAACAAGACCAATAATCCAAGCAAAAGTTCCTTGAATCCAACCATGTACAAGATACAGATGTCAGGGCAAGGGTGAATCCTAACCTATTTGTCTGAACTATTGCCTCTCTGTCTAATGGATAACATTTGTGATGGCACTAGCAGTCCTTAGTTTTATTCTATCCCAGCTGGAGATCATGGTTCACAAAGAGACTTGAAATAATAAAGGGTTCATATGAGAAATTAATGATTTAGTGAATTCTGATGATTGCAGAATGGTACAAATGTGATTTGATATCAATTACTAATGGTTTGATCCGTAATAATTATAATTATTTATGGCAACATTACAAAGAATTGAATTTAAATCAAAGAAATATAAATAATTAGAGTAATTAATATTAGAGATTCGGAGTGATGACAAACTAAGCTAATTTAAAATAATAATATTACAGGCAATTTATTAAGAAATTGAGTTATTGTTATACAAAATAAGTTGAGTTTTGTTTATACAACTAGGTTATTATAAGTCTTGAATTCGTTTTGATGTGGCTAAATGCAAGGCATTTGATAACAAAGTAAAAATTTGTTAATTGGTCTGCCAAGAACCAATCAGCAATAAAATATCATTAGCCCTCTTTAAGAGATTACAAATAAATCTATTTTATATATAAATAACAAGACATGAGCAATGTGTATTTAAAACACTATTACATTTAAATCAGTTGTCTATAATGAGTGTGGAAAGCAAAATAGTTCATTTTAAATTAGATAATCAGATTTAACTAATCAATGGGATTGGTTTGTGAAGAATGTGCCATCACGGCAGAGAGCATTTCAGGTTCGTGTATATATATATATATAATGATAAAGGCAGTATGATATTATAGTTTACAATAAAAGAATAAATGAGGTCTGTTACGAACCTCTGGGTGGCTTTGCTAAAAGAAATCCCTGGTATATACAGGTAGATGATGAGAAATGCTGGCTTTCCAGCCAGAACATGTTTCTGAATAATAATAATAATAGATTTGATGTGCTGGACTTCCCATACACATCTTAATGGCAATGCCTGGAAAAGGATCCCTAGTAGGAAAAATACATCTACTATTAAGGGAAAGTCAAGGATTGGACTAGTTATATTTAAACTTCCGAATGTCCTAATAAGTAATTAGCAAAGCAAGAACAATAATACTAAATGAATGGTTGTGACTATAAATTACATAATGCCCCAGACATATATATATATATGGTGGATCACTAACGATCATAAGCACTTAATTTCTGATTAAAATAATCAGCTCTCTGACATAATAGAAAGTCCCCAGAAACCTTAGGCCATTAATGAATGGATCATAAAATATAATATAAAAAAGAAAGGCAAGCATTAAAACTAAACTTAAAATAAATTGTTTTCCACACTTTCTAAGTATTTCATGTATTAGAAAGTTATCAAATAACTCATCACCAAAGATTACAAAATAAGTCAGGCTTTTAATTAACATAGACAGACTGCACATTAAATATCAAACTCATTTCTGATGAAGTTTGACAATACATAGCATAATAACTGATAGACCACAATCTTAATATTTTACTGACAAATAAAAATATATGTGTATGAAACGTAGTGATAAAACACTATAATAGATGTGCTTTCAATGATTTCCTTTCAAGACATTTGTTTTACAGAAATTGTGATAGATTTTATTTAACTGATTTATTAAAATACATTATTCTCTCAGAGATAATTATGAGGGCACTTTTAAGTGGGAGATAATAATAAGATACCTAACTTTTAAAATAATTTCAATCATTTAAAAATAAATTTATACTATAAGAGCTACAAAACTAAAAGAGCTTTCTCTATTAAGTAATTTAAGAGAAATAAGTCTCCTGTAATGATTTTTAAAATGGAGAAAATAAGAGGGAGAGGGTTTAATGTTAGTTGCTCATTGAGTTTTATACTTGGCAGTTTCTGTAAGTCAATATTATAAATAAACCAACAAAATTTAAGATAAATTTGCCGCATCAAAGTAATGTGGGATTTTTATAAGAATTAATAATTTTAAATTTAAGGGAAAAAAAATTAAAAGACGCATTTTAAAATTAAGTTGTTTAAACATTACAGGTATATATAATACAAATTAACATTGATTTTAAAGCAAAATAAGCTAGAATCAGAGGCTTGCAGCAAATTGGAGGTTACCTCAACCAATCAGTAGATGTTCTATGGCTTGAAACAGGCAGTTATAAAATCAGATCATTTAGCAGGCTTCCTTGACACTGTACAGTCTCTGGGATAGGTGTTGAGAGCACTGGAATGGCATTGTGATGAGCTGATGGAAACAGAACTCCAAAAAGCAAATGGCCAATCTTTTCATCCCGTCATTCTTTAGGCACAAATGTACAATAAATACTAATCAACTCTCTTCAGAGAACTGTTCTTCAATAATCTTTTATCAAAATTTTTCACTATTTATCTGATCCAGTCTTATCTATTAGGATTCAATCTACATGACGTTTGTTGGTGACTTTCTCTGTGGTCAGCATCTGCCTGGGCAGGAAATCTACAATCCTGCATTAAACATGCCACAAGGGTTCATTTTGCTAATTAAAAGAAAACAGCAACAAGCATGATTAAGTTTATCAGTCATCATATTAACAAAGCCTATTTAATTATGATTTAGGTTAAAGAAAATGTAAATTTTATTCACAAAAATTTTAGGAATTTGGTACATTCTATAAATAATACAATGACTTTCAAATCTGATATTTGATATAAAACGTAAATACAAATTTACAAAATATACCTTACAATTATTAGATTGTATACATAAATGATTTCCGTAATGTACATTTATCAAAAGATAAATATAAAATATTACCAACTGATTAATTGGAAAAATGAACTTTAATGAGAGAATTTAAAATATTTGTAACATTCTATAGATATCTAGGATTCAATTATTTACTTAGTGCCAATTTAATAAAATAAACAAATATACATACATTTCTACAAATATAAAATAAATCACTATTATAAAGAGGTTAGTTTTAATCATAAAAAAAAATTAATGAAATATAAATTAGATAAAAGATTATAATATTGATTATAAATATACTACCACTTATTATGAGATGGGTGTCAGTTAATATACAGGGATTGGGTTCAAATCCATACTAGTGCTGATGATATTGGTACTAGGTAAAGCAGAAATATGTACTTTATTTCCAGCTTCAATATATATATATATTACAGTATTTATTTTCTTTTTTCTAATATCAATTCCATTTAAGAATATCTAATTATAAGGTTAAATGCTTTTCTTCTCAACCAAGAATAAATTTGTGTTTGTTGTTGCTGTTATTTTTTAGAATCATTACATTGATGCTTATGCTAAATTAAGTACTGCAAAAAATCAGAGATTTTCTGAGAATTCTTCATTTACCTGACAAAACCCACCCCCAAAAAAAATTACAGTATTATTAAAAATCATGAAGGAATTTACCAACTCCCATAAACTTGAATTCAATCTTGACAAATCATAGGCATGATACATGTACGCAGCTAAAATATATACAAACACATATCTTGGCTTATTCAAATCCATTTAGGTTTTCCTTTCTATATGAGCAATAGGGCTATGTTAAAGCAAATACAAGATAAATTGTCATAATTACAGAACACCTAATATCACTTTCAAAGGCATATCTCTCACTCTATTCTGAGTTAGCTCTTATGAACATGATTATCATCACAAAGATAACATATTACATGCTTGTCATAATCTTTTCAAAATCATTCATCTTAAATATTTATTCCATGTGCAGAAAGTTCTTGTGGGGAAAGAAAACAATTCCAATTTCACTCAGAAAATTACAGTTTCATAGTACTCAGAATGAATTAGGGCCACACTCAATTTATATATAGAGGATTCAAAAATGTATTAACTTATGTCAACTATGATCAGATTATTTTCACATTTGGAGATTAAGGTAACACCAACAGACAAGCTTCCTCCATGCACAAACATTTTCAAACAATTCTAATACCCCTTAACCTAATGACAAATATTGAGATAACATTTTCATAAGAAAAATGGTAATATTGAAAATATCATGCACTTTTATATCCAAACATAAATGAAGGAGCTGATTTTCCAATGCTTGGCATTAATAATAGGCAACTGATAAAATTTAAGTATTGGACTGTTGAGCCAAAATACTTTGATTTTATGCTCAAAATAAGCATGTGATATTTGCCTACATTATATTTTTTTAGTTATAAAAGAAATATTGTCAACACAGTAACTATATATGAATTAAGTTTCAAGAGAGAAGATCAAAACACTTTTCTTAAAAGTGAAGTAATCTGCAAGATGCACCGTCATACATTACAAAAATACTTCGGAAAAATAATACTACAATTCAGTCAATAATTAACTTTTTCCCACAAGCTGCTTTGCAGAAATAAGAACCATCACATTAATACTTTATGCCCTGTGATGCACAAGATACTTATTTCTTTACAACAGTAAAACAAAAAGACACCTGAACCCATTTAAAAACAAACCAAATACAATTTAACAGACAGACAAAAAAATTACCCCTCCAGATATATTTGCAGCTACATGATCACTTATTCATCAGAGCTCTAACCTATAATGACGTGTTCTAACTATAATTTCACAATATTTTATATTTTGTCAGGTACATTCGTTACAATATTGTATATTTAACACTATGTGGTGTTTTATTTTTTCTAATTCTAACAAAATTGTAAATATGTAAAGTTCTTTATATTGTGGCTTTTTTTTTCATTCCTATTGTAATATATAAGTTTTTATCAATAAAATTTCTTTTGAAATTTATTTGAAAAAACAGAAAACAGCTCAATTTTGGTCAAACTTAAAACTTACTGCAGGGAGAGGGAAGGGTACATAAGAACTATACTACTTTATTATTTTTTATAAAGCATGTGAGCTTAATAAAAGCAATCTTGAATATACTGCAATCTTTAATTTATAATTACAGACAGGTTGCAATCAGTAATTTATATATTTTATCTAATATTTTATTATTTAAAATGCCACATTCAATTTAGCATTATAATTTTAAAAAAAACTTCAATGCCGTATCTTTAGAAAAAAAAGATCTTAAATATCATCATCATCATTGTCAACTATTATCAATCTATTGTAGAAAGAAGGTCTCTCTAAGTTCAATTTCAATCCATCTTCTCTGATCAGTAACCTCTCTTCTCCACATCACCCATGCACACTTTCTTATTCCATTCATCCATCTCACATGTGTCCTCTTTCTGGGTCTTTTACAATCTCTTGGAACCCAGTTTAAGATTTAATTGTCCATCTACTATCATCTCTTCTAACAATATGTCCAGCCCAACTCCACTTTAGTCTTTTAATTCTTTCAACAATATCAATAACATCTGTATCTCTTCTTGTTACTCCTAACATGCATCTATCCATATTTTTTAAGTGGTCTGAAGATTCTGTATTGCTCTTCTATTGAGTGTCTAAATATCATATCCATAACTAAGAACTGATAAAACATATTTATTAAAAATCTTTCTTTTCAAAAACATAGGCATATTTTCTTTTAATATTAAGATATTTCTACCAAAAATACTCCAATCAAGTTTAATTCTATGATTAATTTCATCCATTATGTTTGCATCTGTATTAATAATCAGACCAAGATATTTGTAGTTGTTAACTTTTTCTAACTCACCTCAAACAATCTTTATTTTCATCTTCTGAGATAATTTATTGAACATTAATTTACTCTTTTTAACATTTACTTTTAGTTCTACTTTCATACGTTCACATGATAACTCTTGCAACATTTTCTGAAGCTCCAAAACCTTATTTGCAAAATCTAAATGACTTAAATAATCTTCATTTACTTTTACTTTTTTTAGCTTCCCATTTTGATCCACAATATATTTCTTGCAGCACTGCTATAAAAAGTTTTGGAGATATGGAGTTATCTTGTCTTACACTCTTCTCAACGTTAACCTGTTGCATTTTTATAAATATTCTTCAGAATATGACAATATCCTGTCTGTATACTTTGATGATCCAATGCTTTAATCACTGAAGACATGCTCTAGAATCAAATGCCTTTCCATAATCTACAAATCCAAAGCACAATGCCAACTAATATTCATTGGTCCTTTCTATAACTTTTCTCTATACTTGGATATGATCTACTGTATTAAAACCATTTTTAAATCCAGCTTGTTCTTTTGGTTGGTTAAAATCCAATGTTTTCTATAGATGGTTTGTAATTATCTTTGTAAAAATTTTGTATAAAACTGATAAAAGACTAATAGGTCTGTAATTTCTAATATCTTCTTTATCACCTTTTTTAAATATTAATATTAATACTGAATTCTTTCAATCATCTGGTAGATCTTTATCATTTAGATATTTGGTATATAATTTTGCCAAAAAAATTTCTATTTCTTCACCTGCTTCTTTTAATATATCAATTATAGTTCCATCATTGTCGGGAGTGTTTTCCTTTTTCATAAATTTAATTGCATGTCTCACTTCTTCATTTAAAATTATGGACAATTCAGAAGATATAATAGATCTAGGTGGTACTTGTTCTTTATTACTATATAATTTCTTGATAGAAGTCTTTTACCCATTTCATGATATCATCTCTCTTTTTAATGATAGTCCTATCTTTTTTCTTATAGCAGATATAAGTTTATTACCAATACCAAAATGTTGTTTTACACTCTTGAGACTTTTATTCTTTTCTACAGTTTCTTGCTAGTTACAATTATACTTTCTTATATTATTATCAACTCTTTTTCGCACCATTTTACAAAATTCGAGATATTCAATCCTTCTTAATGTATCATTGTTATATATCTTCATATTCCTTCTTTTCTTCATAAATTCTCTAGTTTCAATAGAAATTTTATTGGTCAATTGCTGCTTTTTTTTACCAGCTATCTTTGTTGTAGTACTTAAAAGTGTATCAGTTATTTTCCTATTAATTTCATTCCAGTTTGAATCGTGTTCAAAATCTACTAATACTCGAAAACGATTTGCAAATTTTAATTTAAATTCATGAGAATGTCTCTGAAGATTAGGAATATCAACTGTAAATATTGTTTTTCTTAATAATTTTTGTCTCTCTAGTTTTGAATTAACATGTATATTACTTCTTACTAATCGATGTATATATGTAATACGAAAATTATTTTGTGTTGTGTAATCAAATTCGAATTACAAACGGCATTTAAAGTATTATCTCAAATAAATATATATATACTTAATAAACCTTCAGTTCGAGTACATACAAACACATACATCTAAATAGGCAGAGAAAAAGTTTAAAAACTTTTTTTTTTTTTACTTCTCAAACTGTTTAAAAATGAAGAATTTCTATTTAATAATAATAATTATTATTATTATTAAAAGTGGAAGCAATAAAAAAAAGAATAGAATATTTTACGATTTCTTATCAATATAAAAATGTTAGACATAAAATAAGTAGAATACATATAATATTCATTTGTCATAATTAAACATCTTAACTATTGCTGAATTTTTTCTTTCTTTTATTATCAACGAACAGGAAGATGGAAAAAAAAAATTAGATAAGATTACGCTCTAAAAAAAACGGAATATAATTGCAGAGGATAACAAAATACTTTATTATTCTCTACAATTATATTCTTTATATATATATATTAATGTATTGTTAAAGTTTATTACAATCTTTAATAATTTAAAAAATAGCAATTAAGCTTCAAACGGTTTTTTAAAATTGTTAGTAATTTAAATGATTTCACTTAGAACAAAAAATGGTTTTAACCACAAAATACTGTGTATATATAAATTTTGAAAAACTCAGTTATGTAAATTAATACACTGTACAGGCTTACACACGTCTGCACATATATAATGTAATATAAGGGATTCGAACTCAGACTTTCACACAACCCTCAACTCTCTATGCCATCTCATATTGCTGACCACCTGATCATACACATGTTCAAAAGATAAATAATCACCAATATATGTATTTCATGCTAAACCAGCAATCATCAGTTGGTCCAGATTACTATCCTCACACATGTATACAATCAAGTTCTCAGCTTTATATTAAGATAGCCAATCTTCATACTTTAATGGACAGGCTTCAAACTACTCCAACGCACAACTCTTCAGCCATCCATTTCATGAAAATCTGATGATGGAACGTTCAAAGCTCACGTTAGTGCCAAGGTTGTCATCCTATCCATGTTGACTGTTTAGTCATTCTGACCTCACATGTTGCACTGGAGAATAATCCATTTATATATATATGCGAGAGATGGGCAGACCTTTAGCGCTATATGTTTCAAATATGTAAATTAATACACTGTACAGGCTTACACACACCTGATGATTGATAGTTTAGCATGAAATACGTAAATTGGTGATTATTTATCTTTTCATCATATGTATGATCAGGTGAGTCAGCAATATGAGATGCCATAGAGAGTTGAGGGTTGGGTGAAAAACTCAATTATGTAATTATAATCACATTTGAATTCGTAATATTTTAAGGATTAAAGTTGCTCAGGTGAAATCGAATATTGTATGTTTCTGAGCACGGTCTGGCCAATTAATTTTGATACTAGAGGCAACCTTTAAAAATACATATTTTAAATTATTGACATGCCATATTTGAAATAATCTACAGAACAAAGCAATAAATGTAAAAAAAACCGTAACAAATAAATATATTACGATATATAATGTAATATATCATTTTATATTTAGCACAATTTATTGCCAGAAAGTTGCTTCACTGCCTCATCTATGAAACAAGTTTTGTTTCTGGATAACAGCAATATAAAAATTCAGAGCAATAACTAGGGCATATTACAGCTTATTACCAAATTTCGATAATTCTTTTACTGAAATTACACAGATCTTTACTTTCCATCTATTATTATTATTATTATTATTATTATTATTATTATTATTATTATTATTATTATTATTATTATTATTATTATTATTATTATTATTATTATTATTATTATTATTATTATTATTATTATTATTATTATTATTATTATTATTATTATTATTATTATTATTATTATTATTATTTTTGTTGTTGTTGTTTTGTTATTGTTGTTGTTGTTACTACTACTACTACTACTACTACTACTACTATTATTATTATTATTATTATTATTATTATTTCCAAATAGAACAGATATCTTCCATGCTGATAGTTTAAGATAAAAATATTTCCTAAACCTTAATAATGAATAAAAGATTTTAAAAAAATAAAACCAACCATAATTGAAAAAGCATTAAAAAATGTATTACTAGAAAACAATGAGGATTCAATGAGATACAATCTCTATAATAATTCTCTTAAGGTGATAACTATCATTAAAATTGGAATCTGCAACAATACCTCTAAGAGCAACTCTTACCATCCTACTTTACAGCTATTGTTTACAACCCTAAATAATCAATAGACTCCAGATGATATAATTCTAAATTTCACTTTTATATTTCATCAATCAAGAATTAAGGCTGAGACTAATGCAATAATACAGCAATCATCTTTTATTTTTTTTACACTATTCAAACTAGATATGAAATTTTTAAAAAGTAAGGTTTTTAAATCCAAGCTAAGTCGCTTGAATAGATTTGGCATAACCTCAGAGATCTGGCATAACCTCAGTTTTATGCTAATTGTAAAGTTCTATCTTTTGATTAGAAAGGCACAACAACATCGCATGACATTATATGTTTTGGAAAATATAGGAGTAAACCAAGAAATATTTCTAGTTTTAAGTAAATGAATCAAACTTAATAATGAATTATTTGAACAAAACATATTTTAGCTTTATTACTTAACTATAAAAATGCCTAATTCTTTTAGAAAATGTTATTATTCTACCATGCTTAAATGTAAATAAGATGTAAAAAAAAGATTTTTTTTAAAATAATGCTTTTATGGTATATGAGCACAGACTCTCAGATGACCCACCACTCTCCACTCTATCTAATAACACTGATACACTCAAGCATATATATGCTGAAAAGATAAATAATCACCAATATACGTATTTCATGCTAAACCAGCAATCATCAGTTGGTCCAGATTATCATCTCCCACATATATATACTATAAGTGCTCAGATATATATTAATATAGACAATCATCATACTTTAATGGACAGGCTCCAATCTACTACACACTCCAACTTTTCAACCGTCCATCCAATTGAAAATCTGATGATGGAATGCTTGAAGGCCACCCTGAGGCCGAGATTCTTGTCACACCCATGTTGACCTAAGGTCAATCTGAACCCCACATGTCCAGGACATAATCCATTTAATACATATGCAAGGATGGGCAGACATCTCTACAATGTAATAACTGAAACACAGGCTTGTTATATACCTGTGTCTATATATGTAATATAGGGTATATGAGCACAGACTTTCAGATGCCCCACCACTCTCCACTCTATATAATAACACTGATACACTCAAGCACATATATGCTGAAAAGATAAATAATCACCAATATACGTATTTCACGCTAAACCAGCAATCATCAGTTGGTCCAGATTATCATCTCCCACACATATATACTATAAGTGCTCAGATATATTAAGATAGACAATCTTCATACTTTAATGGACAGGCTCCAATCTACTACCCACTCTAACTCTTCAACCGTCCATCCAATTGAAAATCTGATGATAGAATGCTCGAAGGCCACCCTGAGGCCGAGATTCTTGTCACACCCAGGTTCAGTTATTACATTGTAGAGATGTCTTCCCATCCTTGATATGTATTAAATGGATTATGTCCTGTACATGTGGGGTTGAGATTGAACTTAGGTCAACATGGGTGTGACAAGAATCTCGGCCTCAGGGTGGCCTTCGAGCATTCCATCATCAGATTTTCAATTGGATGGACGGTTGAAGAGTTGGAGTGTGTAGTAGATTGGAGCCTGTCCATTAAAGTATGAAGATTGTCTATCTTAATATATATATCTGAGCACTTATAGTATATATGTGTGGGAGATGATAATCTGGACCAACTGATGATTTCTGGTTTAGCATGAAATATGTATATTGGTGATTATTTATCTTTTCAGCATATATGTGCTTGATTGTATCAGTATTATTAGATAGAGTGGAGAGTGGTGGGTCATCTGAAAGTCTGTGCTCATATACTCTATATTACATATATAGACACAGGTATATAATAAACCTGTGTTTCAGTTAATAATGCTTTTATATAAATAGTTGACTAAAAAGTACAAACTAACAAAGTAATCCCTCCTGGGTTAATTTGCCATTCCTACAAAATATGAGATCTTGAGATTCTGCACTTGTTATGAACAATTGGAAATTGTGGGAATTCATTTCATAAAAGCATTTGAGGCTCAAATAAATCATAAAAATCAGAAAGGTCTCAAAATCTTTTATGAAACAAATATATTTTTGCAATTTCCATTTATTTTATACAAGTCTAGATCCTTAAGATCTCTGATACTTTTCAAGATTGGCAAATCAACTGAAAGGGGATTTCTTTGTTATTTTGTAGTTTTTAGTCAACTATTTATATAAAAGCACTATTTTTAAAAAAAATCTTTTTTTTTACATTTTTTTTTTACTTTTTAGTAATATTTACATATTGTTTTAAAAAATAATCAAAACTACAAAAAAATCTGACAAAAATTATAATTTAATAATAAAACTTGAACCATAAAAAATACACTCTCCAACAAACAAATTCTAAATTTAAATATCATGTGATAGTCTCCTTGAAAAAAAAATCTATATAATTTGACAAGTTGAATTTCTTCTTAATGTTTTTCAATGACATTTCTTCAAATATATCATAATGAATTTAAATACCTCTAATTATTTTCCTGTATACTTTTACATTTGATTCTAGAAGCATGGATTTTCATGCTATAAGAATGCCATAAACAAAATCATTATATCGCAAATCCATTTTCCCATCAGAAATAATAAAACAATCTAGTCATATTCGTGATTAACTTATTAATTACTGTACTTAATGATGCATGAGATTTGATTGAATCTGAATAAGATTAAAGACTTCAATGATATATTGACAAGTGTAGGAAAAGAAAAAGAGTTCAAGATAGATTATTTTAATTAACAAAGTTCATTGATTATTAAAGATTTTTTTTTATAAAGGCAGATTTAGTATTAATTTTATATTCTGTTTTTAAGTTTAATTGTGAGAAGCATAAATTATATTATTGTGAAGATTTTCTAGTTGTTAAACAGGGTGTTGTGCATAGGATCAGCATAATTGCCTAAAATTTCAAGTATATTTAATCATTAACTGTTCTATAGGCTAAGACATCTTTTGTTTTGACTATTTGAAGAAAAGTTCATGCATATTTAGTTCTGCATTTAAAATATAGCTACTGGATGATTTTATCTATTAAAATTATCATTGTCAAATGCAGTGTTTTTGAAAGTTCAATATAGCAAAAATTCTTGACAGTTTTTAATGACAAATTTTATATCTGGCTTCAGAATATAAATTTGACTCATTTGAAAAAAGAATCGAATGGAATTGAATTGGTAATACATAAGAGACTAAATAAGTAAAAAGTTGATTTTAATATTTAGATGTTGGTGTACATGTATAATAGATTTTTTAGTATTTTTGATGACTACTATTAAAATTTGTTTACTCAGAGATATATTTATCTAATATTATTTATAATTAATTTCCATACTTAGTAATATTTATGAGTTTATTCTTAATAATTTTGAAGTGATGTGCAATAGTTAAAGATATGGCTATAGATAATTGGAAAACAACTACTCAAAATGACCTTGATTTATGAAGAGCTCATAAAACCATGTCCACAATGTTCAGTGGAGGTAATCATGTTTCTAATTGGCTAATTGTTATGCATTTCTTTAAAAGAAAAAATCTTTTAACAAAGCTTTTTATTTCATTTAAGATCTTTGGTCTTTTATTGGAGAATTAAGGGTAGAGTCATTCAAATGATTGTATCTTTACTATTTATTTGGAAATCTTAATAACTTATCAATATATTTCACTTTTATTTTTTGGTATGTGATTAGAATATGCATTTAAAATAATATTGTCTTAGTATGCTAGGTCCTAAATTTCTTGGCAGTGGTGTATCTATAAAGTTTTTATTTTTATTTCAAGGAGATGCCTATGGAACTATGTGAAGATGTAGATAATAGTATAATTTTCTTAATTTGGCTATGTCAAAAATGTTGAGCATCTTAGAGCTGAATCCAGGAGTGTGATTAGACTGTATTGGAAAAACATCTATATTAATGTAATAATTTCTTAAGATTATCATGGCTTACTAAATAATTCTATGAAACACTATATGGTCTTGGATGAACATTGATTGCTTTTAGCAATATTTT
Organism: Epiperipatus broadwayi; assembly: GCA_028023455.1. Lineage (NCBI taxonomy): Eukaryota > Metazoa > Onychophora > Udeonychophora > Euonychophora > Peripatidae > Epiperipatus > Epiperipatus broadwayi. The sequence goes on from JAQFVV010012548.1 coordinate 2,269,425, forward strand.
AGCATATTCTTCACTTTTCACTGAAGTTAAAAATATTTAAGTAAATCTTTGTCAATATTTAACATGATTTCAGAAAATTTGTTGCTTTTATTGATGTCTGTACTTCCATTGCACTATGAGTTTTATTTACTATTTATCTGATAATCATGTACATTGCACAATTTCCAGAATAACAAGACATGTTCCCTTGTGATTTTGGGTGAAATATGTAGCAATTTTCAATTCTGTTTTATTCATAAGACAGTTTTCTTTAGATTTGTTTTAGTAGACCATGAATCATAGAATAATTACAAAGAATAAATTGTTAATACTCAGTGACTCTCATTAATCTCTTATGATTCTCATTAAGGTTTCTTGTGTTATTATGAATGCTCTAGAAAATTATTATTCAGTATAATAAAATATTTAATCTTTAATTCATTAATAGAATTTCTACAATTTTAAGAAATTTTATTTATCTACTATAAGCCTCATTCTAATAAAATGTTAATAATATGTAATAAACTATGTGTTATCCATTGCTAAATAAAAATAACAATACAATAACTGCAATTATATAAACAGTGTTTGGTTTTAATTAAGTTTTAACCATAGTTCTTTTGTCTTATTTATGTCAGTAAATACCATGAGCCTCATTAGTAATTTAAGGAAAAGATAATAACTATTTCACAATTTTATTTTCATTTTGTATTCTTAATGATTTATTATGGTTATCAACGTTCAATGTCATTCTATTCTATTCTGCTGAATGTTAACTTTCATGTTTCTACTTAACATCATCTTATGCATACTATTTTGACAGCTTTATCTATAGTATCCTCTTTTATTGCTTTATATAGCATCCATTTTAATACTTATATGGAAGTCTTCATTTCCTGGCAATCTAAAAAAATATAACTGTAATTTTTATATATTATTCATATATATATTTCACTACCATCATTTCTTCTCCAATTTTTTTATTATTCATTTTATCTAATCAATATATTTTTATATTCATTAAAAATTCATTTTTGACTACTAATAATTTTTTTCTTATGTCTTTTATTTATATTTCATACATCTTCCCCACACAGAATTACATTTTATTAGAAATTTCTATCTTTTTTTATTTGTTTATCTAATAAATATGAGATTACATCTTTTGCATAATTCAGTTTTTTATATATATTCTCCAAAATTATATTTCTATTATTTTGTGTACTTTAAATATTAAAATTTCTCATTTTTTATCACTTAATATTCATAATTTTTCAATGTTATTTTCAGGCCAGTAATAGCATTCTTTTTGTAATTTTATAACTATAAAATTTAGTTTTTTTAAAAAAATCTGCCATCAATCATAACAAAAATATCAGCATAAATATGACAAAGATTTTTTTAAACTTCATTATTAATCTCTTTATACTTACAACAACCAAATAGTTCTGTAAAATCAAATGCCATAGATTGTGTCTCTGATTTAATATTTTATTTAAAAATGTGTTTTTTTTTTAATTTTTACAGTGGATATATTATTATTAAATGCTTTTATTAATTTGGAAAATCTGTTTATTTTTTTTATTTTTTTTAAAGTGTCATAGCATCGGCCAGGACGCGAACCCGCAACCCGGGCAACTGCCTGCAAGTGCAAGGCAGTCGTGCTGACCTCTCAACCACCAATGTTTATTTGTTTGTTAAATTTTGATCTTTTTCAAGTTAGAATGAAATTTTACAACTGAGGTGTAATATATTTAAATTCACAATAGAATTGTTTGAAAAGTGATATATAACTAAGCTATATCTTACTAATTCATTAGAAAAATCTTTACAGTACATCAACTAGTTTGATAAATATGAACAGAAGGTGGAAAAAATATAAAAATATTCAATAATTTCATATATTGCATTTTACAATTATTATTATTATTATTATTTTTATTTGATTTAAGGCATAATTCAAACAGGATTATCAAAAGTTTTGGCTGCAACAAGATATTTCACTTCGGTATCTGGCTCTATGGACTGTTGTACAAAAGTATTTGCTAGTATTTCCATCATCATATTTGGTAGAAAAAGGCTTTAGTGTAGTTTAAAACCTGCTTCAAAACAGACATCGATTGCATATCACTGAGTGAGGAGATTTGAGAATGTGATTCACTAATTTAAAACCATATATAGATAAATTGTTGACAATTCATCAGGTATATTCATCTCACTAAATTCAGTTTTCCAAGCTAATTTATTTGGTATTTTTATTTTTATAATTCTGATTAAAATCTTTCCTTGTTGTAATTTTGTTGATATTTAATTCTGCCTGAATATGTTGATTTTTTCACTTCATTTTTATGTTTAATAAAATGATTTCAATATTTGTACTTATTTTGAATTTACTTATTTATTTCATAAATGTCAAAAATTAAAAATAACTCTCCTCATATTTTTTTTGCTTTAATTTTCATTAATGCAGGTTTCGATAGCAAATGTTGCACAAGATAATGCCATATTCCGTAGTCCTTTTATCTTTTTCAATCATTAATTACAAGTGATTAAAATGAAAAGTTTGATATCTAGTGGAAATATTTAATATCGAGTACTGTATAAATTTACTAATTTGAGTAAATAAAATAAATAACTAGGGAGTTGATCGTTTTAAAAGTTTTTGGTAAAGGGGTCTGCGGCCCAAAAAAGTTTTGGAACTCTTGATCTAAAAGAACAAAACTAATTAAAATTATACATTTAACAATATAATCACTACAATCATTAGCATTTTTTTTTACTAGAATAGCTCCCCATCAGTTGTTAAATTGGTAAAACATCACACAGAATTTACTTTCTGCCTGCAACTATTTCAAGAAATAAGGCTTCCAAATTTTAAACTCTGGACTACTAATCAGTTACATCACAGTCAACTTGCTAGTAGTTTTAGATATTTTAGTATTTTAAATAAATTATTTTTATGATTATTTTAAACCACTTTTCTGTCACTCTTACTTACACTTCGTCTGTCTTAATATTTAGTTGTGTTATATCTGAAGATTTGAGATGATACCATTTTACTTTTGTTATATATGAGCCAAGATTATTTCTGTCATTTAATTCAATAAATTTAAACTTTATTTATACTTTCCCAAATATATTAAACTAATTCATGATTACCCAGACATTTATATAGAACAACATTTTTAATTGATATTATTTGACTCTCTTCTTCAAATATTGCTAGCCTGACAAGAAACAAACAGCATAGGAATTGAACTGGTGACCTTTGGATAATGGATACTGAATTTAAAATAATGCTCTAGCCAATTAGACTATTATGCCAAAGCAAATTAGTATTCATGAATTTAAAAGTTACTGAGTCAATTCTGTACTAGACTGTTACTAGTCAGACCAGCAAAGCATTGCATTCTACACTAACTAACCTCCGTGTTATTACTAACAACTGAATATATTTGGAAAAAGACAACATTTTAATTTTTCTAAAGATGTAGGAAATAGTCCAATATATTACTATGACATATACATATATAGCATATTGCTTGTCTTATAACAATTACATAGGTAAAAATAAGTAAACTTTTAATTTTAATATAGCTTGCATTGTAAATGTTTGAACATTTTGACATTTTTTTGTTAAACAGCAAAAAAATTTTTTATAAATATTATTACTTATGTCACCAAGTTTAACAAACATCTGAAAATTATATAAATAAGTAAAATTTTAAACATAATATATAGAAGTAATTTTATTACTTACTTCTTGCAGTTTAATATGATGTTTTGCTATAGATGAAATTGTGATTAAATATTAGCTTAATGGTGCCAATCTTATGTAATATTACCCAATGACAGAGACACAATCCACACACAAAATTGACCAGAACATACTAATTGATCAGTTTCATTTTTTCCCATACTGAAACAAACCTGATATTATTTAAAATATTTTAATACTTAATGCACATCAAAAAAAAAGTGCATGTGTAAAAATAATCTATCACTATAAATATATGCAATGGTCAAATATTCAATATAAAAATAATTATTTTTCCACAATGTTGTTATTGATATATACTTAATATAATAAATAATCAATCTAAATAAAATTGAAACAAACAACTAATTATATTTACAATTACTTAATTATCAACCCAGATTTCATCTCTTATTGAGACCTTTTCAAGATATAAAGTTGTATACATCACATAACTTATTAACTTCATTTACTCCACCTACTAGACATTATTTTACTTTCAACATTGTAATTAACGTTACACATATAAATACATAAACAAATGACATAAAATTACATAAAAAACAATAATACTGTAAAACTATATAAATACATATATTTAATATACCTATCATCATCAACCATTATCAATCTACTGCATGATGAAGATCTCTCCAAGTTCAATCCATCTTCTCTGATCTTTAGCTTCTCTTCTTCACATTACCCCTGCACACTTTCTTATTTCATCCATCCATCTCACATGTGATATCTTTCTGAGTCTTTTACAATGTCTTGTAATAACCATTTAAGATTTCAATTGTCCATCTATTACCTCTTCTAGCAATATGTTCAGTCCAACTCCAGTCTTTTAATTTTTTCAATGAGATCAGTAACATCTGTTTGTTCTCTTACCAACCAAGAGAACAAGCTGGATTTAAAAATGGTTTTAGTACAGTAGATCATATCCAGGTATTGAGAGAAGTTATAAAAAGGATAAATGAATATGAATTGCCATTATGCTTTGGATTTGTAGATTATGAAAAAGCATTTGATTCTATAAACATTTCTTCAGTGATTAAAGCATTGGAACTATCAAGGTATATAGATCCAAGATATTGTCATGTTTTGAAGAATATTTATAAAAACGCAGCAGCAACAAATACATTACATAATGATACTAGGAAAGTCAACATTGATAAGGGTATAAGACAGAGTGACTCCATATCTCCAAAACTTTTTACAGCAGTGCTGCAAGAAGTATTTTGTGGATTAAACTGGAAAGCTAAAGGAATTAAAGTAAATGGAGGTTATTTAAGTCATTTAGATTTGAAGATGATGTAGTTGTTTTTGCAAATAATGCTTTAGAGCTGCAGGAAATGTTGCAAGAGTTATCAAATAAAAGTAGAACTAAAGATAAATGTTAAAAAGACTAAAGTAATGTTCAATGGATTTTTTCAAAATATGAAAATAAAGATTAATTAGGATGAGTTAAAAGAAGTTAACAGCTACAAATACCTTGGTCAAATTATTAATGCAGATGAAAACATAATGAATGAAATTAATTATAGAATTAAACTAGGTTGGAGTGTTTTTGGTAGAAATAACTTGATACTAAAAGGAAATATGCCTATGAATTTGAAAAGGAAGGTTTTTAATAAATGTGTTTTACAAGTTCTTACTTCTGCATCTGAGACTTGGACACTTAATAGAAGAACAATACAGAGACTTCAGACCACTCGAAATATGGAGAGATGCATGTTAGGAGTAACAAAAAGAGATCAAAAATGCAATATATGGAAATATACCTATATAAATAAATAAATACTTAACTTTTTCTCTTTTACAAACCTTCATTCGCAATTCAATTCTAGCTTTTTACCATAATTTTTAAATCTTCCAATTATCTAATAATGGCCATTTTCCACCTAATCTTGCTGGACCTTTAACTATATTTACACATCTATCCAATTCTTCTGAATGTATAAAGTTTCATAATATATCCTTTTTCAATATTTTTTCATGTTTTATAACTCTAATATTCTTCTCACACTCCATTTTATGACCAGTATCTAAATAATATATATATTGACCTGACTTAATATCTTCCCTATTAATCACTCTAGCATGCTCCTTCCCTCTATCACTTATCATTCTTCTTATCTGTCCTATACATATCTTATTATCACTCTCACATTCAATTTTATAAACAATTCATCCCTTACTATTTATACCATCTATCTTATTTGTATTACATGACTATCTAACCAAAGACTTACTATTTTCCCAAGTTATTCCTACATCATCTGGTAACTTTTCTCTTACTAACTTTTTATAAACATCCCTTGAATATGGAATAGATAATGACTTACAATGTTTATATTTATTCTTATCATACTTATTTCTACTATTTATATTTTGATTTCTAAAAATTGCTTTAATTACCTTTCTTTTATATCATATTTAACATAATCATTCTTTATTTCTAATTTTTGCTCATATACTTCTTTCTTATCGAATGTAAATTTATCATTCTTTAACTTAAATCCCTTTAAAACCCCTACTTTTTGACACCATGGCAATGATATGATTTTGGATCAATTAAACCTCTAATTTTTCTATATTTAATATATTGCTTTACCATTATTTCATTCATCATTCATCTTTTCACAAAAATATCTAAGTATTTTAATCTATTTATCTCTTTCACCACTGTAAACCTAATTTTATATTTATTATTATTCAATTTATTAAAAATCTTGTCAATACTTCTACCATTTCCAATAACAATAATATCATCCACATACCTATAATATTCTATAATTTCTTTATTCTTTATAAACTCATATACACCTCCTTTATACTACTGATGATAATATCCCGCTTATTGAACACCTCATAACCTATTCCTTTTCTATACTCCAAAATTCTTTCTTATATTTAAAATACAAAGCCTCATCTACCATTAGTAATGTTTCATAAATAATATATATCCAATCCTCTGACAAAGCATTACATATTTTCAATTTAGCCATAATTATTTCTATACTATCCTTTCTAGGTACACTTTGGTACATTTTCTCAACATTAAATGATGCAATCATTCCATTTCTATTTAACTTAATATTTCTTAGCTTATTAATAATTTGTTCAGAATTTTTTATACAATATTTACCAAATCCAATTACTTCAACAATCTTTTTATTTACCAAATTACATATACCTTATAAATCTATAATTTTATAAATCTATCTAATGTGGAATTTGATAATGAAGAGTCAAATGTTTTAAATAAAGGATGTACAGTTTGTAACTAGTGATGTTCAAAAGGCAACTATTGTAAGTGTGAAAGCAGCAAATATAAAAAGTGATTTAAAAGTTGAATTACAGTCAAAACTTAATAATGTTGTAAATAAAAGAGTTAAATATAATAAGAAGGAATGGAAAAAAGGCTACAATATATAAAATTGTTGAGAAAGTAAAGAAAGAAAGTTTAATAATAACAAGAGAAGATAAAGGTTCAAGATTAAACAAGGATATAAAATCTTAAGTAAAGATCCTGGAAATAAGATTAAAACAAGATATAAATTATTGTTGAATTATATGAAAATGAAGAATTTAATTAATGAAAAGGAATATAAATGTTTATTTCCTACAAGTTTTGAGCATCTGTGTATAGTAGGGAAGATTAAGACACACAAAGAGATTATACCAATAAGAGTAATTTTAGATTTTAATAATTATATATTTAAAGGTATATGTAATTTGGTATATAAAAATTTGATTGAAGATGTAATTGGATTTAGTAAATATTGTATAAAAAATTCTGAACAAATTATTAATAAGTTAAGGAACGTTAAATTAAATAGAAATGGAATGTTTGCATCATTTGATATTGAGAAAATGTACCAAAGTGTACCTAAAAAGGATAGTATAGAAATAATTGTGACTAAATTGAAAATATGTCATGTTTTGTCAGAAGATTGAATATATATTATTTATGAAACATTACTAATAGTAGATGAGGCTTTGTATTTTAAATATAAGGAAGAATTTTGGAGTATAGAAAAAGGATGGGTTATGGAGTGTTCAATATGTGGGATATTATCATCAGTAGTTGTAAGTAGTGTAGAGGAGGATGTAGTAGATGAGTTTATAAAGAATAAAGTAATTATAGAATATTATAGGTATATGGATATTATTGTTATTGGAAATGGTAGAAGTATTGACAAGATTTTTAATAAATTGAATAATAATAAATATAAAATTAGGTTTACAATGGAGAAAGAGATAAATGGATTAAAATACTTAGATATTTTTGTGAAGAGATGAATGATAAATGAAATAGTGGTAAAGCATTATATTAAAGATAGAAAAATTAGAGGTTTAATTGTTCCAAATCATATTAGCCATAAGAAAGAGGCATATGAGCAAAAATTAGAAGTAGAGAATGATTATGTCAAAATAGGATATAAAAAAGGTAATTAAAAGAATTTTTAGAAATCAAAATATAAATAGAAATAAATATGATAAGAATAAATACAAACATTGTAAGTCATTGTTTATTCTGTATTCAAGGGATATGCATAAAAAGTTAGTAAGACAGAAGTTACCAGATGATATAAGAGTAGCTTGGATAAATAGTAAGTCTTTGGGTAGATGGTTATGTAATACAATAAGATAGATGGTTTGAATAGTGAGGGAGGAATTGTTTATAAAATTGAATGTGAGAGTTGTAATAAGGTATATATAGGACAGACAAGAAGAATGAGAAGTGATAGAGGGAAGGAGCATGATAGAGTGATTAATAGGAAAGATATTACATCAGGTTCATATATACATTATTTAGATACTGGTCATAAAATGGAGTGTGAGAAGAATATTAGAGTTATAAAACATGTAAAAAATTATGGAAAAAGGATATTTTATGAAACTTTATACATTCAGAAAAATTTGGATTGATGTGTAAATAGAAAGGTCCAGCAAGATTAGGTGGAAAATGGGCATTATTAGATAATTGGAAGATTGAAAAATTATGGTAAAAAGCTAGGGTTGAATTGTGAATGAGGGTTTATAAAAGGGAAGGGGAAGTTGAATATTTATTTATTTATATAGTATATTAAAATATATGTATTTAAATAATTTTAAGTTATTATTATTATTATTGTTTATGTAATTTTATTTTTTACTTTATGCCATTTGTTTATGTGTTTATATGTGTAATGTTAATTATATTGTTGAAGGTAAAATAATGTCTAATAGGTGGAGTAAATGTAGTTAGTAAGTCATGTGATGTATAAAACTTTATATCTTGAAAAGGTGTCAATAACAGATGAAAGCTGAGTTGATAATTAAATAATTGTAAATGTAATTAGTTGTTTGTTTCAATTTTATTTAGATTAATTATATCATTGTAAACGTTCAAGTGTCATGGAATATCATTCATATAATGTACATTTGCCCTACTTTTTTCCATAATATTATTAACTTTTCCCAATTATTGGAATTGTTTTTTTCCTATTAGAATATTAAAATTGATCACATTTAAGGAAAATATTTTCCTCCATCATTTTCATTTGTCCTCATTGATATTTTTTTGTTTACTAAATACATTAACTTCAAGCTGTTTAAATAAATTATATTGTTATTTATGTTTTAATAAACATTACATTATTTTTATGTTTTTTTTTTCCAAACAATTTTTTTTTCATTATGAAAAAAAATGAAACAAATGCAAATCATATGTTGTTTAGGAAAGTTCCACAAACATTATATTATTTACATATTGTTGTTTTTTCAAACATATATTATTTTAAACAAATTGATATTACTTTCATTGGAAACCAAAAAAAAAAAAAAGACTGATTAGCAACTACTTGTCATCTTTCTGGTGCCAGTGGGTAGTAACTACATAGGATTGGTGCTGCGTGATTTCTACTTATTAGATGCTACTACATAATATAATATAATTTGGAAATGACCATATAAAAAACTAATCAATAAAAACAAAATGAATTTCTAGTGCTTGAAAATAATTTATTCACAAAATCAAAAAAAAAAAACCAAAGCAGTAAGTGTAGTAAATAAAGTCGTGAAAATAATATACTTAGCAACTAAATCAATATAAAAAATGAATATCTTTTGTTTCACATTTTGCATAAAAAAAAAACATTTCATTTGAAAGAGGATGTAAATAATTGCCATCAGCTATTTTTTTATGTATTGTTGTGCTTATTAAAACATTATATTTATTTTACATTAGCTTGCTCTCTAATTATATTATTGTCAAGTTTTTAATGTTCTATTTATTGCCATGGATTATTTTTAACTTAACAAACCATATATTATTTTCCCATATATGAAATGCTTTTATTTATTGCTCAAAATATAAAATAAAATCTATTGATTCTGCACTGTTTTAATTGCTAATAATATTATTTTCATGTTTTTATTTATTATACATATTGTAAATATTTAAAAACCAGACATTCTTCACAAACTTGGGAGCTTAATTGTAAGTACAGGGGATTTGAATTCAGACTTTCAAGCACTCTTCAACTATCCACACTATCTCATACAACTGATACACATGACCACACACATGTAGAAAAATAAATAATCATCAATATATGTATTTCATGCTAAACCAGCATTCATCAGTTAGTCCAGATTATCATCTCCCATATATATATAATCAGTGCTCAGTTTATATTAAGATAGCAAATCTTCATACTTTAATGGACAGGCTTCAATCTACTCCAACCTCCAACTTTTCAGCCATCCATATCATTATAAATCTGATGATGAAAACCCAAATCCTATGCTGATGTCCATTAAAGTATGAAGATTTGCTATCTTAATATAAACTGAGCACTGATTATATATATATGGGAGATGATAATCTGGTCCAACTGATAAGTGCTGGTTTAACATGAAATATGTATATTGGTGATTATTTATCTTTTCTACATGTGTGTGGTCATGTGTATCAGTTGTATGAGATAGTGTGGATAGTTGAAGGGTGTTTGAAAATCTGAGTTCAAATCCCCTATACTTATTATACATACTGTGTGGATTTTATTTCTTTTCTAAATAAACTACTTTCAAGCATTAGAAATATGTATATTTTATTTTTATAGATTAGTTTTTTGTTTTTTTTTGTGGTCATTTGTAAATATTATATAGCTCTATCTAGTGCATAGATCTCAGACTATAACCAATAAAACATTTTAAAATGTTGAAAACAAATAGAAGAAAGCCAGTCACAGTAAATAAAAATACAAATTCTTTTAATAAATGATTGCTAAAATAAGAAAAGAGAAATTCAATGTAGGTTTTTGTATAAATAACAATAATCTATTTTTCAAATGCAAAAATTAATATTTTACACAAAAGATATAAATAAGCGCTTAGCACTAAAGCATTTCTTGATCGCAGCACAATATAATTAACACTTACATAACATTTAAAACAACTACATCTTTAAATTAGCTATAAAAAATCGCATAACATTCGTTTAATAATTTATAATAACCTGACCTCAAATGTTTTCGTTAAAGATTTTGATTACTATAAAATTTAGAAGATTCATTTTTCTTTAAAAAAAACTGAAAGCAATGCAAAGTTCATAATTATCTGTAATAAATAACTATCTTTAACACTGAATAATAAATTAATATTATATCTGAGAGAATGAATATAATTTAATAAAAATATTGATTTATTGAATATTGTATATCAAAAAATTATTTCTTTATTATTGATATAGTCCCTCTTAATATATAGGAAACACGTGTAAGTAAAAAAAAAAAATAAATGTCACGTGTTTTTTGTCTAACGTTAAAATTTAATATGGGGACAGCGAAAATGAATGTAAACAAATAGTGAATTTTTCATTAAATTACCATATTTATATAGCAAACTATTTTTAAATACTAGCATATTTACTAATTAAATTAATATTTTTAAAAAAAACTTTATTTTTTTATAATTATATCAAAAATGTTAAGAATGTAACATTTTCTTTTAAATTAAACTAAATAAATATTTAAAAAACTTTAACTTATTTGGGGAGAAAAAAGAAAATAAATCAGTATTTTAATAGTTCAAGAGTACATATAATTAGAGAATGTATTTATTATTTGGATATTATTATTCTATTTAAATTGTTTTAATGAATATCTTTATCAGTATTTTTTTTTTTATTACCGAATATTATCGTCTGCCATTTTTGACCTCTTTTTTTTTTAAAAAAAAAAATCAAGCAGTAGAAAAAAAAGTAATAAAGACGATATATAGACGTATTAAAATCTTTTTTCTTTTTTAAAACAAATGTTTAAAATGTAAATCATTATAATAGTAAAGCAAAAAATATATTGCTTTAAGTAACTTCTTTTTTCGATAAAGACTACAATTTTCGGGAAAAAATGCAAATAATAAAAGATTTTTAAGTTGCTAAAATTAATAAACAAATATTTTCTAAAGCAGTTTTCAAAATATGCTTGTAAAAAATAATATATTAATATTGTTAAATATCAAGAACATTTGTGGTTTCGAAATAAGGTTGGGTAGTCAAGCATGGATGGTGGCTATAATTTATATAGCCATTGGAGATAGTCAAATTATAATAGAATGGAATAGTAATATATATGAATGTCTAGTTAAAGATATACACAGTTTTAAAGAAAAGGGAAAGAAAATAATGGTTATAGGGAATATAAATCGGCATATTGAAGAAATTGATGATGTAGATAATAAAAATGGACAGCTTTTGAAGGAATTTTGTCAGAAAGTGAATTTGAGTATTGGAAATTTATTAAATATTTATGAGGGACAATACACATGGTCTAGAAATAATATATCTCATACAATAGATTATGTATTGGTAGAGAAAGAGGGAATAAATAAAATAATAAAAATTAAGGTGTTTGATAATGAAGAAAAAGAATGCACTAGTGATCATAACTTCATTGTAATTGAAATGGTTATTAATGTGATGGAGAATAGAAATAAAACTAGAAATAATAGTGAAAGATGTGGATGGAGAGTGAATGATAAGAATAAGTTGGAAGAGTATAAAATACAAGTTGAAGAAATTATGGAAGAGTGGATTGGGGATGAGTATAAGGACTGGTATAAAGAAGTAGAAAAAGTGGCAAATAGGATTTTAGGTGAGAATATTCAGAAGAATAAAAGTAATAAAAAAATGAGAATTAGTAAAAGTGTAAAAGAGAGAAAAGACGCATGTAGAGAATATAGGTGTGCTATTAAAAATAAGGAAAGTTAAAAAGATATTAATGCTAAATGGGAAAAGTATTTAGAAAAGAAAAAAGTTAGCTAAAATAGATAATTATAGAGAGAGAATGAAATTGAATAGTAAATTGTTGGAGGATATTAATAAAAGTGGAAGAGATGGAAGTAAAAAAAATTGGAATTACATTAAAAGGAGGAATGTAGGGGAGAGAGAGATAGTAATACTAGATGATGAGGGAATAGAGTGTAGCTTTAGAGAAGATTTAGAGATAATCTTAAATAGATATGTAATGAATATAGAAAAGATGTTAGATGTGAATGATAGAGTGATAGGAAACATGAAAGCATATAGTAGGTTTTCAGAAAATGAACTGAATGAGATAGAAGTGGAAATGCAAGAGGTTTAGATGGATGGGCAGCAGAGATAGTAATGAATTTAGGATATAGGGCAAAAGTAAAGTTATTATCTTGTTTTAATAAAATGGCAAAGAATAGAGTTTTCCCAAGTAGTTGGAGTAATACAAGAGCAAGATTATTATTTAAAGGAAAGGGTAAGGATCATAGAAAGTTGAATAATTATAGACCAATAGCAGTAACACCAGTTTTATATAAAGTTTTCTCATATATAGTGGCTAGAGGAGTTGTAAAATGGATGGAAGGGAATAATATAGTGGGGGAAATGCAAGGAGGTTTTAGATTAGATAGGCGTATAGGAGATAGTTTATTTGTAGTTACACAACTTATGGATATGAGTAGGAATTTAGGTAAACAGTTATATATGTGTTTTATAGATATAGAGAAGGCATATGATAGAGTAACTAGAAATAGATTATGGATAAGTTTATCAAATTTGGGAATGGATGAAGCTTTAATAGATATTATTAAGAAATTATATGAAAATTATATATATATCAATTAGGAAATATAGAATCAGTTAAAGTTAAAAATGGGGTGGGGCTAAGGCAAGGATGCCCTATGTCACCTATTTTGTTTGTGTTGTATTTGAGTGAAATATAAAGAGCAATAGGAAGATTAGAAAGAGGAATAGAGATACAGTTAATAGGCAATAAGGGAGTATATATTTTGTCAGGTTTTTTTTTTTTGCAGATGATATATTTTTGTGTGCAGAAAGAAGAGAAGATATGGAAGTTATGTTGAGGACATGTGCAAGGGTTGGTAAAAAGATGGGGATTAAATTTAGTGAAGAAAAATTAAATATAATGATGGTTAATACTGGGGAAAGAGAAGATGTTGAATTTTTATTGGGAGATATTAAGTTAAGTGTGGTGAATAGATATACTTATTTGGGAATTATTTTAAGTAAACAGAAAAATTATTTGAATGAATGGGAGAAAAATTGATAAATGAAGCAAAGAAAAGAAAGGGATTGATAAAGAAATTAACAGTGTTTTCATATAATAAATATGATGTAGTTAGAATTATATGGAAAAGAGTTGCAGTAGCAGGGTTAACATATGGTAATGATACATTATATGTTAGTAAAGAGGTATTAAATTACTTAGAAAAAGTTCAAAGGGAAGTAGAAAGACATGCATTGGATGCAGATATATGGACAGCAAAAGAGGCAATTCAAGGAGAAATGGGATGATCAAGTTTTCATATGAGAGATGCAAAAGTAAAATGAAAATGTTTGGTAGATTGCAGTTTATGGATAATAAAAGAATAGCTAAAATAGTATTTAATTGGGTTATGATTAAAGGGCAGGTAACAAGATGGGTGAAAAAGGTAAGGTGGTATGCAAAAGATTTGGATAAAGAATTTATATCAGTATATTTGTACAAAAGATGGGATGATTGTGTTAAGAGGATTGTTGAGTGTTGTAGTAGTAAGGAATGGGATAAAAGAATAGATTTATTAATAAAAATAGGGAGTTAGAGAGATGGAGAAATTGTATGGAGAGTAAAAAGAGTTTAAATATATATAGAATTAAACAGAATATTAGGTGTGAGTTAATATATGATAAAAGTAAGGGAAGTAGTTTATTATTTAAGGCTCGAACGGGATTTCTAGCTACAAGAGAATATACATGTAAATGGGAAAAAATGGGTGATTTATTTTGTAAATTATGTAAGGAAGGAATAGAAAATATTAGGCATTTGTTAATTGAATGAAAATGCTTGAAAACAGAAAGGGTACATATAATGAAGTTATGGAAGAATAAATATGAAAAAAGTGATTATACAGAAAGTGAATTATTGGTTTTTATGCTGGGTTTGGGAAAAGATAAAGGGGATTTAGATGTAAAGGTTATAGAGTTGACAAAGATTATGTTGTGGAAATGGGATGGAGCAGAATATGGGAAAATTTAGAGTGGGGAATGGAAAATAAAGTGGCTAACAGGTTTATCTGGGCATAATTGCTGAGATATTCTTGACTTCGTTTAAGGAGAAGCCACAATACATCACATCATATATACATTTGTTTTCATATTTTCTATGTTTTCTACTCAAAAGTGAATAGAATAATTGGATTAAAGTGTTAAACCATTAAGCATCACATGATCACATTTCCTATATTAAAGTGTTACAATCAAGCAATAATATATTACAGTTATCATTAGTTAAGCTTTTAATAAATTTATTCTATCATTCCAATTTTAAATTCTCACCGTAAATCTTTAATGAGCATTTATATAATTGCAATACGTTTTATATTTTATTAAGTATAGATGTAGATTACTGTGTGGATATTTTAGGCTGAGCATAACTTTTTATGAATCTAAAAAGAGTAATGTTAAAAGCAAACTATAGTAGATTACTAACATTTATCAACAAAACAGTATTAGCATCTTTCAGTCATTTTGGCATAAAGTATTTGATTTCTGATGCAATATTTTTAAAATTAAATGCTTCTATTTATTATAGTAAACTGTTAAATAATGGGATACAAGATAATTAAATTTCAGGATGGCTGCACATTACGATCAGAAAGTTATTAAAAAGAAGTCTGCCAACAATAGTTTATTGACTTAATTAAAGAATATTATGCTTGTAAAAATGCTTACATAAAAATGTTATATATAAAAAAGATTTGTTTGAAAATAGTCATAAATATTAATATTGAGGCCAAATCTTTTGGATTATTGAAATTAAAATTCATAAGTACATTTGTACATGAAGTAGGAATTAAGAATCCAAATCATAATCCCAACTCAATTTTGGGATTGTGCATAATAATGTTCTGAATATATTAACACTTACTACATTTTAAATAATTGGCTTCATCTGAAACAATTTATTTATTAGTTTATTTTGTTTTTATTTATTCACTTTTTTAAAATTGTTCTCTCAAATTTTATGTTTTCATTAAAGAAAATATTTAGTTGATTTTTCAAAGAATGTTGTTTTGAACAAAACATTATATATATATATATTTGCTTGAAGACAGGATACAATAACCCACTAATAACAGAAGATCAATTTTTTAAATACAATCTATTATAGTATCTTAATTTTAGAACACAACATAATAAGCTTTTGCAAAATCCATAGACATAACTAGTTAGCAATTGGTGTACTAGTTTACAAAACTAGATTTGTTAAAAAAGACACTTTTCATATATTAAAATTTGGATTATGGAAAATAATCCAAATAAAATACCCAATTGGAAAGGGGAGGAGATATCTGATAATAAATAACTATAGTTTGATTTTGGAAATAAAAGTATCTACAAAAATGATTTTTGCCACATTATTTTCCTCCCCTCTATGCCACTCATACCCTCTTCCCTCCAAAAATTTTGGAGTATCTATATAAATCTTATTTAATCTCTCAAATAATTTTGTATTTTTATATTGGACTATTTCCATCATCTAATATATGTATTGAATGTCTTTAGAAAATTTAACTTTATTTAAATATTCCAAATACATTCAACTGTTAGTACTAACCTGTTTGATGTGCTATTACTAACAGTTGAATACATTTGGAATATTTAAATAAAGTTAAATTTTTTTAAAGACATTCAATACATTTATTAGATGATGGAAATAGTCCAATATAAAAATACAGCTACAACACTATCATCACAAACCTTTAGGAAAACACTCTCAAATAATTTGTGCATAAATAAAATGTTCTATTAGATTAGTGCACTTTGATTTAACAGCCAATGATCATACAAATTTTTAATTTTAATGCAACTTGATTTTTTAATATAGTTGCAAATATTTATGGATTTAAGTTTTGGAAACTAAATAACAATTTCTATTATAATTACAGGACTATGAGATAGAATTTTTAATTTTAAATATTGCTTCATCAACTTTTAGATATAACTTTTTTAAAAACTCAAAAAACAATAGCAAAATATTTTAAAATAGATAACTTCAAATATGCATATATTACCAATTATATTAGTACAGTATTCTACATCCCCAAATCATTCACTAATGGTAGCATATTAAAAAAAAAAAAACATCAAAAGCTGAAAAATCCTTTTATTTGTTTATTTTTAAGTAAGTTTTATTAGTCATTAACTACTGTACTTAACAACTCACTGTTAAAAAAAGTATTGCACACAAATTTTAATGGTTTGTATTAAGTACTTTTTTTTATTACTTTGTTAACAGTATTTGACTATATTTCTAATGATTATATCATGTGTTACGTATTATTATTTTATTATTACGTACTGTAATCATAATAAAAAGTTGTAAAACATTTTACTTTACTTTTTTTTAATGACTTAGATACTATTATTTTTAATTATTCAGTAAATACAAAAACTGGACAAAACATTCTATAAATTGTCAAGCATTAGAGGTCGAGAGATCAGCGACAGCTGCTTTACAAGCAGTTGTCTTGGGTTACTGGGTTCGCTTCCCGGCTGTTGCTATGATACATGAGAAAAAAAAACATTCTATAAATTATTCTTTTTTTTTTTGTTCTACTATATAAAAAGAGAGGGGGAGAGAGGGGTGGGGAGAAAACTTTTAATATGAAGAATAATTTAATATAGAAAGTTTAAAAAAAATGTATTTTTAAAAAATAATAATTTTATTAATTATATAATTGTTAATAGACCTGAGTGATCTCTCAAAGAAATCTTCAAATTAATGAAAATTTATATTTTCTTCCCTACATAAATAAAATAATTAATAACTATAAAAGACCTCATTTTATATTAATACACACAAAATGTGAATCACATTAGAATTTCTGATACTGAACATTTTAAAATTATAAACTAAGTTTCTTATTCAATCAAACCATAATTTTAATATTATTTTGTTTTTTGATCTCTACCAAAACAAAATAGAAATATTTTTTTTATTTAAAAGAATAATAATGATTGTAGTAATAATTTAGAGTTTGGATTAATGATAGCAAGTTGGCTCTTATATAAAATACAAACAGCATTTTCAAACTATTGTTTTTCAAGCACTTTTCTTGTTTATTAAAGTTTTTTTCTGAGGATTCTTAGATTTTTCAATCTTGATATTTTAATGAACAAGAAAAAAATAAAATCTTTTAAAAAAGATACAAGATATACCATGAGATAAATCTCTATATGAATATGGCATTTCTCTTACTAGTAATAGCAATTGTATCATATTATAAGTGTATAATTTTTTTTTACAATTAATCTGTGAACATGCATCTAATCAATCCCAAATCAATATCTCTATCTCCTATCCTCTAGCTAATAGCAGCTAGATTTATCTGAACTAATAATGGATGTCTACTTTAAAGAAAATGTTTAAGCTTGTTTGGAACTTGAAACAAAATTTTCATTTTTTCCCAATATAATAGTTTTTTGGTAAATGAAATTGGTAGATTTTAGATTTTTAATATAAAAAAGTCTATATGTTATTAGCATTCATATACTATAGTATAATGATTTCTTCATTTATAAAAGTAAGCAAAATATAAACTTACAGGTTAAACCATGAAAACAAAATATTGAATCAATTGATGTCAAATTTTTTATTATAGATGAGAATCGCATCAATAATCATATTACATTTGACACCCCTTACACTCACACACACACACACACAAACACAATGTTTTAAAAAACTTATATTAAATCAGTCATATACAATATAATTTGAAATATTAAATTATTTAAAAACTACTAGTTTAATGCATTGGAGATATATATGTATATGATCTTTAATGCTTTTAAAATCTATTTCTAAATAATTTCTTACATTATAAAAAAGTAATAATAATTTACACATTAATTATAGGATGATTATTATAAATAAATGCATGTCAAAAACATGTAATTTATAAGATAGATTTTAGGAATAAATATTTAATCCAAGTATATACTAATTGTTGGGCTACATTTGATTTAACATAACTGAAAAAAAAAACATGCTTGTGATAAAATACATATTAGATGTCATTAGCGTTTTTTTGTTTGTTTGTTTATGTCTACAAACGTATATTTGAAATATAAAGTTAATTGTATCTTCTATTCATTATAATGGAGATTACTTTGTTAGTAAGGATCAGTTAAAACACACACACAAAAAAATCAAATATAAAACAAATAAAAAACAATGAAAGTGATATTTTTTTATTCTTATCCAAAAGTATGAATAAAGCATATAACTAAATTAGTTTTTTATCATTAGACAAATCAATTTTAAAAAGTGTGTAGGATATTTTAAATTCTAGTTATTAACCGTTATTAACCGATTCCTGAAAGTTCTAAGCAAACTAAAAAAATAGAAATTCTCTATTAGTTTTGATGTTTGGATAATTTTCAATGTATTAAAATGTTTGTTCTATCACAGCATATGCAAAAATATTACAAAGTATTTATCATCAACAAATATCATTAGTAAGGCTGGTCAAAGTTAAAAAGATAAAAATTAAAGATGATTTTTATAAAAACTAGATAAGGCAAATCATAAAATACAAAAACTATCCACATGTTGGTCTTTTATGGAGTAAAATACAAATCTTACCTTTTAAAAAAAACATTATGGATTCTGAGCCAAAATAAACTAATATGAAACCAATGAAGATATTTATTTTCCTGCTATAATATTTTTTGCCAGTAGGATCATCAGTTTTTTTTTTAAAAAAAACCAACTCAAATATAAGTGTAAAATAAAATAAAAATTTCCGCCAAGAAATTTTAGAAGACCCTTAATAATTAATCCCACATGATTAAAAAATGCTTTAATTCTTTTTATTTCATTGCTATCACCATAGAAGCAGCAATTACTTGCTTTATGCAAATGGAGATTACTTTGCACAAAATTATCATACTTATTATAAGTTATGTGGTGATGGGTATTTTAAACTATGGTGAACCAATGTATGCTATAGATAATTAAAATGTATTAAAGTCATTTGATAATTAAATGCCATTGTTTTGCTCTATTGTTTAACAAAGTTAAACCTATCCCATTTATAATATTTAAAAGATAAACGTGATTATTCCAACTTCTGAAATTTGTAATTGGTAGCATCTTTCTACATGATTGCTTGAAGTTCTATTTAAATCTCAGTATACCCATATTTTATATCATAATATTTAAAAACTTTTTGAATGGGCCATAAATAAATATAATAGTTCTTGTGATTAGAGTAGATGACTGCTGATGATAACTTAGAAAGGCTTGAGATGAGCATATTTGTCCACTGTGCAATCAAAATAAGTTGATATTATAACAATGCTTAATTTCAGCATTTATTATTATTATTTGTGTATATGTGTATACATATACCATTCTGTTATTGAATATGCTAAATGGAAACCATGCAAACAAAAAATTAAAAAAATCAAAGTTACATTAGAAATTAGAAGATGTTTTTAAAAAGAAAATGGAACTTTAATAGAGTTGTTTTGTCAGCTATTTAATCTTCTAAATCAATTAAGAAATTGAGTAACTAAATTTAACATTTAGGGGTCCAAAGCTTGTGGCCTGCTTTAAATCAGAAGTTTCTTCTCTCTTTGAAAGTAAAAGAATGAAATTGTGAAAGTTATGAGAATTTAGCCAAAATTTTCATAGAGAAAAAATTAATCACTTTGAATCCATAGAAAAATAATTAATTGTGACTAGAGAATGAAAGTTTTGCTATGTGCATTTTATAACAATGGAAAATAGCAGTCTCAAAAATTAAAGACTTCTGGATCAAGGATTAACCTGTCATATCTATAACTTAAATATTATATGATCGCCCAAGAAACTACTATTCGATTGTTAAAATAAAAATCCTAACATTTTTAACTCACAAAACTGAATTAAATGTTTAATTATGTAATTATCTTAATTGTTATGAAATTTATAAATAGGGAACTTAAATAAATGATCATAAAATAAAATAAAGAATAATAAATTAACTCAAAATCCTGTTTTAAATTATTTATTTCAAACATTACTATAATATTCAAAAATACAAAAAAATACATGGTGGGTCAATCAAGAACAAACTAGTATTCTAGTCTCATAAGAAATTAGAATTTAATAAGAATGATTTAAATTTTAGCATTTATTTAAGTCTCCCTATTCTGGTGAAAGATTTTTATCAATGAATCCAATTATATACAAAACTAAATATTACAGATTTGGCCTGTGACAACCCCTCTTCTGTGTATTTAAATGGTCTTGATGTCCTACATATGAGGATCAGAATTATTTATGATCAACATGAGTATGACAACAAAATTGTCAAACAAGAGCTTTGAACATGTCATCATCAGATTTTCAATGATATGGGTGGCTGAAGAATTGGAGAGTGGAGAAGATTGAAACCTTTCCATTAAAACAAGATTTGATATTTTAATATAAGCTGAGCACTGATTATATAAATGTATGGGAGATGATAATCACCAACTGATGAGTGCTGGTTTAGTATGAATACATATATTGGAGATCATTTATTTTTTCACATATATATGATCATGTGTATTGGTTGTATAAGATGGAGTGGATAACTGAAGGGAGTTTGAAAGTCTGGGTTCAAATTCCCTCTAATTAAAACTAAATTAGGTAAATATAAAAGTGAAGATCATTTCTTGCATGATATATGTAATATAACAACTTAGAAGCTGAAGATATGCTAAATAATAATTGTTTAGAAAAGGGCTAAATTAATTTTGAGAAAAAATAATATAATACATTTTATAAAATTACTTGATTCATTATTTTAAAAATGCTAATATCTGTTTGAGGTCAAAATAAAAATGCAAAAGTTTAACAAGCTTAATTTATATTGTATCCAAGATAAAAAAACTTCTTTTATTTAAGATGTATTATTACGATGAGTAGATATGTAGATGAATAGAAAAATTAAATATTGACAATAATGTAGTAGCTTGCTCTGAAGACATGACATTTTAATATCAATGAAGGAATGTGCAAAAAAATTCTACTAAAATTTTAATTTTGATTTTTTTTTATGTTACTGTGTTTACATTGAATAACTTTTGTTTGCTGTTGCTATTTTCCCCTATATGATTTGAGGTAGTGATAGAAAATGGCAGACTCAGAAACTCAAGACACCTAGATCACAGCTCTAGTTGTCCTTATCTGTGTTGAAACTTCTTGAATTCCCCATCACTTATTATTATTTATTACTATCATTTTTTAATATTTTATTGAAATACTGACAAGACTACACATTTTTAATATTATTTTATTTTAATATTAATTGTATAGCTATGATTATGGTATGCATTGTCCTGAAAGCATGCATAGTATGAATAAAGCCATTTTTTAAAATAACATGTCTGTCTTTTCTTTATAAATGTCTGAACATTTATATGTAGTTAGTTAAGAGATCATGTGACATTAGAACACCCAAGTGACAGATTAATATAATAAGATCCAGTCAACTGATCAATCTGAGATTTTTTTCCATTTTATTTCACTGAATATCATTTCAAAAACTTTTACTTCTAGGCAATCATTGTGTTAAATTGCAGATATCATTTCATATTGTTTACATCTTCAATCAAACTGAGTGTCAGATACTAGTGATCACATGATAATATTTTAACATTGAAGCTAAATCATTATTTGCAAATAAAATTGCTTTAATATCTTAATTTTAGAATTACATTATAAACTTCAATGAGTTTTTAAAAAAACTTTTTTTTAGTTATATATACTAATGGAACTTTTTAAAAACTTTTTGCTGTTGAACCATTGAATTATTTGTAATGATACTGTGATCTATATGTTTTATAATATAAAATTTTTAAAAATGTAATAAATGGCAGTCATTATTTATTTTATAAATAAATAGAATTATGTATATACAATACTAATTTCTACATTAGAAAAATAACATTCAGTACATTTTTACCAGAACGGTTCAGACAAATTTCGATTTATAATAAACACTTCAATTTCATTTATTATTACCTAAATTTCAAATATTAAACAGGTTGTTTCAAAATTATTAAAATCATTAAAATAATTTGAATTATATTTATTAAAAACTCTTACCAATAGCTCAAACACGCTCTTAATCGATAAGTGTGGTAAGAGAAAATATTTTAAATCTCTATCCAAAACATTCTTATACCAGACCAATTGGTTTCGAGCTTATGACTCACCTCAGTGAGGAGCTAGAATATTCAGACACTAGATCCAAAATATTGACTCAAAACCCAGCAATTATTTTATATGTAATATTTAAATAGAAACTCTGAAGTTTACTCCAGCTATTTAAGTTAGATAGCTGGAGTAAAAAACATTTTCATGTCTAAAACTTCAGTGTTTCTACTTAAATATTATGTATAATATAAGTGCTGGGTTTTGAGTTTATATTTTGGATCTAGTGTCTGAATATTCCAGCTCTTCACTGAGGTGAGCCATAAGCTCGAAACCAATTGTTCTGGGGATTAGAATGTTCTGGATAGAGATTTTAAAATTTTTCTCTTACTGCACTTATCAATTGAGAGCTTGTTTGAGCTGTTGGTACACTCTCTGTATTACATTTTTGTAAATATAAGCTTATACAAGCAATGTCACGTTATATATGACTTGCTTTATTGATTATTAAAAACTCTTACATAAATTATGAACAAAATAATACAGGATAATATTTAATAACTATTTCTCCTCAAATAATTTATTAATTCTTACTTCACTAAGAGAATTAGTTTCTGATCTTATTTTTTATAACAACCATTGTTGAAAATCCACTTACAGTCAAATAAGTCATTACAAATGAAAATAATGATTTTATTGCCTTTCTTATATTTTTAAACTTTATTACCAATAGTGTTAAATTATTTGACTGATAATGTTGAAAAGGGTTTTATTATTCTCATATTATCCAAATGAATATCTTCTGTAAGTGGGAAATATTGAATGAACTTTCTTTTAATAAAGTTTCTTGTATCCAAAAGTATGTTCTGGGTTATGATGAAAACTTATCAAAATAATATTTTTCAACTTTAATTAGTGATCAACTTTTTACTGAAAAGTTTCCATTTTATTATAACAAATAAAAAGACGGTCTGATATTCTTGCATTCACATGTTTAAATGATTCTTTAACGAAACCATGTGAGCTAGATAAATAACTTTAGCAAATCACCAATTACTTTTAAAATATTCAATTAGTGTTACTTTCTGATCATTTAAAAATATTTCAATATCTATTTGAAGCTTCAGTAAACATTTCTCTTGTGAAATGCATCTTATATGAAAATGTAACCATACCTGGTCTGATAGGTAAAGCAGCAAGATGATTGCTTCACCACAATGAATGGAATAGTGATGAAATGAGTCATAATTACTTTAAAAAATAATTTTGATTTAAATATTTGCAAAAAAAAAAAAAAACCCGGAAACTTCATTCTTCTCCTTAATCAAAAGTTGTTTCAATCTTCAAAACAAATATTTTATTCAAATCTTAAATATTTTTCATGAATATCAATAATAACAACGACAACAAAAAAGAACTATAGATTTATTTTAAAATAAAAATAGGTGATATCTTGGGCAACTTTTATTTTTATGTTGCAAACGGAAAACTTTTTTTTTTCATGAAAAAAAAATTGAGTCTTCTCTATTTCTAAATTTTTTTGATTGGTATGTATATGGAAGTTTGCAGATGAAAAGAAATTAAAAATAGTTTATTTTTATTTAAATACTGTATTTGAAATTGAAAATGTATTTGTTATGTTTAAATGATTCGATTTTATTAAACAACAATCTACAAATTGATGTTTTAATTAATGATAAATAAAAGAAAAACTTACTAATTCAACAGTTTTGAGTAATCTTATTGTGAATAAAATTGACGATCATCATCGCTTTCAGGAATCCATAGCAAGATGAAAGTCTCTACAAGAATTCTTTACATCACACCAGCAAACTTTTTTATTTCATCTATCCATGTCAGATGTGATCTTTTTTTTAATCTTTTATATTTTCTTTGAATCCAATTTGAGATTGCAACTGCCCATCTAATATCTTTTTCAGCCTTTTAATTCTTTCAATTTTATCATCTATATGTTTTGTTTTCATTCTCTTATTGTTATTACCAATATAGATCTTTCCATATTTAGATAATCTGTATTACCTATATTGTTTTGTGAAGCATTGAAGTTTCACATTTATATATAAGATCTGATAAAATACATCTGTTAAAAACCTGCATTTTCAAATACATACGTATATTTTGTTTTAAAATTAAGTTAATATCAAAAGCACTTCAACTAAGTTTAATTCTAAGATCAATTTCATCAATTATGTTTCAATTTGCATTAAAAATCTGACCAAGATATTTTAGTCATTTTTTTCTTCTAATTATAATTATCAATCTTTATGTTCTGAAAAAATCAATTGAACATTGTTTTAGGCTTTTTGGCATTTTTCTATAGTCTTATATTTTTACTTTTGTTAGATAATTTTTGCAATGTTTTCTAAAGCGCAGAAGCATTAAATAGTCAATAAAAAATAAAAAATTGTCATATCACATGATCCCATTTTTTTTAAGCTTATAAAATGCAAACAAAGAGCTTTGCTAGTTGCTCAACAAGCTTTGTGATAAATGCTTAGCAAGAGAAAGCATTTAAATTATCTCTATCAGAAACCACACCCAAATCCCAGACCAATGTTTTTGTGCTTTGGCACTCATCAGTCAGGCACTAGGATAGATCTAGTGTCCAAAACTACCCTAGTGCCTCATTGATGAGTGCCAAAGCATGAAACCATTGGAATGGGGTTTGGGTGTGGTTTCTGATAGAGATCATTTAAAAGCTTTTTCTTCCTAAGTATTTATCACAAAGCTTGTTAAGCAACTCAGAAGCATTATTTTAAAAAGCAATGACATCATCTCCAAAATTCAAAATCTAGATGGCTTAAATAAGATTCATGTACTTTTATTTTATTTAGCTTCTCTTTTTAAGCCACAAAGTATTTCTTATAAAACTCCTTACAGAATTTTGCAAATATGGATTTACTCTATTGTACATCTTCATCAATCCACATAATCTAATCACCAAAGTTGCATTTTGGTAAATATTTTTTAAAAGATGCCAATTATTTTTAACATTAAAATTATTAGTTGTAAAATATATGTAAAGAAAATGATAAAATAAATTGGAAGCTCTCATTACAAAAAGGACTGAATGTTCAAACATAATTACAATGTAAAAACATTATTTTCCATTCTGTATTATAACTATATGTGCTGGGCTTCTGCTATAACTCCTGCCAGCAACACAAATAATAAATAAATTACATATATATGTTAAATTATTAATATTTTGCTTTTAACATTTATATTATTTTTAAGCTTTTTAAATTAGGGTGTGTGTAGGGTTAACAATATAGTTTTTGCATTAAATAAAATTATAATGCATTTTTAAAAAAGTCTATTGAAGTATGAATCATATGTGTAACGGTCAGATTTGTACACTCACACAACAAAATTCAGAGCCCAAGCAAAATACACCAAAGCTGACCAGAGTGAGGTGGTTGTGACCACTAGTCTGACCAAACTTCAACTCATCTGCCAGTACTCCAAATTTAACACCTTATGAGTGACATCTCTGAGGCTACACTCAGTCCTCATTTAACTGTGAATTGGCATAGGACAGGGTGAAACATGATACTTAAGGTCACTACTGACCTAACTAGATGGGTGATATATAGCACTTAATACTCTATTAATTTTAACTACAGATATACACACATATAGCATATAAAATCATTAAGAAATTGGAATAATAGACTGTGAAATTGACTAATATGCTGTAGATCTAGAACCTGAGCAAGAAAGATATGCAACAGTTTATATTTTAAAAGATTTATTAAAACAATAACAAAAATATAAAAGAAAATGTCATAATGGCAAGGGTTGTACAATATTCAACAAGGTATCCAATACAGGCAAGCATTTTATAATGGATGGGACAATTATCAGTACATCTGTCCTCTTTTAATATATTACAATACATATGTGTGTGAGGTGTATAAGTCATGCCTAATCATTTAACATGCTCATCCTATGATTTTGGTTTGCTTAAGGTATAAGCTGATAGCTTAATAGAGATGATGAGTACAGACAGCTTTAAATGGCTGTTATATATACTAATAAAGAGCAACTAAATAAGCTCAATATCATGCAGATTCAACCTGATAACCCAGATTCAAACTTCAGTCTAAAGCTGAATAATTAATTAATAGGAGGAAAAGAACTGGTTACCTTTAGATTCACATACATATGCTATGACACTATATAAAATATTAAGAGTAAGATTGCAGGGTGAGTGAGTGATTGTTCAAGAGCTTCAGCATCAAATGCTCGGTTTGCTCTGAGATCGACGGTTTGCTGCTATTGATATATGAACATATAAGTTATATATGAACATATAAGTTCAGGAACTCGAATTGGCTTTAGGAAAACTCTGGGTCCGCATGCTCCAGTTCTAATAAAGATAGCCATAACCCGAATTAAATAATGGGTGGGGGGGCTTGCTGTGTACCCATTTAAGAGATGCAGCAAAATGTAACATATAAGTGTATTATATAAAGACACACCCGCAATGCACACAATATATAGAGCAATAAGTATGCGTATAATTAATTGCACCTAAAACAGATAGCTTCTATCTGTCAAACTAATTCAACCCAGTTCTTAAAATTAGCATTATAAGTATGCTAATAAAATTGACTTAAACTATATAATAAATAATCTAGTTAAGATCCTGAAACTGCATATAAATATTCATAATTAAGGAGGGAAAGTATATTTGATTGGATTTAATACAAACATTAACAAATATACTTTATCATCTCTAGCCAGTATATCCTCTTCTAGCTAATAAATATTAAAAGTCATAATACATAAAACCGGCTAAGCAAACCTTGCAAAATGTTATCTTATTACAATATATATATAACCATGATAACGAGCGGTTAGCGATCGTTTATTATCAATTATAATTCTGAAACAGTTATTCAATAAATAAATAGCACTTTTAAAATGTTTAAAGTGGAGATTACAATTATCTCCTTTATAAATTAATTAATTAGTTTAACTGTTTCGAAAGATGAGCATATTATCACATATTAAACATAAACAAAATGAATTTAAACAAAATATTAAAGTTAGGCAAGATCAAAGCTCTTAGGAATTTAAGATAATAGATTTCAGACATTTAATGATTACAAAAGGTGAAATCTTTTAATTTATAAAAGATTTCAGCAGTTTAGAAAATTAAAGTAAAACTTGTTTCTTTTTTGTTACTTTAAAGTAAGTTATAGCTTTTAAAAGAGCAGTTGATCAGAAATGATTTTTTCAATATAAATAAAGTTATACAAATTTACAGAGTTTCTTTTACAGTAGGGTAAAATTTAAAGAGTTGTGATAATTTAGATAGAACATTCTTTTATAGTGGAAAGCTAGCTTAGCTGCAGTTTTTAAAATTATTACCATCATTGTCTTCTTGGTGGACTTGAAGCATACATCAATGATAGTGGCTGGAAAGGCATCAAACAATCACATAATTTCAGTGTCATTTCTTTTCAGGTAGGTTTTAAGTTTCTTCATAAATCTATCTCATGCAGGTTGCTGGAAAATGTATTCATAGGTATGCTGGAAGAATTGAGAGCACCATCTTGGCTTAAAGAGCCAGCAAATGTTTTATTCTACTTGACCATCTTGGAGTGGACTTCACAATAATTTACAGGAAAGGCAAGCTAAAAAGAATCCCTAACCTAAGAAATGTACAATATTTATATTTCCTCAGATATCTATTTTAATTCAGAATTCAACTCCACTCTGGATTTTAGAATTTTATAGCTCATAGCAGTTTCTTTGCTCTGATCTTTTTTTATTTTATTGCCCAAACCTTTACTAGTTTCTATCTGGAAAAAGAAATTCATTACAATTGTAATGAGTTTGAGAACACAATGTATATAGCTCATAAACCTTTTGTATAACACCATCAATTGAAGGTTTATTTCTAAATTTTCTATTCAATCAACTTGAGAATTATTCCAAATTGTTTTATCACTATTCTGTGAATTTCACATGTAATTTACAAATCATTTAAATAAAACTTGCTACAAATTATTTAGCAAATATTTAACTGTACATTTTCTAAATAAAATAGATTTTATACAAATTATTTATTAAACAAAATATAAATGCTGCAATATCTCTATACAAACATTAATATTACAGTCATTATATGTGCATGTATGTGTGACAATACCTATATAACTGTGTGAATACATTTATAACTGTGTAAATGAATATATCACTGTGTGGATACATATACAACTGTGTGGATACACATGCAACTGTGTGGATACATATACACATGTACTAGAGAGTGTTTAAAACTGGCATAGATGTGTCTGTGGGGACAAATAGGTGAAACAGATATGAAGGCAGGAATATACTGTTTTATATGTGATACACTTTGTTGGTATACTATCATATCTCAAAATCCAGAACAGGCTCATTATGTTTCATATTTTAATAAAAACATTATTTAATCAGGTCATCTTAAATAGTGATTTATATATTGTAAATTGTGAATTATTATATTACTTTCTCTTACACACACATATGTAGATATAATCATATTTGTAATTAACGCATTACAGAGCTTTATCTTATAATATTACAACAGAGAGCAATTGAGTATCCTCTATATGTAAGATGTTGTATAATAGCAAATTCTAAATTATGATCTGTAACGAGGACTTATTTCAGGGAATTCTATTTATTAGTTGCTCTGTCCTAAAATCTCTAACTGCAAAATAATAATAATAATAATAATTTTATTTATATTTTGCAGATGTCACTCATTTTATTTCAAAATATAAAAGATGAAATGCACACACAATTATTTGCCGTATTTTAAAATACGAAAGTTAAAAAACCACACAGCTATTAAATGTACTACTTTTTATAGCTAACAAGCATTTATATAATTATTTTTCAAATAGATAAAAGTTGTAATCAATTTATTTTTTTTACAAATAGTCCCACTGTACATTTTTTGTGTGTGAAAAAGTGTTGTTTTACGAAACTCACAATTATTATTATGTTGTCTTTTACATAATAAATACATATATAAATATATTCTAGTCTGACAGAAACTTAATTCCATTTTATATAAAGCTTTCCAAATAAATTAAATGTGCATATAGCACAAACAATTATGTAATTAAGGTGTTATGGTTTATACCTTAAAATTATGTAAAATGATAGCATTTATATGTCTTTTACAATCTCATTATTTAACTAAGATATAAAGTTTTAAATAATAGTAAATCCTGAATTATGAACTATAGTAATACTTGACTCAGGAAATTGACCATACATCCCATTTTCAGTAGGACAGTTTCATTTCTTTTGTATGAATCATTCACTTTATCTTTTTAATAAAAATGTTACTTGTGTTTTTAAAAGAATCTGTTCATAAAAATCTCTCAATAATAATAATCCATTGTAATTTATTAATATCAGTAATAATTCGTTCAAATCAGTGCTTTCCAGTGGATGTAAATTGGGGACAGAAGTAAGAGGCATTTTATTCAGTTATTTGTTAATATGACCCTTTCCTTCATAGTTGTATATGATGCCCCAAAAGTTTTTATTTTACAATAATTTTCAGATCTTTTAATCTTCAAAATTTAAAATATTGTGTAAATAAAATATTTAAGGGTAAATTCTAAAAAAAAATAAATTCATTAAGTTGATCCATTTTCCATTCTCATGAAGGCAGGAATGATTTTCCTCAGAATCTATGTAGCCTAAAGCATAAAAATGCTAAAAAAAAATAATGATTTTGCAGGCATCAGCTTATTAATAGTAAGATTTGGTAGAGAAGGTGATAAAATTGGAGCATTAGAATTTTTAGTCTAATGGTTGTTGCCAAAATTAATTTCAAAATTTATCTACAACAATTTTTTTCTGCATATATAAAATCAGAAGCAATTTGCATGAACATTTTATCATTATAGATATTAGATGATTAAATAATAGAATTGAATAAAATTAAAAGCTTTAGTTGCATCAAGCAAGAAAGACATTGTGTAATTTTCTATTGCTATGTGATACTTTTTGTTTAATAGTGGAGTTAATGTAAAATTATTAATTTTGCTTCCTTACCTGATAAGCATTCTGTTACAAATTATTATGTTGGAAAAAGTAATAAGTAAATTATCTTTATAAAAAAAATGATGCACTGTTTGTTAGTAACATACCAATAAACTTTGGAAATTGTAAAAAAAAAAAAAATTAAAAATCAATTGGAGAGAAAAATTAAATAGTAGTTGTGATACACATATTATTCATAATTGCCTCCAATATGTTGCTGAGTGCATACCATTTGACATTGAAAGCTTTACAGGTAAAATTTACAAATATTTCCACATATAGATAATCAGAGAAGCCAACAAGTTTGCAAATTATCAGAACATAGAAATAAGATTTTTGACCTTAGATCCATCAATCAATAGAATATTAAGTTTGGGGAATTTCATATTTTCTTTTTCAAAAAAAAAAAGATCTGTAATGTTAAAACATTTATTTGAATATCCTTGAGTAGTTTTGCAAGAGATTAAATTTTTCTAACTTATATTAACTACTTATTGAAAACAAAAATATTTCAGCTATAAGAAAAATCTATTTATATTGAAAATTTGAGGACATATTAATATTGGATGCCTGAATGAACAAACTTTTTATAACTGAGGATACATTGCATAAACTAAAAATATTGATTTGCAATGGTAAAATTCATGTGACCAAAATTTTTAAAGCAGTCAAAAATTTCTATGAAACTCGCTTAGAATATATAAAAAACAGAAATGGAGTTTGGAAAATACAAGTGTAAATGAATTGCATTTAAAAAGGTGTCTGTATGGACAGAATTCAATATAGTTTCAATAAAAAAATTATCATGCAAACATGTGATAGAAAAATTTGTTTATTTGGTCAGTGAATAGTTATAAAACATACAACTGCCAATTATTAGAAAAATGAAATATTGAATACAATTTTAGATAAATATGTCCAAATAACCTCTACAATGGGTAAAAAATATCTAGATTTTCAGAATATTAATGATATAATAGAATTCACTTTTTGTCTCTCCATAATTACTGCATTTACAGAAAGAACATTTTCAATAATAAATATGATGTGGATAAATGAGATATCAATATAAATGATGAAATTGTAATGTTACCAGTTTCATGAGATTGTAAAAACAGAATCTGAAAAATATTCTTGAATGTTCACTCTCTATGTTTATATAAATCTACTTATTGTTTGTATTCATTTCTTTCATTCTTTAATAAAATATTCCATTAGAATTTTGAATAATATTTTTACTTAAAAGTTAAATAAAACTAATGTTAAATACTTTTGGCACTAAGAAATTGTGGACAGCCCACCTGTAGGATCAGTTTCAGGGGGAACCTCCTTTATCAGCTACAAATATTATTAGCCAAAAATCAGAATATTCATGGATTTTATTTCTATTAAGCAGATTTTACTTGCTTTATTTCAAAGTGTGAAAGGTGAACTTGCTTTTATTCATTCTATGAATGTTTGTATGCAGTTCTTAGATTCCTTAATGTTAGAGTGATTGTTTGTTTTACTATTGTAGTGCTGATCTGTCAACTAAATCTCAATTGCCATTATTTGAATAGTCAGAATGATTCAAAGTAATTGCTTCTAGAAATGCTAATAATAGAAAATAGATAAATGAAGTTCAGCTAAAATATTAGTGCTATAACAATAATACAGATAAGTTATAATTATTTATTTTTATGAATAAAAGATGTACATTAATTGTAGTATATATATATATATTTGTTTATGCTTGTAGTTGTAAAAAAAAAAAAAGATTGGGATGAAAACATGAAATTTGAAGATAGAGTTTTAGTAGTAATGCTGAAAAAAATACATCTTAAAAAAAATGAGCCATTTAGTAGATATCTAATAGTACAAGTATAATGTAATACAGTGTTAGTAAATAGGGGGGGGGGCTTCATATACATTCCAGGTTTAAAATAGTACATGCCAAAAGCTAATTCGTCACTATAATAAAATAAACACTCCAATGTACAATTAAATCATTAGCCAAAATTAAATTAGGAATCCATTTCAATGATTTATCTGTCAAGGCAGACTTCACAAGTGTGTAGTAACACAAACACAAAGCGTATATACTGTTCTACTTTCCTATAATTCCAATCCACATTTTAGTTACCTTTGAAAAATAGATCAGATAAAAATAAAAGCATTTTAAATATTAGCAGCATAAATAAAGATAATTTCTAAACAAATACAGCAACGAAAACAAAAAAAACATCTCGGCATCATGTGATTGGATTATTTTTTTACTGCATTAGATAGCAATGGCTTCATCTAAAGCCAATTTTATAGGTATTAATTTATTCCATTCAGCTTTGAGTGAAGATAGAAGACATTATTGTTTTCACTTTCAACTCCTTAAGTTTCTTCTTTTTTTGATTGGTTTTATTATATATATATTCTAGCCTCATTTTATAAGATTTATTATATATAATACTAAGTCGGATGTTGATATCTATAATGATTTTCTGTTTAATAACTGACAAATGGTGATTAATAGTAATTTAATCTTATAATTAGTAATTTATATTATCTAATCGTACAGTTTTAAATTCGACCAAACTTAATTAATTAATTTCAAAAGTCAACAGGAAATTGTTTGGTCAGTGATTTTTATAACATTACTACCAAATAATATATTTCTTTATTTATTTGGGGGCTTATACTTATTAAAATATTTGCGTAGATTAAGGATTACTATGACAATATAGAATTTGCATCCCTGATGAATTCAGTGAAAAATAAACTATATTATTTATATTCAATTTTAATACATATATTATGTAATTACATATTTATTTTTTTAACAAATATAAGAAAGTATATTGTTCTTGTCTTGTAATATATATATGTGTGTGTGTGTGAATGTGTGAACTTATTAAAATATTGTTTTATAAAGTGAGCTATTTAAAGTTAAAATTCAGTCTGATCGCTTTTAATATCATTTCCTGCTACAAATTATATTATCTAGGAAATGAAAAATTACTCATTATTATAAAGAAAAAAATAATATACGGTATAAAATATAAAAAAAATATATAATATCATGAAAAATTTGACAGGAATCCTTTTATCGAAATATTATAATTATCTTTTGAATAAAAAGATCTGAAACATTCAGAAGGTGACTTCTAATATATATCCAGCAAGGATTAGTGCAATAGTAGAGTGATGGACCCAAGAACTAAACCCCATGTCCATACTCAAACATCACACGATCTTTTAAACAATGAACCATTTGATTATTTTACTTTTTTAATATATATGTATTAAGAAATTGAAGTATAATCTTTTTAGGATCATTTCCCTTTTCTAACCTGAATAATCAATAGATATGACATACCCAATCCTTAAACTACTTTCTAGCTTATTGCTTTCTTCAGTGAGAATGTCATAGAAAAGCATGTCATTTATTGACCACTGACTACTCAAGCTTATAGTAAATAGCTCTAGAATAGAGTGAATAGAGATTCTTCCACATGTTAAATGCAATCAGATACAGATATGAAATAACTCACAAATAGCCAACACATGTTAATAATTACACATTTCAAGTAATAACTGAAACACAGGCTTATTCTATACCTGTGTCTATATATGTAATATATAGGGGATATGAGCACAGACTTTCAGATGACCCATTACTCTCCACTCTATCTAATAACACTGATACACTCAAGCACATATATGCTGAAAACATAAATAATCACCAATATACGTATTTCATGCTAAACCAGCAATCATCAGTTGGTCCAGATTATCATCTCTCACACATATATACTATAAGTGCTCAGATATATATTAAGATAGACAATCCTCATACTTTAATGGACAGGCTCCAATCTTCTACACATTCCAACTCTTCAACCGTCCAACCAATTGAAAATCTGATGATGGAATGCTCAAAGGCCACTCTAAGGCTGAGATTCTTGTCATACCCATGTTGACCTAAGGTCAATATGAACCCCACATGTACAGGACCTAATTCATTTAATACATATGCAAGGATGGGCAGACATCTCTACAATGTAATAACTGAAACACAGGCTTATTCTATACTTGTGTCTATACATGTAATATATAGGGGATATGAGCACAGACTTTCAGATGACCCATCACTCTCCACTCTATCTAATAACACTGATACACTCAAGCACATATATGCTGAAAAGATAAATAATCACCACTAACGTATTTCATGCTAAACCAGCAATCATCAGTTGGTTTAGATTATCATCTCCAATACATATATACTATAAGTGCTCAGATATATATATATTAAGATAGATAATCCTCATACTTTAATGGACAGGCTCCAATCTTCTACACACTTCAACTCTTCAACCGTCCATCCAATTAAAAATCTGATGATGGAATGCTTGAAGGCTACCTTGAGGCCGAGATTCTTGTCACACCCATGTTGACCTATGGTCAATCAGAACCCACATGTACAGGACATAATCCATTTAATACATATGCAAGGATGGGGAGACATCTCTACAATGTAATAATTGAAACACAGGCTTATTCTATACCTGTGTCTATATATGTAATATATAGGGTATATGAGCACAGACTTTCAGATGACCCATCACTCTCCACTCTATCTAATAATAATCAGCATATATGTGCTTGAGTGTATCAGTGTTTTAGATAGAGTGGAGAGTGATGGGTCATCTGAAAGTCTTTGCTCATATACCCTATATATTACATATATAGGCACAGGTATAGAATAAGCCTGTGTTTCAGTTATTACATTGTAGAGATGTCTTCCCATCCTTGCATATGTATTAAATGGATTATGTTCTGTACATGTGGGGTTCAGATTGACTGTAGGTCAACATGGGTGTGACAAGAATCTCGTCCTCAGGGTGGCCTTCGAGCATTCCATCGTCAGATTTTCAATTGGATGGACGGTTGAAGAGTTGGAGTGTGTAGAAGATTGGAGCCTGTCCATTAAAGTATGAGGATTGTCTATCTTAATATATATCTAGGCACTTATAGTAAATATGTGTGGGAGATGATAATCTGGACCAACTGATGATTGCTGGTTTAGCATGAAATACGTATATTGGTGATTATTTATCTTTTCAGTATATATGTGCTTGAGTGTATCAGTGTTATTAAATAGAGTGGAGAGTGATGGGTCATCTGAAAGTCTGTGCTCATATACCCTATATATTACATTTCAAGTAGTAATATTTTCCACTCTTCTTCAGGCATTGCTAGCCTGACCAGTGATAATATTAACATAGGAATCAAATCTAAGGCAATGCTCTAACCAATTGAACTATTCTGTCAAAAGCTCAGTTGGTTAGAGCATTTTTTTAAATTTTGATATTTGAGAATCTAACGTATAAGTTTGACTCCTATGCTAACCTGAAAAAAAGTGGAGAATAATACTAGTCAAATGGTGTGTAAAAATATGTTTTATTTTTAACAAAATGAATAATTGAGTAATAATCCACATTTGTTGCAGGTACCATCATCAATATAACAGGGAAATCAATAATTTTATATCTACCCAGTGATTCATAATTTTCTTCCAATTATGACAGCCTAAATTAGGTTGCATAAAAAAAACAATAACTTGGTCACCCGGTCTATTGTCTTAATTCTTGAACATGTCTTGAACTAAAAGTTTAAGAAATCTAATATAAAATCATTTCTTGATCATGGCAGAGAATGTTTTTTTTTTTTTACTTTATTTATATATTTTGAACTATTCACTAATTATTAAAATGTTAATTGCTCCAGAAATTATCATACAATAATTAAAGTAGTGGACAGAACTTGCAACAACTCTCCTCAAGTAGCTGTACTAATATTTTTTCCTTTTCTTTCCTTCATGTTTATAGATCAAAAATTAATCTGAGGATTTTCTGGTTGGTTTTTATGTATCTCAACCACAGATTAATTGTTCAGGACACAATGAGATTGTTTTTTAATACATTTATTTAAAGTAGAATACTTTTCTTTAATTTCCATTTCCTGACTGGTTTTTAATTAATCTAACAATTTCATATAACTACAATTAT
The DNA here is from genome assembly GCA_028023455.1 of Epiperipatus broadwayi. Lineage (NCBI taxonomy): Eukaryota > Metazoa > Onychophora > Udeonychophora > Euonychophora > Peripatidae > Epiperipatus > Epiperipatus broadwayi. The sequence goes on from JAQFVV010012548.1 coordinate 2,307,002, forward strand.
AACTAATACATTATACTGTTAATGTGGTATAAAATTTTGTAATGTAACAGAGATTTAAAAACCTGAATGAATTCTGTTTTCATTACAAAAAAGTGCAATATACAAAGCTTACAAACCAAAACATTTATATAACTAAAGGCCAATTTTAGAGATTTTACTGCACCATATGATTTATGCAATCTAGTTTATTAGATGCAAACACTAATAACATTTTAATTTATTTTCAAATTGTAAGGTTAATTTGTATTTTTTTTTAATACATACATAGGCATAAATAGACTATTACAACTAGATAAATCCCATACATTAGACAGCACTGATGCCAAAATTTCACTCCCAGCATAATTATGTAAACTGTGATGATTATATAAATGGAATAACATAAATAAATAAAAAATAGATGGATAAATTAACTGTCCAGAGTTCAGATGTTTTTTTTGTTTGAAAAATGATGTGCAAATAGATAAATGGATAAATGATTGATTGATGAATGAATGAATAGATAGATAGATAGATAGATAGATAGATAGATAGATAGATAGATAGATAGATAGATAGATAGATAGATAGATAGATAGATAGATAGATAAACAGATAGACAAACAGATAGACAAACAGATAGATAGATAGATAGATAGATAGATAGATAGATAGATAGATAGATAGATAGATAGATAGATAGATAGATAGATAGATGTTTTAATTTTTATATCTAAGATAATATTTAAGTAGTATTTCACTTATTTTTATTACTACTCCTTGGATTTGTTTCCAAAATTTAATTTTTTTTTTAGAAAAAAGAAGTAAATATGATAGGATTTATAACATTTTTTTTTTTTTTGTAATGGTTTGTTTTAAAGTCTTCAAATAATTTTTTTCACTTTGATATAACTTTCACTCTAATCTTCAGGCATGTTTATTTATCTGTATCTTTTATATATATATAATTGCAGCACTTTTAGTGCTATCGTTATCAATCTTATTTCCAAAAGTGCAGATTATACCCATTTATTTTTTGGCCATTTTTCCAATATTTTTAATTACTTGAACTATTTTTCAAAAGTTTATTTTTTTTTTTTTTCAAAATTACGTGTATTTTTTTCTTCTTTTTTCCCTCTCTTTCTCTTACCTTTCAAATTATTCATTTCCTTCTAAATATATCTCAACCCAGTTCCTTTTCTAATTTCTTCGATTAATAATCTTTTCCACTTAGTCTTGCGATATTTCTGTAGTAATAATCTTGTCATTTCAATTTACAGTCATCTTTTTATTCCAAATTCATATCTTTAGAGTTTTTATTCTTTTTTCTTTATCTCTCCCCTCTCTCCCATAGTAATTCGTTTTTGTTGTTGTATAAATATCCTCCAAAACAAAAACACTTTGCAAGTCTCTTTCTTACCTTCTAACTTTAAAAAAATCATAGAATAATCTCCTAACTTAATCATTGTTATTTTTACTCTAATTCGTTTTTATCACTATCATTACTTCTAAACAACTCAAATATTTAAAGACCTATCTTAATTTATAGTATCTATTCAACTAATTATTTTCTTTTCACTTTTGTTTTCATGAGCTAATTTATAACATTAATAAAATGACTGAATCCATTCTTACCCGATTAAAGCAAATACGTACTTATACCAAATTAGCCAATTGTATAGAACTGCTACCCTAACCTTCCATATACGTTCAAATGTTTTTCCGAATATTTAACCACACGGATTTATTAATTACTCTCAATTCCTAGCATGCAAGTTTTCTGAATGTAAAGTACAGAGACTTCCAATCCCTTGAAGTTTTTATACAACTATTATATTTTTTAAAAAAGCTTAAATTTCTTTGAAGATCTATATTTTTATGTGATGCTTTTTTTAATAAGACGTGTTGCTTAATTTTGAATTTTTTTTAAATAGGTGGAAACTTATTAATAATATATTTATTATAAATGCTACAGAAGGCTTTTGCAAAAATATAAATTGAGATCGAAGATTTAGCTGGTGAAGGGGCAGATTCGAAATTTAAGTATTGATTTTCAATCGAGTGAAATAAAAAAAACCTCCCACTCAATGATTGACAGGCATTGGTTCTCAATCCTTCATTTGGGTGTTCAAACGTCACATGAACTCCCGAATCGTACAATTATTTAAATTAAGACATTTTCTGATAAATTTCAGTTTTACACTTGCATATTATAATTGTCTATTCTTGATATATCTTTTTTTATTATTCATATTATTTAAGTTTTGAAACAATTGTAATTTTAATTATTCTTTTGCTTTCTTTCTTTCGTCAGTTGAAATCGATCCAGGAAAGTTTAACTTTTGAGTTCACCAATAGGTTAAACTGCTCAGAGAGTAATTAACAACTGCTCTTACTCTTAATAATTGTCTTCCCAGTATTTGTAGATCTTAATGAAATAAAGAATTCAATAAAATTCATCCTGTAACTTCAAATATTAAGATAATTATTATAAATTACGTTAAGGAGGTGACAAAACGGACATTGAACAAACGGTATCATTTTATCTTATTACTCTATTGTCTCGTTACTTTTATCTTATCACAACTGATGCATACATATATATTATCGGAAATAAAGTTTCACTAGATCATGAAATGCTTAATACTTTTTCATTATTATTATAACTACTATTATTATGTATAGAGTTTTTATAGAAGAACTTAGTCATTGCTTATAACCAAATGGTGATAAGCTATACACCAGTCATGACTTTAAAAAGATAATCAATATCACAATACTTATTAGATCCTATTTTGTGAATGTGTGTACGCATATATAAGCATGCTGTATATGTATTGTATTGTATGCCTTGAAAATTTTAATGCATTAGTAGAGTGGAACAACAGAAGATTTTTGATCAAAGATCAACACTGTTTACTTTTGATGTTGATACATCATGATTTAGATGTAAATATTTTCAAAGTATATTTTCTTATATCAATAAATGTATTAAATTTATTATTTGTTTCATAACATTCTCACAAAATTAAAAGGAGTGGTTGTAGCACTGAAATGGCATGCAGTTTTTGGAAAAGCTGAGCTACAATAAGTTAGTAACTGAAATGCTTAAATAGAATATTTATATAATGACATCTTTTCCATTGCATATTTCAAATTTTTAGGATTTTTTTTTAATTCCTTGAAATTATTAAAGGTCTATGGGATAAAATGAAAGCAGCTTTGGCCTCTACTCCCATTTGCTATGAGTTTAAGTAATCAGTGATTTCAGGATGTTCTGTTGTTATTTTAAATCCTCATTCTCAGACTGGTTACTGGCTTTTGTTTTGACCAATGAGACTTGGCTTTTTTTTAATCTCGAGACTCATTGATAAAGGCAAAGATCAGAAATTTACCTGATAATGCAATTTTAAAATGCAACAGAGCACTAATTTTCACTATTTCCTTAAACTTTCTGTAAATGGCACTAGAGTAAAGAATCACTCGTTTTATCATATATTATATGAACTAAAGGGTTAAATGTTTTGTTGTTAGTAGTAAATCTATGGGATGATGTTATATTATCACTATCATACACATGTGTTTATGCATAGACTGTAATTCGTCATTTTTCAATTCTGAATATTTTTATACTACAATTTTTTTTAATAACATTTGTAAATGTATGTTTTTAGAATAGTCTCCCTTTTAATTTATTAATAAATAAACAATTGTAGTTTGGCTTTCTATATCTGCATTAAAAAAATAATAATAAAATAATATGTCTTAAATACGCCATGCCATGGCAAAAGTCTCTCCTCAAATGTTGAAAAATACATGAAAAGTATAAATATTTTTCAGAATTAGCAATTGGTTAAGGTTTTATGATTTTGACTCTTACTGAATGCTCAATGATTTCCTTTCTGTAAATAAATTCTGAGCCAACTTGGCAGTTTTCAGATTCTTTTCAGAATTTAAATCATGAGTCATGTATAGAGCAAACTATCACACTAAACACTGCATTATGACGTTCTAAATTTTTTATGATTACTTCATTATAATGCTATATCTAATACTACATGTGACCATATTTCTGTATCACACTAAAATAAATCTGCAGAAGGACAAACCAAATTTTTACATGACACTGTTTAATCAAATGCAAATCACTGGCCCATAAGTTATGCTAGGTTTCTAAGTACATGTTCTGTATAACAAATTCAATGATCACACATTAAATCAACAAGCATAAATGTTCTTTCAGTTTTAAAAAATAAAAATACTAAATAGGTACATTTACTATTTAATAAATAATTTGTTGAAAACATAAGACTGGAAAATTAAGATTTCTTTCATTAAATTTAGTATTTATACTAAATCAATAAAAATGTTTATTATTTTCAGTATAATATATATATTAATAAAAGAGATATTTTTATATGCCCGTAAGTAGTAATTTTTAAATTAATATTGCATGTGATCAGTTTCATATTCTATCACCTGGAATAAAATTGCAAAATTACAAAATAAATCCGCACAAGCCGTATGTTATTGCTGAAATCAATTATGTAAGACTGGACAACTTCAAACCTTGTTTGTCTAATTTTATATTTATAATTTATAATAGAATGATGAAAATAGTATTATACATGTCCTTACTGTAATGCTGACATTCTATTTTCTTTAATTTTATATAAATGAAATGTATAAATTCAGTAAAATAGGTTTGAAATTGTTCCAGTTTTATCAAATATGTTTTCAATACATTATTTTTTTGAATAACAATATAAGTGGTAATTGTATGAATTTAATATTTTTCAAAAGTATCAAACTGTAAAAAAATAATTGTGGCTTATTGATATACATATGTTTGCTATGTTGAAGATATATTTGGAATCTTAGTCCAACTGATAAATTGAAGTTTGCAATTACATAAAGGTTATTCTTTGCGAGGATTTTTTTTCTATCCTTTTATAATATTATTCTAGTTGAAGACTTATAAATCTGATCGCACGCAATATTAATTTATGAATTAATGCTATAAAATACTTCCTTTCTACACCTTTTATAATACATTAATATCTAATTCATATATATATTGTTACTGTTGTTTTTTAAAACAAAAAGAAAATGATATTTGGTAATGAAGTTTGTAAGTCTACATATGGTAAAGTTTTTTCTTTTTACTCCTACATTATTTGTATATCTATTTTTTTAGTTTAAATTTATATGTGTATTCTTTATTAGATGATTTATTATGTTTTTAAAATCATGCATTAATTTTTTTTCCTGCGTTTTGCTTCTCATCAGCTGACTTTTCAACAACAAAAAAATAAAAGTAATGGAAATACAGGGATTTAGTGTGTTAACACAATATCATTCTACTACTAAATACTGCGTTATATTTTAGTTGTATTTACTTCTTTGTGGTGAAACAACACTTATCCAAACAGCATTTGTTTTTTTGGTCTCACTTTAATATCTGACTAAAATTAGCTAGAAATTTATTTTTTAGCCATTTCTGGTTAGACATCTGGTAGTGCTGAGGGAAGCTATTCTATTAAAATTCTAAAAAATAATTGAATGTTTTTTGTTTTTTTTTTGCTCAAGAATTATTAAGGAATTCGAATAATGGAAATACCAGAAATGAAAGTGATCTGAGAATTTTATGCTCCAGACTTTGACACTTTACCATTACTAAACCGTTCAGGGCTATAAAAGTTTTAAACTTTCTTTTAAAAAATGTTCAACCTTTAAAAAAAAAAACCATCAAAACATTGGATAATAAAACCAAGTAATACACAATATAACCAGACTTTAACCTTGACAAGATTGAATGTTATTTTATCAAAATGTTGGATATTAAAACAAAATAATGCATGGTATAACCCAAATAAGATAACTTTTGAACTTCAACTTTTACCTTTCCATAATACTCGATTATAATGTTTATAAAAATTACATTATTTGATGAAAAGAGAAGTAAACATTTAGAATCACATAACCATGAAAATATTAAATATAATATATATATATAGTAAAGATTTTTTAATGCAACCTATGTAAGATAGCACTGAAAAATCTTGCAAATGCTATTATTCTAATGATTATTTTTTACCAACAAAAAGAAGTTCTCTTTTGCTAGCTATTAGATCTTTTGTACAATAACAAAGTCTGACATTAATAGCTTATGATAAAATGAATTGTTATTTTTTATTGAAGAAAATTAATAATTTGGGTATTTAAACTTGTGAAATTTTTTCATATTATTTTATATAAATTGCATTGTATGATCTTGAATTTATTGCAACTATTTAAGAATGTAAGCTAATATATGTAAGGTAAATTAAATAGCACGTGTAATATGAAATATAGTTAAAGTGGTAACTTCCTAATGTAAATGCACTGACATATTTAATGCAATGCTTTCCAGTATGCAACAAACTAAACTGAAATTACTTTCATTCATTTCCAACTTTTTTATAAAGATGTTTTAAAAAGAATACCAGCAAATATTAATTTAAATTTACACAACTTCATTCGAATCAGCCTACAATTTCATTTATAAAAGCAGAGTTAATTGCTACTCATTTTAATAAATTTGTAAATAAACAATATACTACTATATATGTAAAGGTAATTAAACAACACAAATGATATAAAATATAGAGAGATAAACTCCTAACATAAATGTACTGTGATATTGATATAATGCCTTCCATTATCAAAAATGTGACATAACAAATAAAAATGAATTTATTCATTTCCAAACTTTTATAAAGATTCCTTATTTGTGCAGTTAAATTTACCTTGAACACATGATAGTCTGCTTGCTTACAAGAATATTAAAATGATTATTAATTAAGTTGATATCTATAAATTATGTGATAATATGAGTGAGAGTGCATGCCACTTATATTTCACACTTGCCTATGTTACAATCTATTTAAGGATTGCTATAAAAACCTATAAATGAATGAAAGTAATTTCATTTTTATTTATTGCATTCTAATTCTAACATTGGAGAGAGTTGCTTTAAATATCACAGTACATTTTACCTTAAAAGTTTATCTCTCTTATTATATTATACTTAAACAGAACATAACTTCATAAATGATGTATTTTTAATAAGCATTTACAATCATCATTTATGATATTTAGGAAAGTAAAGGTGTGACTGAGATAGACTATTTGACATATCTGGTAGTTATTATTGTAATTTTCCAATGTCTGCAACTTAAGCTTTTAAATATGAGTGTTGTATACATATAATCATCCAGAAATACCAAGTTTTTAATGAATTTCTAAACAAATGTAATTCTATAAAACTGAAATCCAGTTCACATGTATAGTGTAAAGCAGAATGTCAACTTAAGACATTATAAAATTACATTTGCTTAGAAGTGCATTAAAATTCATGTTTTCTGAGTGGTTTAAATGACTTATCCTAAAAAAAATAATTAAGTTTATATTACATATCCAAAAACATTCTAAAGAATTTGTAACATAAAATAAATTATTTATTCCTTGTTGCGTGTTCTTTTGTCTTACAATTATATATTTAAACTGAAGAATAGTTCCATCTATGTATACAAGATAATTATAAAATTTTCACAGAACTTTCAATAGCTTTGAATGCATTTACAAGAGACATAGTATAATTGATGATTTACTGCACTATTTAAGTTAAGCTGTTGTCAGAAACACAATAACAATTTTAAAATCATTGCACAGATAGTGGAGAATCTGTTCCATAAGGCTGAAAATTACATTGAATTCTGCATTAGAAAAGAAAAATTATATTACTAGTTATGTTTGTAAAAAGTGCAACACTGTTGATACAAAATTGGGTTTAAACTTAGTAAATTACATTATCATGTGTCATGTAGAAAATCTTTTACCAAGCCAATTATTCATAATTAAGTTTAATTTTTTTTTAAATATGTATTTATTTTTCCAAACTACTTACAAATTTTAATATAAAACAAGATTTGTTTGGAGTGTATTTATATTTAAGATTATAATTATCAAAAAACTTTAATAATGTATTTGAGATCTTCTTGCAAGAAGGTTATCAAACTCCGGCTTAGTTTTATGATTACCACCGATTCTCCTCATCCATTTTTTTTTTTATTGATCATTTTCGATGCCACAGTTTTATTTATCACAGTCACATTTATATTATTCTGATAGCTTCATCCAGACAATGCTACTTCATAGTTCTCAATTGGTTCTCACTAATACTTTGTGTGGAAATCTTCCACTTATTTATTCTTTAATGATATTAATAAATATTTTTATAAATCAATTAAATATTTACAGTAAGTTTATCTTTTTACATTATTAATTCATTACTCCCTTTATCATCTCTAAAATTGTTTTTTTTTTTAATTCTTCCAAAAGTTCATTTTTAGAACTAATTTGTCAAGCGTTGTTAGCCGAGAGGTCATCGCAGCTGCCTTGCAAGGAAGTAGTTGGTTGCAGACGGTTGTGGGTTCGCCTCCCGGACGATGCTATGACATATGAAAAAAAAATATGTTGTTTTTACTCACAGTTTATACCTAATATTTATATAGTGATTGGTGTCAAAGTTTTTAAGTGCAGAAAATTTGACACGTTTAAATCAAAGAGTAATGATTTAATTATTAATATGAAGATACATCTGGGTCAATCAAAGAGTGTTGGTTCAACATAAAATACATCTTGGACGTCTTTTTTTTATATGTCCTTATTTTTAAATTTCAATAATATGTTTGATAAATGGAAATATTAAGTATATCTAAAAAGATATCACATGCGGAAAAGGGAAATATCAAATTTATTCTATGTTCTTATGTATAATTAAAAAACATATAATATTAATATTTAATTAAAGTTTGAAGTTTATATCTGAGAAAGAATTAATTCTTAGTTTTAATAAATGATTACTAATAATCATTACTGTGATTAATATTCATTAATAGGGTCAACATTGTGAGTGCAGAAACTTCGACGGTCGTAAATCAAAGAATTATAATTTGGTGTGTTAAATATTACACGTAATGAAGATTTACAAAAAATTATGACTTGAACCAACTGAAGAGGGTTAGTTCAGCACAAATGTATTTCGGAGAACATTTGTCTTTTTCAAATGACTTTATTTATACAGTGATAGAATAGGAATTTTAAGTAAATCCAAAAAATATACGTTATATAAGAGTGCTATTTGTAATACTTAAATGCAAATATAATATATACTTAAGGTAGATGTAATAAGAGGGGATTTGAATTCAGACTTTAAAGCTCCTTTCAGCCAACCACTTATTTTATACAACTGATACACATGACCACACAGATGTGCAAAAGATAAATGATCTCCAACATCCATATTTCATGCTGAACCAGCACTCATCAATTGGTCCAGATCATCTCCCCCCCCCATATATATAATCAGTGCTTGGTTTATATTAATATAGTAAATCTTTAAACTTTGATGAACAGGCTACAACATTCTTCATTCTCCAACTCGTCAGCCATCCATATCAGTGAAAATCTGATGATGGCATATTCAAAACCTTTGTTTGCCAATTTTGTTGTCATGCCCATGTTGACTGTAAATCATTGTTACGTCTCATATGTAGGACCTTAAGATATTTAAATACAATACAGGCTGAATGTGTAATATTTAAATACAAGTATATTAAACATACTTAAGCTAGATGAAATAGGGAGATTAAAAGTCTATGTTCAAATCCCCTCTAATTACATCTAGCTTAAGTATATATACTATACTTGTATTTAAATATTACAGATGCAGACTGTATTCTACCCATCCCTCTTTTCTGTATTTAAATTATCTTAAGGTCCTACATATGAGGGGTCAGAATGACATGATCATAATAACAAAATTGGCAAACAGGGGCTTTGAACATGCCATCATTAAATTTTCAATGATATAGATGGCTGAAGAGTTGGAGAGTGGAGAACATTGAAGCCTGTCCATTAAAGTTTGAAGACTTGCTATTTTAATATAAACCAAAGACTGAGTACATATGATCTGGACTAACTGATGGGTGCTGGTTCAGCACAAAATTTATATATTGAAGATCATTTATCTTTTTCATATGTATGTGGTCATATGTGTTGGTTTTATAAAATGGAGTGAATGACTGAAGGGAGCTTAAAAGTCTGGTTTCAAATCCCCTCTAATTACATAAAAATGCTATTTATTTTTTTGTTTTTTATTTTCTTTTATTATTCCGTAATCTTCAAAATCTTATTAAATACAATGCCAAGATATTTAATTTTCTCTAAGTTTTCAATTTTCTGTCTTTTCCAATTTCAGATTCAAAATTGACATATTTATTACAATTAAATATTCAAGTTTTAAATATTTATTTTTTGTTGCAATTTTCTAATCATAAAGCCATTTCTTGGTCATCTGATGAATATCATTGCAACTCTGACCACTTTTGCAAGAATCCAGTTAAACATTTATAAACAACATAGACCTTAAGCTATCTTCTTTTGATAATTTTTTATCTAAAATAAATTTTTCATTTACATTTTCCCAATTTTCATTCTTGCCATTATCTTTATATAATTTGGCAACAGTTTTTCTAAAGTGTGCACATAGCAAAAATAAGAAAAACCTAAAGGCTCTTGTAAAAAAAAAAATCTATTTTAATAAGGTCAATAAATAGATTCACTGTTATTGGAAAAACAAATTAGATATGCACTTTGATTAAAATTCATTTCCAACTTTGCTACTGTTTCCATAACCAGCTTTATCTATCTATATATCTGTCTGTCCAGATGAATGTATTATTATATGACTGTCTATTTTACTATCTTATTTTGTTAATTTGTTTATTTATCACTCTATCTATCTATCTATTTAGCTGTTTGCCTAACTGTCTATCTAGCTATCATATCTATCTGTCTGTCTATCTATTTATTCATTTATTTATTCATCTATCTGTATTCTTTATCAATCTATTAACACATCTATCTTTTTACTTGTTCATTTATCTATATCTTTTTGTATATTTAAAACTCACTCAACCAAAACATATAAAGATATTTGAAAAAGACAAATGAACTTAAATATGTATTTCAGATTGAATCAACCTTCTTCAGTTATCCCAGGTCACAATCTTTTATAAATGTCTAAGAATAAACTCTAATTTAATAAATGTTAAGTAATAATCATTATAGTATTTATCTGAAATAGTAAAATTGTGAATGAAGAAAATTTGATACATATATAAAAATCTAATAATATCTCATATATCTATCCCTTTGTCTATTTATCTATTAACTTTTATCTGTCTATCTATTTATAAGCTCCTTTATGAACATGGTCTGAAGAATATGTAGAAAAACTTATATTTTGTCAAACATTTTAAAAATCTTGTTACAATGAACAAAAATAGTAATCTCTCTATCAGTATTTTCTAATTGTTGTAAATATAGTTTAAATATTCTGTTATAAATATTAATGGTACTAATATGATAGCTGGTACATGTCGTTTGATGGCCTTGTTGGTAGAACGAAATACATAAATATAACTGTACCAGGCCTAATTACTTCCTAATTACTTTCTTTTTTGCATTAAGTAAACAAACTTTTTTGTGGGGGGTTTTAAATAATAACTTTAAATTAAAATGAACAACGTAGTGTACACATTAATAAGTAAACGATCATACTAGTACCTTAACATACTAGTATAATAGTTGGTACAGGCCACTTGATGGCATTGTTACTGGCTATCACACTAGTATCATATTAACAAATATAAATTTTAAATTTTATTTCTTTTTGTTTGGCTTACAATCTTGATACAATATGTTAATTTTTGTTATGGTTTCTCTTTTCCTAAAATTTAAACAGAAATTTTCTGAAAGGCTTTTATATTTCAGATATGAAATAAAACAAAAATTTTAAAAAAATTATCCTTGTTACATAATCAATTGAGCCTAAAGTGTTAAAGAAAATGAATTTAATTTATAACATATGCCATTTCTATCATAAATATGAACAATACCAAAAATATTTAAACAGCAATTGTATATATTCTTGACCAATGCATTTTTATATTTATAAATTTCCCATAATATATATAATGTTTTATAATAAACACTTTAGAGGGATTTGAACTTGGGGTTTTCAGTCTATATTCATCCTCCATTCTATTTCAAACAACCAATACACATGACTACATATAAAAAAAATAAATGATCCCCAATAAATGTATTTTATGAAGAACCAGCACTCATCAGTTTCGGCAATATAATCTCCCTCACATATATACAATCAGTGCTCAGCTTATATTAAGATAGCAATTACCTTAAACTTTAATGGATATGTTTCAATCTTCTCATCCTTCCATCAAATCAACCATTCATTTTATTGAAAAACCAATGATGGAATGCTCAAAGACCTTGGTGGATTTGATTTGTAGTCACAGACCCATGTAGACATTATGTCAATTCATTTATTCATATTATTGGACCATTACTTGATGTAATGTCCACATGGATGTAACTACAATATCAAATATACCAAGAGCTTTGAGTGTTCTATCATTGGTTTTTCAATGAAATGAATGGTTGAATTATTGGAAGAATGAGAAGATTGAAGCCTGTCCATTAAAGTTTACAGAATTTCTATTTTAATATAAGCTGGGTACTGATTGTATATTTATATATGTGTGTGTGTGTGTGTACGGAAGATTATGATATGGCCCAACTGATGAGTGCTGATTCTGCACTAAATATGTGTATTAAGATCATTTATTTTTTTCATGTGTGTGGTCATACGTATTGGTTGTTTGAGAAGGAATGGAGAATGAATATAGACTGAAAATCAATCCTAATTTCAAATACCTCTTTTTACTGTAGTAAACATTCAGTATATTGAGTGAATAGGTTAATTAAATATATATTTGTATTTATTGTGAATTAAAAAGCTAAACATAATTATTTTCTTTAACCATAATTGAGGCTTTATATTTAATTTGAAATAAAAGTGTGGAAGTGTCCTAAAAGTAATTAATTCAATTCACTTCCTATAAATATTAATGATTTGAATTGATTAATTTTTAATGCCCATGCTTTTATTTGTGAATGCTCAGTAAATAAAAGCATAATATTGGTTTTACCTTTTTAGTATTGGGATATTTTTGCAATTATTATAACTTTAATTAAAACAAAATTTGAAAGAAAATTGCACATTAAAAATTGATTCCAGAACCATGTGCTTGCTTGCTGTTTTATCATCCTTGTCCTTAAAAAAAAACAAGAATTGTTTAATATGTATTTAAATGCTCTCAAATTCTTATCTAGAAACACCATAAGCAAAATTTGCCAATATAAAATTTTTCTGAGTTGTGCATTATGCCAGAATTAATTACAATGTTATTAGTATTCAAAGAAAGCTTATTCTTCAATGCAATTATATATAAAGTATGTAAATAAAGTACACATTCACCTAAATAAGATATTACTTTCTTCAAGTTCAAATTATTCTTTATCTACTTTGATACACCAATTTTTTTGGTTGTGCTTTTACATATAGTGTATTAAATGTTATGTAATATAAATTTATAATTTTATACATACACTGATACTTGTATATAATTTGCTAATAAAGTTTACATTACCAAACAACATAGATTCCTTTTTTTTTTTTTTCATATGTCAAATGCAATAAGATTTTTTTTTTTTCCGAAACAAAAAAATAAAATTTGTTTCTATTTATGTTTGAATTACCATAAATGCTCTTTATTTTAGTTTTTTTATTGTTACGCATCATTGAAAACTTTCTAAACACAATATCAACACTTTTAAAATTTGGTCCACTAAACTGCCTTGGGTTGTATAAACTATGTAATAATCCTGAAATATTTTATTGTCATATTACAGTGACATCAATTTCTAACATGTATAAAATTTGAAAGAAATCCGTTTGATAGAATTATGTTAAGCCTATATTTCAAAATTTATCCTAAACAAATAAACAAACAGGGTTTCTCATTTCAATAAAACTTTTAATAATAAACAAATGATATTTTATGATAAGTTCATTGTAATGAGTTAGTAATAAATAATTTCATGTTTTTATCCAAAATCATGATTACTAAAGTATGTCAGTTACGAATATATTGCTCATCATATAATCAGTTTATATTTTATACATTATTTGTGTGTACATTCATATGCATGTGCTTATTAAAGCAAAAATATTACAGTTTGTAATGAATAATTTTATAATTTCATCAAAAACAACTATAATAAGGATGCCAGTCACTTATATATATATATATATATTATACATAAAGTAGTCATTTTTATTTTGTACAATATTTGTATGTGTAAATACACATCTGTGCATAATCATAAGTGTATACAGTACAAAAAGAAATTGTAATGAAAATTTAAAATTTATAACCGGCATGTAGAAAACAGAAAATTTGCCTTTTTTATAGTGCCACTTAAAAATATTTCCATGACAGCTACTTTATTTTAAAATGTAAGAATATAATCACTCATAATTAGAAAATGTAATGAGTAGTTGTTTTTTTAAGCAGATATGTCTAAATTTTTATACATCCACTTGGTAAATAAATGGGCATGTATTCCACACACACAAATATTGGCTATGCATGGAAACATATTATTGTAATATTTAATGGAAATATTCATGACATTGTTTAACATATGAGGATTATCTCTTATTGATTTGTTTCACTAATGACGATTAAATTAGTTGTCATTATTTCTTTTCACATTCTTTCTATTTTCTTTTATTTTTCTATTTGGTCACTTAGGTCAGCATAGGGCATAGCCTCTTATGAATAAATTAGAAGAATATAAAATAAAAGTTGAAGGAACCATGGAAGAGTTGCTTGGGAATAAGTATAAGGACTGATCTAATATATCGAAAAAGTGGCAAATAGGGTTTTAGGTGATAATATTCAGAAGAATAAAAGTAATAGAAAAGTCAGAGTTAGTAAAAGTGTAAAAGTGAGGGGGGAAGCATGCAAAGAATATAAGTGTGCTATTAAGAACAAAGAAAGTGAGGAAGATGTTAATGCTAAATGGGAAAAGAGAAAAAAGTTGGCCAAAATAGATAATTATAGAGAGAGATTGAAATTGAATAGTAATTTGTTGGAGGATCTTAATAAAAGTGAAAGAGATGGGAGTAAAAAATTTTGGAAATACATTAAAAGAAGGAATGTAGGGGAGAGAGAAATAGTATTTCTAGATGATGAGGAAATAGAATGTAACTCTAGAGAAGAATTAGATATAATCTTAAATAAGTATGTAATGGATATAGAAAAATGTTAGATGTGAAGGACAGAGTGATAACAAACATGAAAGCATATAGTAATGGGAATATTAGGTTTGCAGAAAATGAACTGAATGAGGCAGGTAAGAAATTGAAAAGTGGAAAGGCAAGAGGTTTGGATGGATGGGCAGCAGAGATGATAATGAATTTAGAGTATAAAGCAAAATTAAAACTATTATTATGTTTTAATAAGACGGCACAGAGAGAGATTTTCAGGATAGTTGGAGTAATACAAGAGTAAAGCTACTATTTAAAAGAAAGGGTAAGGATCATAGAAAGTTAAACAATTAGAAACCGATAGTGGTTACATCAGTGCTATATAAAGTTTTCTCATATATGGTGGCTGGAAGGGTTGCAAAATGGATGGAAGAAAATAATATAGTGGGAGAAATGCAAGGAGTTTTCAGTCAGATGGTCATATAGGAGATAGTTTATTTGTAATTACACAACTTATGGATATGAGTAGGAATATAGGTAGACAGTTAGAAATGGTTTTTATAGATATAGAGAAGGTGTATGAAAGAGTAAATAAAAATAGATTATGGATAAGTTTAGTATATTTGGGAATGGATGGAGCTTTAGTGGATCTTATTAAAAAATTATATGAAAATAATTACTATACATATCAATTAAGGAATATGTAATCAGTTAAAAATAGGGTGGGATTAATGCAAGGATACCCTATGTCACCTATTTTGTTTTTGTTGTATTTGAGAAAAATGGGAAGAGCAGTAGAAAGACTAGGAAGAGGGGTAGAGATACCATTAATAGATGGCAAGGGAGTATATATATTATTGGGTCTTTTATTTGTGGATATCTTTTTGTGGGCAGAAAGAAGGGAAAATATGGAAGTTATGCTGAGGATATGTGCAAGAATGGGTGAAGAGATGGGTATTAAATTTAGTGAAGAAAAATCAAAGTAATGATGATTAATACTGGGGAAAGAGAAGACTAATAATTTTTATTGAGGGATATAAAGTTAAGTTTGGTGAATAGATATAACTACTTGAGAATCATCTTAAGTAATCAGAGAAATTGCTTGGATAAATGGGACAAAAATTGATAAATGAAGCAAAGAAAAGAAAGGGATTCATAAAAAAATTAACAGTGTTCTCATATAATAAGTATGATGTAGCTAGAATTGTATGGAAGGGAATGGCAGTAGCAGGGTTAACATATGGTAATGATGTGTTATGTGTTAGTAAAGTGATATTAGATTACTTAGAAAAAGTACAAAGAGAAGTAGAAAAAGATGCATTAGATACAAATGTGTGGATGGCAAAGAAGGCAATTCAAGGAGAAAAGAGATGGTCAAGTTTTTATATGAGAGATGCAAAAAGCAAAATGAAAGTGTTCAGTATATTGCAGTTTATGGATAATAAAAGAATAGCCAAAATAGTATTTAATTGGGTTATGAATAAAGGACAGGCAATAAGATGTGTGAGAAAGAATGTGATATGTAGAAGATTTGGATAAAGAATTTATGTCAGTATACTTATACAAAAGATGGGATTGTGTTAGAAGAATTGTTGAGCGTTATAGAGTTGAGGAATGGAATAAAAGAATAGATGCATTAATAAAAAATAGGGAATTGGAAAGATGGAAAACTAGTATGGAGAGTAAAAAGAGTTTAAGTATATAGAGAAGTAAACAGAAGATTGGAAGTTAATTTATGATAATAGCAAGGAAAGTAGTTTACTGTTTAAGGCTCAGGGGATTTTAGCAACAAAAGAATATACAGTACACATAAATGGAAAAATGTGGGTGATTTAGTCCACAAGTTGTGTAAGGAAGGCATAGAAAATATTATGCATCTGTTAATTGAATGTAAATGCCTGAAAGCAGAAAGAGTACAAATAATGAAGTTGTGGAAGAATAAATATAAATAAAATTGTTATACAGAAAGTGTGTTATTGTTTTTTATGCTGGGTTTGGGAAAAGATGAGGAGATTTATATATAAAGGCCATGGAATTGAAAAAGATTATGTTGTGAAAATGGGATGGAGCAGGATAGAGAAGAATATGGGAAACTTAGGGTGAAGAATGAAAGGGGAAATTAAAATGGCTAACAAGTTTATCTGGGTATAGTTGCTGAAAGATTCCTGACTCCATATAAGATGTCATACTGCATAACATCACATGATACTAGTCACCTCTGCCCTACCTGTTACAATGGAATTGTGTGTTTGCATTATATTTCTGCCCTTTAATTGCATGCATTGATATTCTGATTAAAGTTTTTTGTTGTTGTTTTTTTTTGATATTGTTGTTGTAATTGTTTCTAACTTTTTATTTGTCTTTTTATCTACTTTTTTCTTTCTGAAGTTGTAAATAACCTTCTCATTTATAATTAAGCTATTAATAATGATAAAGATTATCAACCCTTGGCTTTTTTTCTGAAATGTTTTCAAAAGTAAAATATCGTTTGCCATTGATCTTCTGAATCAAAATTCTCTTTTTTTTTTCTTTCATTTATTAAATTGTAAGAGTTCTGGAGTTTTTAGAATCTTTCTTTGATTTTTTTTTATTTTATAAAATAATTCTTTATTTTATTGATACTTTTTATATATTTAGGCACATCAGCATTTTTATCGTTTCAAGTGGATTCTTCTTAACCAATTTTGTTCTTTATTTGTTTTAATTATTCTTTCTAAATAAATAAATTCAAGAAGTAATTCTCACGTTCCAAGTACTCTTTTTCTATTCAAATAATTAACTTCTCCATCTGGGCATTGCGCTGCAGGCTGGTGTTCCAGGCAGAGACCCTAAATAATATATCCACAGCATTTTGGTAGATCCTAAATAAAGAAATGGATATGCACACTACTGACCCCTTCACAGCTGCACAAACCTGGGACTCCATTGCATTCAGATAAAGCTCTTCCACAACTTCACCATTTGTCGGGTCACTGTTGACTAAATGTTCCCAAAAAGGGGAGAAGCCAATCAAGAATAAACATAATCTTTCATACTAATGAACAAATGTACACATCAACACTTCTAAACACATCATAATCTTAAACCACTCAATCAGCAATGCACTAAATCTAGAAAACTGAAACATGGATGCTAATATTACCTACTAATAGGACTTTAATCTTTCCTGCTGCATTTGGGGGGACAGAAAGAATGAAATTTAGAGAAATCATGCTTCTATGATTTATTTTTGAAACATCAATCAAATCACAAATGTTTCCTGGACAAAAAAAAATCAAATCAAATATGAACCTTTTTCCTTTTTTACATGCTATTCTATAACTTTTTGCTTGTTTTATGCTTTTCAATCTGTATTTCTTTGGTCTAAATAAATTTGTTTTTGAAAGTAAATAGAATCAAAAGATCGTTCTAGAAAATTTTTTAAAAATATGCTTTTTTTTTTTTTACAATATCATGTTGATGTATAAAGAACCTGTTTGACATTTGTATTCATTTAAATATTTTATTAATCTTAGTGTTTCTTGCACTCCCAATCATATTTTTATATATTCACATCCTTTCTTATTTTTATTTTTTTACTTTCTATTTATACCGTACTTTTATTTATTCTTATTGTTTTTATCTTCAAAGTACTTCAAGTATGCTTTTTTCTTCTTATGTTTTATTTTAACAATCTTTTTATTCCAACATGTTGATTTCATACTTTCATATGTCAACTTGAATATTTTCTTACTTTCAAGTTATTTCAGATATACTTCTTTATTCTTATGCTTTATTTTAGCAGCCTTTTTATTTCATCATGTCAACCAAGGTATATCCAACAAAATATTCATTTACAAATGCTTATATTTTTTATATGTTGTATATTCACTTAAATATGTTTATTATTTTCTCCACTCATGACAGCTTTTTCTCCAATTTTTTTATGTATTTGTTTTACATTCATCTTTATACTTTTTGAATTAAATTTTTTATTTGTCTAAAAAAAATCTTTAGACTGACTGATTTAGCTTTTTTAAATAGATTTGTAAAATACTGTAAAACTTTTCATAACCCACCATTGTTTTTACTATATTTAATCTTTGAATTGAATTTGCCATCATATAGATGGTGTTTTTGTGTATATCTTTATGGGAAAATATATTTGACACTTTTATATATATATATATATTGATCCAAAGCACATATTTCTCTCTAATGATTTTTTTTTTACATTTAACCACTTAATCTCTCAACCAATCCCATTATCAAAACACACCTAAAACAACTTGTACTGTGTCTTTATTGGCTACAGTTTTTAGAATTTGCTTGAGAGCTGTTGCAATTCATTTTTCATTTTTAATTAAATATCTTATTTATATTTACCAATATCTGAACTCTGATTGGCATTCAAGTTGGGTTTTTTCCCAATCCAACACATGCTATACCAATCTTTTACTAATCAATATAAATAATTTTATAATACTTTTGCTTTCCTTACTCTACTAACAATACAAATGACTACAGTTTCTACCATTCATGTTCCTTTATTGATTCAAAGAATATGTCTGTATATGTATTATAATTTACTGTTTCTGCTAATATTTCTTTCTTTCTTTTTTTTTTTGAAATTGTGAATGTTTCCTATTCCGAATTCAAAATACATTTGTGCTTTCTTTTTTTTTTCCATGTGTCAAAGCATCGGCTGGGAAGTGAACCCGGGACACCACTCGGCCACCAATGCATTCAAAATCCATTTGTGCTTTCTTGAGGTTATTTTTAAAATAATTATTTTTTAATACTTTAGCAATCATTTTATCATGGAAGTTATATTGAACTTCCATGTAAAAGTAAATGTAAGATATGTTTTTTCTGGAATATCTGCTATGGACTGTACAATTCAGGAGGTGGCAATGATAGATATATTACTGTTGGTAAAATGACTTGAATTTGAATTAATTAACTAATATTTTATACTATCATATTAAAAGAATTTGTCTAGAGCATCTTAACCTAGATATTATTCTACTATATTAATGATGAGTTCTCTAATCTATTTTACTTTTTTAATATATTCAATTTTACTCACTAATTTTAAAATTTTCTAACATTAAAATATTTCCATGCATTTTTGCAATATTGTTTGATCTGTTCAAAAATCCTCTCCTTCTTAGTCAGAATGGAAATTTATTGGTTTATAAATCTGGAGTTTTTGTGTTATTAATTTTATAATTCTGATAAACCATTATTCTCAACAATGTTTTTTTTTATTTTTAAGGCATCCCATTCTATTTGCTTATATATATTTATAACTTTATGATATATTTTATTCATCTACAGATCTTCAGATTGTCTCATCACTTTTCTTTCTAACTTTTCAATGTCTAACAATCTCCATTTAATACTAAAAGAAATTTTTTTCAATATGTTTAATCTTGATTCATTTCTAATACACTATTGTAAATCGTTAAATAAAAGGGCACCTTCAAATACTAACATAAGTTCATATTTCCAGATTTTTGCACTTTCTGCTTTCAATCATCATCCTAACTGCCTTGGTCGATGATTTCAGATTGTGAGATATGATGTCTATAAATTGTTTTTGTCTCCTGCAGGAATAAATATAAAATGGAGATTGAATGTTCACACAAATAATGTACATTCTATCTTTACAAAATTAATATTTGAATTTGACTTTCAAGAAAAAAGATAGTGATATTTTCATGGCCTAAATAAAACTTTAACCAGGAATTTGCCCCAGCAAACTTCCCTTAAGGCTGCAGATATGGATCTTTTCAAAGTATAGAAAACTTGTATTTGCAATCATAAACATATATACATATATAAATCAAAAATTCCAATAACTAACTGGACATATATATATAAATCATAATATACTCATCCATGTATGCCTATATATCCAATAAATATTTCAATAACTACTATTAAAGCCACATCGTATAAAGATAAAAAATGGATCAACCCAGCATTTATATCTGTCTTTGATTTTTAAAAAACGTTACATGTAAATCCTGATAATTTAAGGAATGAAATTTACACTATTGAAAAGTCATCTTACTACAAATTAGGCAACAATTAAACGTTTGAAGATAGATTAATAATTAATAAATTTTAAAATCAGTCAACTTAGACTACCAGAAATAGAGCTTTAATATTATTGAAATATTTATTGATGATCTTTAGACCTGCATAGCTGGATGTAATTGTGTGGTATATATAAAGAATTGTTTTCTTTCGCCTTGTTAACTACGATAATACTATTTATTAAAACGGGGGGGGGGGGTGTGTGTGCAATAATTAGATGAGGATTTAAACTTATAGGAACCTCACATATGTAAAAACTTAAAAAGTGGTAAACTTTTGTATTAATAATTGAACTTAATAAAATGTTGTTTCTCTTCCTCGCCCCCTCCTCCCTCTCTCTCTCTGGAAGATATGTTAAATTTACTAGGCAAAAAGGCTTTCTATAACTAAACAACTAATAGCATTTGGTCAATGTAGATGATAGTTTGCTACTACTGATCATTCACTTAACATAGTTTGTTGCAATATCTTAATATTTAGAGCCACATCATAAACTTTAATTAAGATGTATAAACAATAAGCCAAAAATATGTGTTTAATAATGTTTAAAAAATCATATAAAATATATGTGTGTACTTACATACACATGTTTGCGGTAAATATTAACAAATTAAACCGAAATGTGAGATGATAAGATGAAAAAGAGAAGGATTAACCCTTGGGGAAGTTGTGTAAAATTTATAATTTAAATATTCATTCTATAAAAATACCAGCAGTTAAAAAAAAAAAAAATGCATGTTTTTTTTTTTAATATTAGCCTATTTCTCTTTTATTTTACTTAAACAAAACAACAACAACAAAAGAAAAGAAAACATATTAATTAAATTATTTAAAGTTATAAATTTGATTAATTGGTCCAACTTTACTGGTATTTCATATCTCTGAAATTTAATATTTCTTTATTAATAACTTTTCATTTTTTTATACAACTTTTTTTTTTATTCGTCTTCATCTTTCTACTATTATCATTACATCCGTAGAATGCAATCTTATGATTGGTTCTTAAGTAATGACTGAGAGTGACAAGAATTCTGGGAGTTAGGGGGGTGTCATATTGCTAGATAGGGGTATATAAACCCCGGGTTACTAACACTCAACAGCTGCTTGCAGTGTGCCATATGTGCTAGCACTGCGCGCTCATTTTTGGATTATTGTTCAGTTGGAGTACGCGAGCTTCTATAGCTTGTTTCCAACCATACCGTAGTCATCATGCACGGGATAGCCAAAACTTTGTTTTTGGCTGCTTTACTAGCCTTGTCCGTAAGGGCACAGGAAGATTATGATGAAGTAGAAGGTAAGTTTGATTTTTTTGGTTTTAATTTTCAATTTCAGATAAAACACATAGATCTAACTTTTTTAAAACTAACAAGTAAGAAAGTAATCTTTCTTTTTAAATACTTATATTTGAAATTAAACTTTAAAAACTTAGATTTACTAATGTAAAAAAGCAATATTCTCAAGACTAAGATGAGTTTTGTTGTTTTTTGTTTTTGCCGAAAATGGGTTTGACTAGAAATTTAATTACTGTCTGGGATATAAAAAAAACCCGAGAGAGAGATCATTGTCATTTAATAGCTTAATATTTTCAAAATTGTAACCTATATACCAAAGGAAGTTCTTATGTATTATCTAAGAAACAATTACGAAATTATGAACACTGGTTTCAGAATAAAGATTATTTTTTTAAATTCCGAAAAGTATCTCATTTAACATCTATTAAGCGCAAAGAAACAGTTTTTTATATATAAAAAAAAAAACTTTTGATGTTATTTGATATAAATATTTTGCTAGATTGCTGGTTTTTTTTAAAAAAAAAACATTCTTATCATATACGCACAATTCTTTTTCAGTTAATTTGTAAATTTCTGGAGATTTTTTCCCCCTTCAACCGAAAATGAAGTCAATGAAGTTAAATTATAATATGAATCTAACAGAGAGGCAGTCATATCCCAGGAAACGACCACCCCCACAGAAACATAAATTACATTTATAAAACTGTTTGTTTAGTTAATAAAGTGGGGAAGAGACTACAAAAAAAAAAAATCAAGCTTAAAACTTTTCAGCAGACATTGTTAATGCATACTTAAAATATAAACAGATAGGCTTTTTATGACTATATTTTATAATGCAATAAAAAAAATACATTTTGTGACTCCGTATAGTATTTGCAATGGGAATATAGTGCCGCTGATACTAAAATAGCATTTCTCGCCATTGTTAAATGCTAGTGATAATTTGACAACAATTTGAGAACTATATCTGCACGAAACTTTTGTCACATATCTCGCTCCCCTTATAGTTCTAGGTAAAGTTAGTAAAGTATTAAGATAATGTTTTACAATCATCACAATGCAAGGGACTTATGCTAAGTTAAGCAAATGATGGTAAAGCACAAATGAGCTATATTAACCAGTGGAAGATTTTTGTTTTTATCTGACTTATGAATCATGTGCTTTAATAGCAGCCACTTTACCTCAGAATCAAACAATTCAAAACATGAAAAACACTAATTTTAATTAATAGCGTAATGGCCTTAAACCGCTTCAAGTATAAGCGATTTCATTTACCAATGTCAATGATTTTGAATTTATCAAATCTACTTGTTGGAAAACTTAAAATATGGACATTGTGTCTAAATAGCCCACTGCAGGGCAATATTCTCCAACAGTTCCCACAGCAGAACAGTAATAGAGAAAGCATTATTCAACAGACTTATTTCATAACTATACTTCTCCAGAAGACTCTTTTATAAGAACAGTTAAGAAAGCATTACTTTCCAGTCTTATCAATTAAACATTTTCTATCCTTGCTTTATCTTTTTAGTTAAGAATATCTATATATATTCATTTACCACCAAATATTGAAGGGTTATCGAATTACTTGGGAAGAAAAGTCTTAATATTGTTTTGAACATGAAAATTTTTCAAATTTTGCGCATTTGCTCATCATCTCCTTCCAGTCTTTATTAATTAAACACAATATAATTATATACATATACCAAAATATAGTGTTTCACGGTCCTACAAAATAAATAGCAATCGTTAGTTACCTTGAATACAGTATTGGTTTTATAGCTAATAGATAAAAATTATAACGAAAGGGGGTGGAATTATTTTAAGATAAATTCTGGAGAAAAATAGTAATAACTATAAAGCAAAACAAAATAAGTTCATCCGTGAGAAATATTACTTCTTAGATAAATTATAAATGACAAAAATTAAAAATTGGAGTTACCGTTGATAGAATATTATATCAAGAAATATATAAATGATTTCCGTGAGGGAAAAAAAATCATTAAAAATTGATATTATTGATGGAATTTTCTGGAATCTCTTAGTATAGATAAGTTTAAATACTATTAAAGTTTTTTTTTAAAATCCAATTTTAAAGATATTGAAGAAGAAAAAAAGAAACATTAAAAAAAAAAAAAAAAAACATTTATCGCAAAAAAATGTTTCTTAAACTGAATAATAACAATTTTTATTTGTTTAGCAATTGATATGCGACCAAACAGATGCTGTTTGTTTTTTAGCTCTATTTAATTAATTAATAATAAAATAAATAAAATACTTCTAGGTACTTTGAATCCAATCTTGTTGAAAGAATATATGAGTGTGTTTGTGCGTGAGTAATGTGTAATCAATCATTTATACAAGCATCTATATAAAAATTATATTGTTGCAGCAGATTTTCTAACATTTTTATTAAATAAAGTAATTTTAAAAAGTAATGACATTAAATTACAACTAAGTGTGATGTAAAATGACTTCTCCTTTAGATAAGTGAAAAGTTTCTTGGCATAAAAACAAAAATACTCTGTCAGCCAAATGATGATGAGATGGAGTAGACTGTAAAATGGATCTTTCTGGATAATTTATTGTAAAAGAACTTTTGCTTGAGTAGAAGCCTTTTTTTTTTTGGATATAACTATATTCGGCTAAGGAGAAACTCACCTTACATTATATCACATATATTTATAATTTTAATAATAATGTATAACGATATATACCATTAATCAAGAAATGAGAATAGCCGAAATAAAGTTAAAGATGGGTACTCAATAGCTAATTTGAATATTATATAAAGTATATTGTTTTAATAATTTTGCTAACATTTATATGCTTGTATCAAAAGTTTTTTTAAACTTCAAACGTTCGACATTAAAACCATGAGAATTGTAAGCTAGACAACATACATATAAATAATCCAAAAGTTTTAGTCTTTCCTGAGTTTATTCACTTTTTGCCAGTTCGATCAATAAGCTTTCCGAAGGCAAAAAGTTCAGAAGAAATATTATGCCTAATTCAGTGACTGCTGCTGTGATATATATATATAATGTGAATTATTAATTAATAAAACCAGTTAAGTTTGAATATCATATAATAGCAAAAATTAAAATAATAATAATAAATTAACAAATAGAAATGATTGGAGGGCTGGGGAATGCTGTGTAAACGTTTGAGCATGAAAACCATAATGAAGCATAATCTACAGTTTAAAAAAATATTTTTTCTTTTCAGATCTGTCTGAAGAGTAAACCGAATATATTAAATTACTACAATTTAATCTACAAGTGTCAAACTTCCTGTAATCGTATCTCAGACATGGTCCACTTTAGAAAAATATATTACCGATAATTACTAATCATTTATTAGGATAGAAATTATTATATAATTCCTAGCCCAGATATACACTTTAAATTCTGTTAAAGATTAATATATTTGTTGTTGTTTTTTTAATATTAAACATAACTACATGATGTCATTAATCTAACTTAGGCTCTTCTTTTCAGTAATATTTTATTCTGGATGAATTCGTTTTTCAAGTTATCCCAAACCAATTATATTATTAAATTTTAGCATTAAATCTAAACATCGAATAATGATAAGAATTATGATAATACTATGAATTAAAGAAGATTAAAAGCTATAAGAGGCAAAATAATTAGCATTTACAATTCTATTTAGGAACAACGAATTATAATATTAATCAAAAAATCTACTGTGAAGGATATCATAACTTAATAGCTAGTACATACATTTATCATGCCTATGAACTAGAACTTGAATTTAGGCCAGTTTTAAATGTTTAATTTACAAGCAAATTTAGATTTTTTTTCAGGTAACTGGACAATAATCAAGTCTTCTGATTCTGGTCAGAAAATGGATACTATTATTAGTTAGAAGATGAAGATCAGATTAATATGGATAATAAAATAAATGTCTACGAGATGTCTTTAAAAAAAACTATGAAAATATGAAATTGCTTTTGCTATTAATGGAAAGTCAACATTCTTAGTGTAATTTTTAAAAAGATCTGTTGCAGTATTCAACTTTCTAATATAATCTGTCAATACACTTAAATTGTAATGGTAAAATGTCATCTACACAACTATGAATGTATGCACATCTCTAATTGATGATAAAGACTGCATTAGATTACAATCCTAATGTTCTTTTTCTAGCAAGTATATGACACTTACTTGACCAATCCAGATTATTGTTGAACTTTTATCTTCCAATTAATATCATGATGCTTATTTTCAGATTAATATTGGATGGCTGTTTGAGTTAAATATGATATGAGCTGGCTACTTAAAAAAAAAAATTAAGTTTTTAGGAACATTGTCAGTTATTTGGGTGAACATATCGCTCCCTTTTGGATTTGATCTGCAAGTCATGTGCTTTTTTAAAAAGTGCATTAATCTATAGTTATTACTTTTAATGCATGTCAATTTTTATTACAAATAAATAAAAAATCAAAAATTTGATTAGTTACATCAAGGAATCTAAGCACTACACGCATTCGTCTGTATTGTCACCTAAATTGATTTAATATAAATACTGAATTTCAGTTTTCCTGATGTCAAAAAAACAGACAAAAAAAATGCTTTGAAATGCTAAAAAGACTGAAATGTACTGTATTATATAAAATAAAACAGAAAAAAGATACTGTATTTAATGTCCTAACTGCTGCGATTACTAATATGTGTATGTATGCATGCATGTACGTTACGTCATCTACTTATTAGTGGTAAGTTATGTCTTTACTTGTTATCATTTGATACATTAATGATCTAGAAAGTATTTTTTTTTATTAGACTATAGCTTAATATCTTATTCTACTTAATCAGCATTATATATATATTACATATTTCATTTTAGAGAAAGCCTGTGTCTATGAAGGAATGACCTACACTGCCGGTGACACATGGTCACCTGACCCCTGTACATCATGTACCTGTATTTTGTCTAACGTAATTTGTGAAAAGGAAGAATGCCCTGAGCTGACCTGTAAAGAAACTTATGTTCCTTTTGGAGAGTGCTGTGAAGTTTGTTATGACGATCAAAGTAATTTTTTTATCTTTTTTTTAAAAAAAAAAACAAACATTTAATTAAAAAAAAAAAAGTTAACGTAATTTTTTTTTAAAAAAATTAAAATTAAAAACAATCATCTCATTCTAAGTACTAATTATTAAAAACATATTTTCGTCTATAGCATTATGTTTTTATCTTGTGTTTATTTTGTTCTTTAACAGCACGGCCCGACGAACCAACAAAGGAGGTAAGAAATTGAATTTAATATTATCACTGTTATTAGTATAATAATGATGAATAAATAAAATAAAATTAGCTTTTTTCTCACTTCCGTTAGACCGTACCTATATATGATAAATCGCTGTTTTGAGCGATTCAAACTCTTTTTAATGCGATAAAAGTTCCATATACAGTATTGGTATTTATATTCTATAGCGCGTGTGCGCGCAGGGGTAGAGTTATAGACTTATAAATAAATGTTTCTGAATTGATCACAAACTAAAGAAATTTGTATTGTAGATGATAGAGTCAAAACAAATAACAATAAAAAAAATATTACTAACAAAAAAGAAAATTCTTAGTTTCAAAGGCCTAGTGTTTACCCTAGAGTCGTAAGGTCTTCCGATGATTCCAGTTCTTCCTTTCCCAATGCTCAAACTTCTTATGGCACTTTCAGGGTTGGAACTTTTTACAAACTCTCTAACAATTTTTAATTCCAAATATATATATATTAAATATTACTAACATAATCAAATATTTGCTTATTAAATATGTTTAAGTCATATATCCACGATGACTTGGAATTTGATAAGCGGTGAATAAAATTTGATTCCTTAAACTTCAAGCCATTCAATAATTGGTTAGTAAATGGATATTTAGCTATTTTTCAACTATAAGAGTAGAGCAATGAGGGAAAACTGATAAAACCTCATCACTCGCTGTTGATTATACTGATGAGTGATACTTTTTCCTTTACTGTTCTTTTTTTGGAAAATTGTTGAAAAATTATTTTCGCTACAGTGACTACTTAAAAGTGATTTTTTCTACTAAGTATATATAATATCCCACAGAAGGGGAAAAACATGCTAGCATCTATCTAGCTGCAAATATTAAGAAAGAAAAATAATCACTAATTGATCAGATTAATCAACTATCACTTGATAAAGGTTTTTATATTTTGTTTTTTCTTTTAGCTTTAATCTCCGTCTAAAAAACTGTTAGCTACTAATCCACTGACTAATATTGAATAGCGGAATTAGAATTGAGAACTTTTCAACTAGATCTCTCAAATTATGACAAGCTTGGCCACAACTACTATGTTTCAAGCCTATAATATATATATATAATGATTTTTGACTATATATTTTGTGGGAAATATATTTTTGTTCAAAATGTGCCTCTTCTCATAACAGGCATTGCAATTTGTATAAGTAATTAATTTGTGGTATTTTTAATAAAAATATTTATTTAATTTTGTAACAAATCATATCTTCTTAATTTCACAAAAATAATTTAAGACTTTTAAAAAGTTAACTTATTCAATAAATCTCATGAAATAAATGTGTGTTAGAACAACAAAATTTAAGCTGTTCAATGTATATCTAACTATTATATATGACATAAATCTGAAAGTTTGTTTATTTGTTACTTGATAATTCAACAAGTATTGCACTAATCTTGTTGAGTCTTGCATAATTCTCTTTTTTTTGGGGGGGGGGGGGATTATATATGATATAGATTTTTGTTTTATGACACTCAATTGTTTAATTTTTTTTGTCAATTTACTATTAACATTAATAAAGCCATGGATACAGAATTTGAAAGTTTGTACTAGCAATGGTCACTAGGGAATTTTTCATCATCTAACAA
This sequence comes from Epiperipatus broadwayi, assembly GCA_028023455.1. Lineage (NCBI taxonomy): Eukaryota > Metazoa > Onychophora > Udeonychophora > Euonychophora > Peripatidae > Epiperipatus > Epiperipatus broadwayi. The sequence goes on from JAQFVV010012548.1 coordinate 2,336,498, forward strand.
ATTCAAAATTATCAATATATTATTTCACTGGGTATATTAAGAAGATTGGAGCAATATTTGTATAGTTATTAAGTAACTAACAAACAATAAACAACTCATTCAAATTTATATATATGGCTAATAAAATATGCCTGAAGAATAATTTAAAATATTGTAGTGGACTGATTGTTAATTTATTATATAAGCTGCTATTATTTTTAAAAGTAAGTAATTTAGAAAAACCATGCGCAAGAGATTGATTATCTGCACTTTCCAAACTTTACAAATATATTAAAGAAATTATGTACAGAAGTGAGTGTAAACAAAAGTGTTATAGTAGAATTCATATATTACTAAAAGGATTAAAGGATTTGCAGTCGACAACCAAGATAAATACTAGAGCTTTAAAATAAATAATTCAAGAATGTGTAAATTGAAGATAGCTCTATTTTGAGTACATTATCAGTAATCCTTTAATCTTTATCATTATCTTTATTATATATGAAAAGTTTGTTTGCTAAGCTGTGGTTTTTTGCTTTAAGGTATTTGTTTTAAAAATTTAATAATTTTATACTAAAAGCAGTATACATATTAAATGATAAATGCCAACAGATAATTGGTTATAATATGTAAATCACATCTCCACAGTCTTTATATTTAAATAAACCAACTGAATATCAGAAATCTGTTGTCAAACAACTCTACAATTAGCTGATAAAGGGAAACCATTTATCATCTAATTGTCATGTTGTCTTGACAATAGATTGCTGTTGATTTATTTAAGCATGAGAGCTGGCAATGTGATTTGTATGTGTGTATATATATATTATGGTGACTTTGCTAAATTTAAATACAAGAATTTAGCACCACATCTATCAATAAAAATGTTCTAAAACTGATTCTGATTCCAATTTAGTTTTTTTAAAATCATGAAATGAAGCAAGCCACTTATTTAATTATGTAATTGGTATTATGTGTGAATAAAGTGATAAGAGAAAATGATAGATAAAGAAAGCATAATTCATATTCAATTCAAGCAATATTCTCAATTAAATGTTTCAATGACATCCATTAAATCATAATTGGAAGTTTAATTAAGAAATATGTTATTTTATTTTAAGTAAAATCTTTATTAACAAAAACAAAAATTATATACATTTTTACAAAGAAATGTGTTTTAATTTGCACAACATTATTTAATATTGATGCTACTTTACTTCTAATGAACTTGGAGTTTATTTATATATTAAATGACCAGAGTAGTTTTATTGTATTCTCTTTGAAATATAAATAGAGTATGTAATACAACAGAAAAAAAATTTATTCAACACTCTTTATTTCTAAGTGTAGAAATATTAATCTTTTACTTGACCACCAGAATAATAAACCATTGAATTATTCAGTATAATATGATATGGAAAATAGATCCATGTTAAATTTTATGACATAGCTCTAAAATTGAATTACATTATTATTATTATAAACTTTATTAAGAAAATGGCAGACAGTAGCAAACTGTTATTGATAGTAATTAAATATTCTGTTGCTTAATTTTTCAATCTGTCTTAGGTAGAAAAATTAATTTATATATATTAGAAAATATTATTTATTAAGCTTGAGCAGTTCATAATTAAAATGAAAGGCTGAAACCTTCTTGCATGCACATTTAGAATGCTTATATAACAGCCAATCAGATGTAATAATGAGTGCATAGGCAGCTCTCAAGTTGCAACACAAGACAGAGATTTTATAAGAAAAAGGTGTTTCCACTTTCTTCTTTATTTAAATTTCTAAATAAAGAAGAAGGTGGAAACACCTTTTTCTTATAAAATCTCTGTCTTCTGTTGTGACTTGAGAGCTACTTATACAATCATTATTTATATCTGATTGGCTATTATATAAATATATTAGAAAAATAAAAGAAAGAAATTTTAAAACAAAATCATAGTCAAATCTATGTAAATCATGAATAAATTTTTTCTCTACTACAATTGGCTTTAATAGTTGATTGATTTGTTTTTAAATAAATAATAAAATCCTAAAATTGAGTTAAAAGAGTGATAAGTAATGGAAAACTACCATGGATAATGATTAAATATCCATTGTTTGATCATAGAATTTCATTGCTTAGATATTCAATCTGCCCTGGCAGTATCATAAATATAAAAAGTTTTCATATATATATATTGTAGCCAACCAAAGGACCTAAGGGAGAACCAGGAGATGCTGCTGTGAGTATTATTATTATCTATTTTATGTCTATTCTGAATTAAACTACTATCTATATATATATTTTTAATTCATTGTTTCTTTATTTTTTGCATATGTATAGTACTTCATAATAATCATATAAAAATCTGAATTAGTATTGAGTCTTTATGTATTTATTTATCATTATATATTATATATGTTTGGGTAAAATACCTTCAATGAATTGTAAGTACATTTCTCCAAAGATTTTTCTAATAGGGAGAGAAAATTAGTTTTACAATATCATTTGTATATAATTTAAACATAAGATGATACAATAATTTTTATTAAAATTTGATATAAAGTAAGTAATGACACGTTACCATTTAATAATAACCCACTGATTGATTGCAGTAAGTGCTTAGCCAAAAGATTCGTTGGTGTTATAAAACTTGCTTTAGATTAGATTTCTTATCATAATGATAAGAATTTTGATGAAAAAATATTTATTTAAAATAAAAATTACTATGTATATAAAAAAAAATCAAATGTATATATACATTTATTAAAATTTGGTATTTTTTATGTAATAGCTTATCATCTTATTTTTCATGTTTTTGATTTAAAACATTGATTTTGACTAAACAGCTGCATATATAGTAGAGGGGTTTTTTTTTCTTGCAGTTTTAACATACTTCAAAATAGATTATCTCAGATCAAGACAATTTTCTGTTAATTTTAGTGCTAGAGTGAATAAATTAAATACTAAATTTCACATCATATTTTTATATGATTATAATGCAGTATAATACATATCTACACTGCAAACATATATACAGAAACAATATATACATGCATATACATGACATAATACTTAATACAGAAGTTGAAATAAATGTCACTAGATTAAAGAGCTAACAATGTTTCTTTCATACTGTAGTAAGTTAAAAAATTAGTGATGTTATATTGGTCTTACATTCTCAGCCAGATGAAAAAAATGTCTGATTATGAGGATTAAAATGCACAACTATGTGATAATCACTGATTTTTAAAACTTACAGTAGATGTCACTAGAGTAGAGATTACTCCTATTTATTATTATACATATATTATTTATTTACAGCCAATTATTCCCGGACCACCTGGTAGTGCAGTAAGTTGTTTATTAACTTTTCAAATGATTTTATCTCATTTTTATTAATTTCATCTCAAGAAATCATTGTTTTATTAATTTAATAATAACTTTCTGTTTCAATGCTAATAATTTTTTATAATCTTTAATTCATATGTTATCATTTAGGGAAGACCTGGAGATCCTGGACCTGAAGGACCTCCTGGACAACGAGTAAGGGATTATAATATAGTTGGTAGATGTTCTTTCTTTTTTTATTTCAGTTCTATTTTGATAACTTAGTTGTTGTTGTTTTTTTTCATATTTTAGGGTGATCCTGGAGTTCCTGGTACACCTGGACATCCTGGAAATCCTGGCCAACCTGGAGTTCCAGCCGAAGTAAGATTACTAATAATATATTATTTTAAAACTTATCACCTGCATAATTATATATACTTATAATTTCTTTTAATATTTTAGCCTGCTCAATGGCTTCAAAATCTGCAACAAATTAGTGGAGCTGGTGATAAAGGTCCAGATCCCATTTTAGGTGCTGGACAAATTTCTTACATGCAGGCTCAAGTAGTAAGTAAAATGAAAATTATTTTTATCATTCATTTTTTTTCTAAAATGTTTTCTTATATATGTCTAATTCTTTTTAAAGGGACCCATGGGACCCAGAGGACCTCCAGGACCACCTGGATCTCCTGTAAGTAAAATATATATTTTCTTCATATATATAAGTTATCTCCTCTGACTATTATAGTTTTGTTAATATAAAATCGTTAACATATGTTCCTATGTAGTTTACTGCAGTTGACTAATAGCTTATTTGGAACTAAAGATTCCAAAGTCAATTATCAGGTATGTAAATGTGAAGAAAAAAACACTTTTAACTCAACTGAAAGGAGTTGTTATATTCATATTGCACTCAATTTTCCATTATAGTGATTGGACATATGATTTTTTAATGCATTCTATGGGTCAGCAGTATAAAGTGCTCATTAAAGGTTATGCTATAACTCTAAATATCATGCTGCTAAAATAAAGTATATTTAAGGGAAGGCAAGAAATGAAAATATATGGTCAATGATAATCAAATTATGTCACTTGGTTACAGTATTTCTTTCTTAACTACTTAATGTATCTTGATATATATAGAGAGACAATAATCTTTAAAAAATTGAAATATTTATTCAATACTTAATATTCAATTTTTAAATGTATTTAAAGATTTTTTTTTAAAAAAAAAAACAAAACATTTTTATCTTTTAAACTGATTTCTTTTAATATAAATTTTGCAATTAATTTAGGGTGTTCAAGGATTTCAAGGACAACGTGGTGATCCTGGTGAAGCTGGACCTGCTGTAAGTTTGCCTTGTTTTATTACTCTCATTTATATTTATCAATAATGCTTTTACTAAAAATAAATGAATAAATGACTTAGTTTAAATAGATTTAAACTTACAACCTTTACTAATTCTTTTCAGAAATTAAATTAATCATACACACCCTCTTCACTTAGAAGCAATCTTACATTAATATTTTGCAAATGTTAACATAATTGTTCATAATGCTAAATGCTTTCAAAAGCCTTCAACCTTAAAATTTATTCATTTTTTAAATATGTTAGTAAAATATAACAAATTTAAAATCTAATATTTTTGTTTGTTAATTTTTAGGGTATTCCTGGACAATCTGGTACTCCTGGTCAACCTGGAGTTTCTGGTAAAGATGTAAGTATTAAAGTAGTATTTTTTAATATTTATTTTTACTTAATTTTAGTAATTTCACCAAATATAATATTTACTAATTCTATCTTTAGGGAGAACAAGGATCTGATGGTGTTCCTGGTACATCTGGAGCCACTGGACCACCAGTAAGACTTTATGACAGCTATGTCATTTTCACAATTAATGCAGACTAAATCAATGCTTAACTTACATGCATATTTTACTTATTTAGGGCCCTCGAGGCTTGCCTGGTTTGCAAGGTCTTCCTGGAGCAAAGGGACATAGAGTAAGAATGGATTATTTTTATAATGAAATTTATTATCTTCACCTCTAAATTTTTGACCTAAATTATTTTAAATTACAGGGTTTCCCAGGTATTGATGGAAGCAAAGGTGAACACGGAGCTCAAGGAGAACGGGTAAGAATACTTGATTTTTATTTACCACTTTAAGCTTGTGAAAGATATTTTCTTACTCTTTGTTTTTTATTATTATTAAATCCTATCATTACCAGCCAATCAGATATGATATAGCCATTCTAACTCCAGAAACAAAAAAAGTGAAAAAGAAAAAATAAGTTTTTTATGACTAATCAATCCATCAGACATAAATAAGATATATTATATTTTATCCTCAGATATATTTATTATAATAACTGCATTCAATTTAAAAATCTTTGAGAACCACTTTTTAAATGTTTAAAAACTTAATTGTTTATTATATGTATTGCTTACTTATACTGTAGTCATAATTAATATAAATGTGACAAATATATCTTAGTAGTTATAAAATTAAATTAATTGGCATATTTAAGATCTAAATATCATGAGTCTTTCTGCTTAAAGAAATTTCTGCATTAAAAACATATTTATATACTTTAATATTAAATAATATTTATTTATTTTAGGGAGTTGCTGGTTCACCTGGATCTATTGGAGCACCTGGACCAGCTGTAAGTTAAAATAATTTTAAGATTATAAATATAGTAGTTTTGATTGTTTTAATTTAAATATAACTGTTACATTTATAATCATCTTAGGGACCTCAAGGACCAAGGGGAGAGAGAGGAAGAGATGGTTCTGCTGGACCTGGAGTAAGTATATATATAATGTAGATATTTTAAAATTAAAATAAAATAGAAATTCATTAACAATTTTATTTGTTAATAGGGTTTAAGGGGACAAGATGGACTCCAAGGACCACCAGGTTCACCAGTAAGTAATTGAATAAATATATAGAAATATTTTTATATATTTTTATCATCTTTTTTTATAATTATTATTACTATAAAATATTTATTTATTAAAACAAATTTTTAGGGGCCCATTGGACCTGCTGGCCCTCCTGGTTTCCCAGGATCTCCTGGAGCAAAGGTATATATTTTACTATCTTTCTAATCCTGTGTGGATTTTGCTTTTCTTATTTGGTAATAATTTTAACTTATATTTTTATTTAAGGGTGATGCTGGACCTTCTGGACCAAAAGGAAGTACTGGCTTGCAAGGACCTCGTGGAGAACCAGGACAAGGAGGATCACCTGGAGAATCTGGTGCTGCTGTAAGTAAAGTATTTTAAAAAATATTATTTGTAATGTTTTAAATGTAATTATTAGTAAAGAAGATAACATAATTTAATTAATGAGTACTTCTGCAATTAAAGGGACCTCCAGGACAAAATGGAGTTCCAGGTGAAAAAGGACCTAATGGTGATCCAGGTGCTAGTGGAGCTCCAGGATTCCCTGGCCCAATGGGACCATCTGGTTTAGCTGGCAGTCCAGGAGCCCCAGGACCCAAAGGAGTTAATGTTAGTATGATAGTTATAAATATACTGTGTACTGTTTAAATTTTATTTTTGGCAATATGTCTGTTCTTTTGCTTTAATTATGTAGAATCCATAATTTAATTTTATTCTTATTTTTCAGGGACCTCCAGGTGAACCAGGTTATAAAGGTGAATCAGGACCAAAAGGAATTGATGGAGGACCAGGACCTAGAGGTCTTCCAGGACCACCTGGCCCAGAAGGAAAACGAGTAAGAAGCTATTAATTATGAATATAAAATATGATTTTAGCTTTAAATATTTTTTTTAAAAAACTCATTTTATTTAAGGGAAAACGAGGTGCTCCTGGACCACCAGGACCTTCTGGACCAACTGGAGAAAGAGGTTTCCCAGGAGGAAGAGGATTACCTGGTCCAGATGGACCTCCAGGTGCAAAGGGAGAACCAGGTTCTAGAGGACCTGATGGACCATCAGGTCCAAAGGGAGAAGCAGTAAGCAGATGTGTTTCATTTACAACTTTATCTGATGACTTAAATTTTTTTCAGTATTTAAAATTTTGCTTTTGAATTCTTTTTTGCAAAGGGACCAGTTGGACGTCCAGGACCCCCAGGATTACAAGGTCCACGAGTAAGTTTCATATATTATACATAGTATATGCAGATATTAAAACTGAATTTTCATTTCATGTTTAAAGGTTGTTTAAAACTAAAACTCAACATTGATCCTCTAAATATTTAAATGATGAATTTTATCATTTATTCTATAAATATATAATCAATAGATCAAATTTACTCCCTTCTTTAAAATTATGTAAATAAACTAAGCATATATAAGAGGAAATCTTAAGCTACAGGTGATATCATCTGTCTTTTGGAGAGCTTATTTGCACTATATAATTTATCGGAAACTTCAGTTATTTTCTGTTCAGTTATATATATATATATATATATTATGCATATCACAAATAATTTTTATATACAAAAATTATACCTTATGCTAAATATTTCAGGGCTTGCCTGGTAGACAAGGTGATTCTGGGAAAGATGGTCCACCTGGACCACATGTAAGATTTTGTTAATATTTCCACTTTGTTTAGTGTTTTAATTTTCTTGACAATATTGTTAAATTATAATTTTAAATTTATTTATTTAGGGACCAGTAGGTGCTGATGGAAAACCAGGTGATCCTGGACCTCAGGGTATTCAAGGTATCCCAGGTATTATTGGACCTATTGGACCCAAAGGACCAGCTGTAAGTATTGTGTATAATAATTCATAATTATGTTTATCAAATACTAAATAATGTTTTATATTTTTATTGTTTATGTTTTTTAGGGAGAAAATGGAAAAGATGGTGAATCCGGACCACATGGACCAACAGGCCCCCGAGTAAATTATGTTTTATTATCTTAAAAGTGAAAATAATAATTTGATATTTATATGTATGATTAAACATAAAAATATGTTTCTAATAGGGAGATCCAGGCAAGGATGGCTCAAATGGTGCACCAGGACCACCAGGTCCTTCTGTAAGTAAATGTTATTAAAATATTTTAAATTAATGCTTTTTTGTTTCTGTAAAGTAAAACATTTTGATATATTAAGAAAATAAACGTGTGTAAATAAACATGTATTTATGAGAATCTAGCATTAAAATTTAATCATCAGTCATAATTGTTTGCTATCACTTACCATTTTAGACTTATATTTAAATATTACACCTATTACTGCACCCAGTCTCTTTTTCAATAAAACTCTTTTTTTCTCATTATTAAAAATAATTAATTTCCTGATGTTGTTTTACTTTTAAGGGTGCCCCTGGTGACCGTGGAGCACCTGGATCTGCAGGTTCACAAGGTTTCCAAGGTCTTCCTGGTGCTCCAGGAGGACCAGGACAACCAGGCAAAGACGGAGAATCCGGCCCGCCAGGGCCTTCTGGGCCTGCTGGGCCAGCTGGAAGCAGAGTAAGTAATACATTCAAGATATTGTTTATTTTTTGCTAAAAAAATATTGTTACTGAATACTATTTTTCTGCTTTGATATGTAATTAGGGTGAGAGAGGATTTCCTGGAGAACGAGGTACTGCAGGTCCCCCTGGTCCAGCTGGTGAACGTGGAGGACCCGGTAGCCCTGGGCAGGACGGTGAGAAGGTATGTTATATTATTGCTACAAAGTCTATTCATTAAGATATGGTTGATTTTATTTTATAAAATTCCACAATAAATGATAAAATATATTGAACATCTATTATTTTAAAAAAGAACTAAAAATTTAGCAATTTTCTTTGGGTATGCTAAAATAGGATGTATATAAAGAAGTGTTGTAATATTTTATTTGTATGAATATTGAGAGATTATTTAAAAATTCAGGCTTACTGACTCTCAAGAGCTTTTTGAATAAAAGATTACTTATGAAGTAATAGAAACCACTTGTTCTACTCTGATTGTTTTTAAAAAGCTCTGTCAGCTTTAGTGTAAGTGGAGTAACTCATGTCACATGACCTTTTAACTAGCTATATATATATGTAATATTTTAAAAACTCATGTAAAATATTTCAGGGTCCTGCTGGTGAACCTGGTGCGAAAGGTCTTCCTGGTCCTGGTGGTATTGTTGTAAGTATTAATATTTGTTATGATTTTCTATTGGCTAAATTTCACTTTACAATAAGATAATGCTTATATCTTTTTTATATTATTTTCTGTTTAAAACTGAATTATAAAATTTTGTTTGTTTTAATAGGGTATTCCCGGTAGTCGAGGTGGCCCAGGTGTTCCAGGTGCTAAAGGAGAAAGAGTAAGTGTAGTTTGTAAAATTATCATTATATGTTTAAAAAATATATACATATGTATATTTTCTTGAAATTACATAAGCAATCACAAAATCTTTTACAATACTTATTACTTTTTCTTTAATAATAGGGTGAACGAGGACTTCCTGGACCCACCGGCCCTGCTGGTAGAGATGGAGAAAGAGTATGTAAATTTTTTAATTGTTAATTGCTTAACTGGCTCTATCTTTAATGAATTTGTTCTTCCTATCATATATTATGTTAAAATTTTAATATTAATTATTATTTTTAGGGAGGTCCAGGCATAGCAGGTCCTCCAGGTCCTTCAGGTGAACCAGGTGTAAAGGTAAATGATATTTATTATATATGCATACATATATTATATATAATGATCAAAACATAAATAAATAAATAAAATATTTTTTAGGGAGAAGTTGGTCCTAGTGGTCCATCTGGTGCAGCCGGTTCTGCTGGTAGTCCTGGAGAACGTGGTCCTCCTGGCCCACAAGGGCCTCAAGGTTTCCCTGGTCCAGTTGTAAGTATTTTTTTGGTTGTGTATATATTTACCAAATATTTTATATTTTTCTAACTTTGTTTTCTTTATAATTTAGGGTCTTGCTGGACAACCTGGTGCTAGAGGTGAAAGAGGTTCCCAAGGTCCAAAGGTACCATTTTCCCCACTCTTTTTGGAAATCTTATCATGTGTTTTAGATTATTATCATTAATTTTTTTTTACTATCATAGGGTGAAGCTGGTCCTTCTGGTTCTCCTGGTTCCCCTGGTGAACAAGGAACTCCTGTAAGTATAAATGTCAAGAAGCATTGTTTTTTTTTGAGCAAATTTTATTAAAAATAAAATTGTAATCACTAGTTTACTTATAAGTTCTGAGTAATTATTCTAATTACTTACTGTTTTTTTTATTTTTTAGGGCCCAGCTGGTGCTGCTGGTGCAAAAGGACCTAGAGGTGAAAGTGGTGCAAGAGTAAGTCTCTTTTATTTATTTCTCTATGAGTTTCAATTTTATTTGCTCTTATTTATTTATTTTTTATACTTTTTTTAGGGTGATAATGGATTTCCCGGTGGTCCTGGACGCCCTGGTCCTCCTGGCCCAAGTGTAAATATTAATTTTTTTACCCACTATTTATTCAAAATTCAAATTATAAATGACTAAGATTAATGTTGTATTTTATAGGGTCCTACTGGTAATGCTGGTCCACCTGGTCCTGCAGGACCCGAAGGTATTAAGGTAAGAGTTTTTTAATTATTCTAATATTTATTTTTTGTTTGTATAAATTCTCTATTTTAATTAATTATTTTTTATATGTATATGTGTAGTGTTATCTGCCTGAAGTTAGACACAAAGACAAACAATACTTTATTGCCAATAATAATTTACCATTTCCTTCTAACTTCTTAATATAATTTATTCTAATTTCTCAATTGTAGCGCTTTATCACAAACTTTAATAAGCCTTATGTTACATTATAATTTCTAAACAAGCAATTAGACAAATTCTCTAAATTTCAATAAAAATATTAAAAACATAGAATAAAAATTTTTAGTTTTTTAAATCAATGATACAGCAACATCATCTCTCTTTTTTCATGAGCTCTTCTTACTAAATACTCAACCTGTTTTGTAATTAAATACTAGGTGGTGTTAGTTTGCAATGTTTACAAACAGCTTGATACTCATTTATTTACCAATGCTTAATCAATAAAAAATTCTAAGCTTGTTATGGATGTAATAGGCAGATGCTTTAACCACTACCTATAAGGCCTGTCTAATTTAGTATGCCCCTCCCCATTAATTGCAATCATGATTTTTTAAGAATGGGTGGAAAGAAATTTACGTTATCACTAATGATACTCAATTGTTTTTTTAAAAAAGTAAAAATGTATTCTTTTTTATATATTTTAGGGGCCAAGAGGAGATCCTGGTCCTGGAGGTCGTAATGGTGACCCTGGACTTCCTGGTGCTCCAGGTCCTGAAGGCCCTAAAGGTGATCCAGGTACTGAAGGTTCTTCTGTAAGTATTTTTTCAACAATTTGTAAAAAAAATTATTTAATAAATAATAATGTAGCAATTTTTATATATGTGTAATATTGTGGAAGAAACTACTCTTTATGTATACACTAGGAAATTGACACATACGATCCTAAGTTTTTAAAATGTTTATTGATGGAAAAGTGCATGTTAGTTTTCTAGCACATATAAAAAGCAAGTTTTTTCTCAATATTGTTTTTTTATATTTTATTTTATAATGATTAAATGACAAGAATACTATTACATTTTAATTTTTCTGTAAATAGGGTTCCCCAGGCCCTGCAGGTCCACCCGGATCTCAAGGTGAAAGAGGTCTCCCAGGCATTCCAGGAACAATAGGTGAACGTGGACAGGCTGGTCCTCCAGGACCTAATGTAAGTTATTTATTTAAAAAGTATCTTTATTTTGGCTTAATTTAAAAAACAATATCTTTAGGATTTTGTTTCCTGTTTTTTTTTAACTAGATAGACCTTCAAAACTGAACATCTGATTGCAACTTAAATATTTCTATATACATATTTTAGGGTGAAGCTGGACCTTCTGGACCAAGAGGTAATGATGGATCCCCAGGACCTGCTGGCCCTGCTGGTCCTGCTGGACCTCCAGGTGGCCCTGGTGAATCTGGCCCTGTTGGTGCTACAGGAAAAGACGGTTCTCCTGGTATTATGGGACGTCCTGGAGATAAAGGTCCACCTGGTTCTCCAGGTCCTCTTGGTCAACCAGGAACTCCAGGCTCTCAAGTAATTTGTTGTTGCTCTTCTTGTTATCCATATTAATAAATTTAAACTGTTCCTAACAAATATATATTTTTTTTATTTTAAGGGTCCCACTGGCCCTGCTGGACCTGCAGGTTCTCCAGGAGAAAGAGGTGAAAGAGTAAGTAATACTTTTTTTCTGATTAGAAATTTAAATATTTTAAAAATTAATACAACATATTTTTTTTAATTTTAAAAATTATTATTTTAGGGTGAACCTGGTCCACAAGGTGTATCTGGCCCTCAAGGACCACGTGGCCCAGCTGTAAGTTATAAAATATTATATAGAAACTTTTTATTGGTTTTATTTTTATAATAGTATTTATTTAATGTACCTTTTATATTAAATAGGGTGCTGCAGGTGCTCAAGGTGGTAAAGGTGACAGAGGTGATCAAGGACCACAGGTAAAAAAAATTCTCCAATTCATGATAAAGGAATAATTTTTAAATTTCAGTACTGATTTATTTGATATAATTTTATATATTCTAGGGTATGAAAGGACACAGAGGTCTTGTAGGATTACAAGGTCTTCCAGGCCCACCAGTAAGTCATAGATATATAAAGAATGTCATGATGTAGAAAGTAATATATTCCTCAGTACATTTTTGTTTTTTATTTATTTATTTAGGGTTCTCATGGTGAAAAAGGTTCTGATGGTTTCCCCGGCCCCCCAGGCAGAGATGTAAGCTATTTTTAGTAACATTTTTTTTTTACTTTTAACTTTACATCTATAGTATTCCCAAAATGTCTTTAACAATCACATTTTAGCTTCTTAATTCTAATTAATAACTTTTATTTGCACATTCAAGAGAGAAATTTGAATTGATCCTTTAAATTCTAGCAATTTTAATTCAATATTTAAAATGCTTATGATTTTAAATTTCCTTGTATAACATACACTTATATTTATATTTGTATAATCCAGAAAATATTTATTTACATTTATATATTTTTTTAATATAGGGTGCTCAAGGTCCCCGAGGTCCTCCTGGTAAAGATGGTCTTCCAGGTTCTCCTGGTCCATCTGGTCCATCTGTAAGTAGTTTCAGGCTTTTAAAAGTATATTACTTTTAACATATTTTAAAATGAGTTTAAAATTTAATGCATTTGTTTTTATTTTATATAGGGTTCCAGAGGTCAAGCAGGTGAATCAGGACGATCTGGATCACCTGGTCCACCAGGTCCTCCTGGTCCCCCAGTAAGTGCTAATTTTGTGTTATTCTTTTAAAAATAATTGGATGTACATTTATATTGTAAGATAATTTGTTTGTTTTTTTGTTTTTTCTTTTAATCTTGCTTATATATATTTTAATATTTTTTAGGGTCCACCCGGTGAAGCTGTAAGTGAAATTTATGTGAATTTAATATTTAAATTTATTAAATCTGTTTACACATTTAATTTGATCACTTATATATAAATATATTCGTATTTATAGGTTAATTATGATGCTGCTGGCTTGGCTTCCATTTTCACCCAATCACAAGGTCCTAAAGGCCCTGATCCATACGTAGTATGTTAGCTTACTTATTAATATTAATTTATAATCTATTCTTTATTTTAGTTCACTCTTCATTTTTTTTCTTCTATTACTTTAGGATGACCAACCAATTAGAGATTTTGGAAAAGGCTCCCAAGAAGCCCAGGTAAACAATGTCTCTTCTTTATAAAATTAATCACATTAAAAAAAAATTTTTTCAAAATCACATTGAAATATTTGTTAATATTTTTATACATTATATTAGGAAAATCTTATTTATAATACTTGGAAGAATTTGATTGATGAATTTGAAAAACTTAAAAAACCTAATGGCAACAAAGATAGCCCAGCTCGTACCTGTCGTGACTTAGCTGTAGCTCATCCTGAATTACCTAGTGGAGATTATTGGATTGATCCAAACCAAGGATCACCTAAGGATGCTATCCAAGTCTTCTGTAATATTGAAGAATATGAAACATGCATATATGCCAAGCCTGATATTGTAAGCCAGAAAACTTGGTACAATGGAGAACAGAAACATGTTTGGTTTGGAGAAGAAATGGATGGAGGATTCACTTTCACATATAAGTCAGATAATGTTCAATTGAACTTCTTGCAGTTGACAAGCACAATGGCTCGTCAAAATATCACCTATCATTGTAAAAATTCTGTAGCTTATTATGATGCCTGGGAACATTCATACAAAAAATCAGTCAAGTTGATGGGATGGAATGAAATGGAAGTTACTGGTACTGGACATGCTAGATTTGCCTACAATGTAAATGAAGATGGATGCAAAGTAAATATTTTTAAACTAATATTGTGATTATTTTTAATTTTAGTAATACATTGTTATAGTAGTAGTAATAATGTGTATATACATAAATAATGAATGATTTTTTTTTCTTAACAGGATAAACTAAGTACCTGGAGTAAGACTGTCTTTGAATACAAGACAGACAAACCTCAGCGTCTACCGTTCTTGGATGTCGCTCCTTATGATATTGGTGGACATGATCAAGCCTTCGGCTTGGAGATTGGCTCTGTCTGCTTCTCATAAATTATTTTCAAATGCATTCCAAGAGCTCACTTTGTATAAAAGTTTTTGTTAAGTACCAGTTGAAATATTTTATTTTTTTAATTTAAAAAAAAATGTAAATCCATTGAAAGAAAGACAAGTTTTATTTGTTGATTCGATTGGTACTTTATTCACTGCCATTTCTTTTTTGTAGAATAAAAAATTTTAATAAAATATTTTAATGAAAAAAAATTGCTTTCCTCTTGATTTCATTACAAAGTAAACTTTTTAAAATTTTACCCATTTTAAACTAAATATCAGTGAAACTGTGTTTATATATATCAAAAATTAATAATAAAAAAGTGTAAATAAATAATAATAACATGAATATATAATACTTGAAAAATCATGTGACATTATCTATTTCCTAACTAAATAAATTCAGTTATTAATTATTATGATTACTTATTTAATTCATCATAATGTTATTATTATTTATTTATTCCATGAATATAATTTAATTATTTATAAATATTGTATGTACATGTATATAAAACAGCATGCAAAAATCTTTTGCAGGGCAAAAGTACATTTCTTTATAAAGAGACAGTTCTGAATAGCTTGATACCCATTTATCCCTAAATATTAATTGGCTACTTTGATTGCTCATGAGACGATTATCCCCTCCCCTTCAATGCTAAGCTTGGTAAACTTGAAAAAATTTCTCATTACATTTCTAATGTTAAAATTGGCTCATAATACAATCATGTTTTTATAGCCAAGACAATAACTCACTGATCTGACCTATACTGCTTGAGATATTATTAATCCTCTTGTCAACACTAATTAGAAGCTTCATCCAGCATTAAATATGAAATGGTTGTCAAGATCCTTATAATACAGAAGCAGTCCATCTGTTTGCTATCTCTAGGATCTGGATTTGAGTCAAGGCTAAAAAAAAATTCAAAGAGACTTGAGATTATTCTTTTAACTAATTGATCCATAACCAATTCTGATAAAAATCCAACATTAGTCAACAAACATCCTTAGCTAAAGAATAGAGCAAAGATAAAGTCCTGCTCAAACCCTCACTATCTGGCAATTGGAATAAAGTGGATATTGTTTTCTCACACTGTTTTTCTCAGTGGGATATTAAAAGACTACTGTTGTTTTTTTATTAGGTAGTTATTTTATTGTCTATTAATTAACTATATAAAAATATTTCTGAATTTGATAATGGGAAAAAATGATCTGATAGACAAATCTTAAACACAAGATGTGAATTTGTATTGTCAGTCAAAAATATGGTACTAAAATGGACTACACAGTCCTCTATGCTCAAACTTCATTTGAATATGTAAATTCCTAAGCAACAAAACTATTCAATTTTTTTTATTAAAATAAATCTTGATACATATATATATATAATCAAGAGACTGGTGCAAATAATGAAATAAGTTATGCCACAAACAAATTTAACCATGACCAATATTTATGTAGTGTAATTTTGACTACACCACTTTCATACAAGGTGGAGGCAACACATTTGATACTTATCAATCAAACTGTAGTAATGTGCCACCTACATATATATATGTGATAAACAAAACAAGTTATAAATTTCGTAACTTGCTTTTAGTTTGCATTTTATGATCACTAGATGGAGCTTTACCAATAGCTCCATATTGAATTCTATCTCTCTCGGCGTTTATGTAAACAAGCTTGTTAGAAGCTATTGGTAAAGCTCCATCTAGTGATATATATTGTAATAGTACATGAATAATGACATATCATGGTTATATATACGTAATCATATGATTGGATGACAATTGTAATGGAAAATATATTAGATCAATATAAATGAAGAAAAATGAATTTAAACATTGGTAATCAATGTAGCATGTCATATATACCATAATAAAAGATGATATGGCCTAAATTATTGAGCAGCATTTATAATGGAAAATACAAGTTGAAATTCTATATATAATCAACAATCATTAATTGACTAAGACTCATGATGATACAATATTTACAATGGAATACGTTATCTTTTAAATTATTTGGTCTGTAAATTCAATCTATAAATTGCACCATTTATCATGGATAGACTATATTAGAAATAAAGAAAAGATTTGGATAAGATCTACCTATGAGGCATCCATAACTATAATAAAATGCATGTACCATGCAAGAAGAAATACTATGAAGATAATAAATGTAATACCTATTTAATAGCATGTTATACATATATTAAGATAAAATAAATTGCTTCAAAATAAATATATTAAATTTATAATATTACCATGGTTAACTATATCACAAACTTAATAATATTGAGCATTGACTAAAATATATTGCTAATTAGTTCTCAGGGTTAATTTAACTTATGATTACTTATATACTAAATATATTTTGGAACAAAATGAATTTTATTGAATCCAAAATATATTTATTCAATTGACATTACTAATTGTTTAATACTTTCATATCGGCTAGCTTGTAGAGCTGATGTACTAAAAATAGAGAAAAAGAAAATTAATAAATCTCAAATAAAACTCAAAATCTTCTTTTATATATAATAACTGATACAGCTTTATTTCAACATTGTAACTTTAAATTTATAATAGCATACATATACATATATACATATTTGGGAAACATAAGAATAGTTTTACTTTGCAAATACTTAATTTTTTTATATGTAAACTAAGTATAGAGTTTAACAATAGCACTGATAATTTGCAATTTATATTTACATAGGAACTGTAAAAGTTGTTATGAAACCGAATAAATATACAAATAAATAAACAAGTGGGAGATATCTTGTTGCATTGATAATCTAAATTATAAATGTATTTCTTTAATACATTTCTTTTAAATACTACTTTAAATAAATACCAATTATAAATTGCAAATGACTAAATGACTAAATTAAGCAAATATTAAATGGATTCAATGAATGAGGAATTTATCAAAAGTTACTTATATACATATAATTTATAAATTCATTATCCATAATATAAATCATCTAAATAAACATTTAAAAATAACCAAGTGATTTACACCTACATTGGAAAAGTTTTATATGACTGGCTATATGCTTATAAATTCAAATATTTATAATTGCAAAATATTGTTGGTTAGTTTGTATATGATTACAGATCATGATAGCACCAAACACAGACATTCTTATACTTTAAAGCACTAACATAATTGAATGCATCCTAAAGGAATCACATCCTTTAAACAAACTTATCTTGACATTGCATACTAAAATACAAGCATCTTCACCTACTATGGTGGAAAATTTAAATTAAATCTCATGAGTGATAAATCCAAAAAGAGGACTCTATAATGCAACTAGCATAAATATATCAAAAGCATGGTGGCTTCCAAAATAACACCTACATTTGAGGCAAAAGATGCCTGGACCTTTATGTCTCAGTGCACCAGGAATATATATATGGAGAGGCTCACTGAAAACAACAACACTAGGTATCTAAAAATATGTGATTACCATCACTGGAAATATAAGCACTATCACTCATGGATAAATAATAGGAATGGGGAATTTATCCACTCTAGCCAATAACAATACTAACTGTAATAAATAAGGCCTGATATACCAAGGCTATTCTACAATGAACAATACCAAGATAAAAACTTCACAATAATGGACTAAAGTTATAACTATAATTTTAACCTCAATAAATAATAAGTAATGTCTATACCAACAAATAGGTTTAAAAATCAACTGACTTACATATAAATAAAGATAATGACTGGCATATGAAATATTGTCATGGATATATATATAATGCACACAAGTATGAAATATTAAATATTTTAACTTATAAGACTTAGAGGATATGAATAAATGCAACCAGATTGTTGAATAATAATTGAAGAACTAAGATAATTATTAAACAATGATATTATTTATAAATATAGTTTTATAAATTTGTACATCTATACAATTCCTCTGTATTGAAATATAATTTATTGCTTTCTAATTTAAATTGACAAATGAATTTTATCATTTATTATACTTGAATACCAAAAGCAAAAAATAAAATAAAATAATATTATATATATTTATAATAACATATATTAGCATAATTTGAGTTACAAAATATCTTTAAAATAAATAAACAAACATATATACTAAAATCGATTTTCATTATTCTTAAAATTTTAAAATTCGAGAGAAATTTGTAAATTAGTTTTAACATTTTAATTATATATATATATTCTTTCATAAAGATAAATTAGATATTACATAAAAATCAAAAAAAAAAAAAATAGACAATATAAAGAAAAATAAGATAAAGTTGTTTTTTTTTACCCTCATTTGCATTAGTGTTCAATCACTGAAGAATCAGCTAGTTATCTTCAGGATTGTCTTTATTTTCTTCATTCTAAAATAGCTTGACTGATGCGAATATGTACATATTGTAAGTAGATTATGAGATTTGCTGCTTGTTATGGAACCATTAATTTTAGTCATTTCCTGGATATTCTGTTATATATACGTAATGAAATTGAATATAATTTTCGAAACACTAAATAATTTTAAAGTTGTAATGGAATGTATTAATCAATTACAATAGCTATTTTTTTAAAACTTTTTAAAGAACGCCGGTTTACTTTTGAAGTTCTATGTTTTACTAAAGTTTCCAATGTTGATTAATGAACAAGTAGAAAGGGCAAACACCCAAATGATAAAGTTGTACTTAGCACATTGTTTTTTAGTAGAAATCCTTAATCCAATAATTCTTTTTAAAGAAATTTATAAAAGCAATTTTAAGAAAAATGACGAACGAAAAAAAATGTCTTCTTTTTTTAATTTTTCATCACCTGCCACTGATTCCCGCCTTTCATAAATCACATGCTGACTCAACAATAACCTTTAACACTATTATTTAGCAATTTAAAAATTTTTTAAAATAAAAAATAAATAAATAATAATTTCAATAAAAAAAATACATATATATATTATATTGAAAGATTTACGTTATAATTCACAAACCAAATAAATATTCAAACAATCAGAATAATACTACTATATCTTATAATTTTTAAAATAAAGAAATAATATAAATAAAGATACAATATATTTATATTTAGCAATTTAAATACCATTGCCAATGATTATTTCGTTATGCATACTCTCTTGATTATATACATATATATTGTCATTACAATAAGCATCTCAAAACAAAGCAGATATCATAATAAATAAATAAACCTGAACTAAATAACAATAAAACAATTACTAACAATACACTAATAACTTATCAGAAATTCTTAAATAAAACTATAGCTAAGACATTTTGTTAAAACCATACTATAGTTTCAAAAAGTAAGGATGGACTTTCAATCCTGTACAATATATTTATACTGAATAATAATAAAGATATATATCAGAGATTGTTGTCTGGGCCAAATGATCAATGCTGGTTTAGCACAGAATGTGAGATCTTCGGGATCATAGATATTTTTCACATGCCTTTGATCATATGTTTATGATTATAACCCTCCATAAGATGTTAAATGCAGATAAAAACCAGACCCTACCTTGTGTGAGAGTGGTGTATGTAAAAATTACACTACAGAAATTTTCATTATTGGATAATTTTTAATCTAATGAGTGACTAATAAAAATTATTACATTTTTTCATTAAGTGATTTGTGCCAAAGTTGGGATGTAAGCGAAAATTATACTACAGAAATATTATTCACTATTGGATAATCTCTAGTCTTATGAACTACTAATCTAAATTAATAATTTAATCATAACTGTTTTGATAAAAACCTTATCTTCAAGAATAAAAGATTAAGTCATTAGCCCCCCCCCCCAAAAAAAAAAAAAAACCATCTTAAGTGTTTATCGATTTCTGCTAATTAATCCCAAAAATATTTAAGGCATGAAGTTTGAAAAAAATCAGTCTTAAGTTCAATAATAAAGAAAAAACACTTAACATAAAGTCAACATATTATTTTTATGCAATATGCAATGTTCTTCAGAAAAATCATTCAACATAGATTAAAGAATTTCAACGATTCAGAATGTATCTGATATGGAAAAACATAATTCAGATTAAAGATTACCTCTAACAAGATTTCTTGTAAAGATGTTATTATCTTCAAAACAATAACTTCCGCTTAATAGTTTCTGTTATTTATGGATGAATAACAGGAATATAACAGCAGTCTCATATTGAAAGAATTGGCACATCGCTATATATAATATTATGTGAGATTTCATCAAATGTATGCCTTCTATCTAATTTCAAACACACTTTTTATAAAATAAAATAAAATTGTCATATGATTAATTGCTTGGGATATTAAATGATGTTTGATCTACTCAAATGACAATTTTATCCAATTACTCAATCAACATTTTTTTTTTACTTTTCTCCACTGATAATCAATTCAAGAATTTCTAATCTTCACATCAACTGCTATATTAATACATGATGTCACACAACAATTTCTAATGCATTGATTGGGAAGTTTTAGAGAATATATGATATTGTTTCTCTTTTATTGCTTGCAGATATATATATTCTTCTTCTTTCACATTTCTTCTTAATTATGGGGGGAAAGGGTTGGATAAATTTAAGCCAGCTTTTTCATTTTATTTATAGCTTTGTGTAACACTGAAAATTATGAATTTATATTCTCATTATCATTTATTAGGTAGAAAAGATATGTGTAAGGAATTGTGATCTAGGCCAATTGATGAGTGCTGGTTCAGCATGAAATATGCATATTGGGTATTGTACATCTTTTTCATATATTTTTGGTCATATGTTTATGATTACATCCCTCTACAAGGTATTAAAAGTGAATAAAATTCCAGTCCCTATCTTACATAAGAGGGGTATAGTAAAAATTCTACTACAAAAATATTATTCATTATTGGGTAATCTGTTGTCTAATGAATGACTAATAAAAATTATTAATATGCTATCATTAAGTGATTTGTGTCAAACTTGTGAAGGTAGCACATTTGACACATCAAATAAACTGTAATAATTTGTTATCCATATATATATATATTGAACAATTATAAAGATATGTGTAAGATGTTTGTGGTCTGGGCCAACTGATGTTAATCTTTTTCACATGTCTTTGGTCATATATTTATGATTAGACTTTGTCACATTGTATTAAAAGTGAATAAAAACCAGTCCCTACCTTGCATGAGTGTAACGTAATGAAAATTACAGAAATATTCATTAATGCAACTTTTATTTTTACTACAGAAGCTATGCCAATAAAATTTATCTCATATTTATGCTTTTTTGTTTGTACAATTTGTAAAGTATTAAAGATTTTAAGACTTCTCATTCGATAATTAATATACAAAATTAACAAAGCGTATACCACGCTTGAATGAGAAGCTATAAAAATACACAGAAATTATTACACGCTAAGCACTTTCGAGGTCATTTTGCCTCATATTTATAGCTCACAGTACCGCTATGAATATGAGGCAAAATATAAGGTATTTTTATTTATCTCATTCAAGCGTGGTATACGCTTTGTTAATTTTGTACAATTTGTAATAATTTAATTTTTTGTAACAAGGAGGTGTTGCCAAAATTTGACTAAATGAAATTTTTTTATTATCATCATTTTCTTTTATGTTGCAACACCTTCTAGTAAATTTGTTATTATTACACATTATTCATTTTTAATCATGATTTATATATATATTTTACCGAGATCCCCCACCTTCAACAAGGTAATTAATATTTCTTCTTGATACATTATTTTTTTATTATTATTATATTCAACATATTATTATTTGGAATATATATTGAGTATTTATTAACATCTATTCTTGATTATATTTTACTTTATGTGATTATCTTTTCTTCTTTAATACCTGTGGCAATGAAATGTACTTTCAAGCAGAGGGGTAGAATACCATTGATAGACTAACCATCAACAATACCTATGGCCAGATCAAGTTACACAAAGGCACAATGATGACCATATTTCCTGGCTATAGCACCCCTCCATACTACTAGACAACACCTGCCCCCCCAAAGCACTTTATTTGATATGAGAACACATTTCAGATGCCATCTAGCAATACATATAATATATATAGCCAGCATGCCCAGGCTACAGGCATATGAACCCAGCACTTGAAATATACCCAGGCTAGTTCACACTTTTGATCAGAGGACCCAGTGCAGTATCACTTAACACATAAAGATATTTAAATTTTTTAATTATTGGTGATGCAGTTAAAAAAGAGAGTATAGACCAAGTAACATTTAAGCAAACAATATTTATTCACACAAACACATATTTAAATAGATATTATAAAAGTTAACACAGAACATAAATAAATGAATACACATTACTTGTTAATAATTCACTATTATGAATGTTCATTATAGTTCATTTCATGAAAGAAATATATTTGTCTAGACAATATATGGTTGAAAAGGTACTTTTATTTAGGTTTTATTATGTTGAGATGATGTCAACTTTTCTGCAGGTGACATTCCCTTTGGTTTAACCTTTCTGATGGCTGGCTTTTTGGTCTTCAACAATGACTTCTTGACTTTCTTTTCATTCTTCTATCAGACAATGGGAGAGAGAGTATGTGGTAGTGTCTTATGGTTTAGGCATTGATTCCAGGTGAGAACAATTGATGGAGCCAAGAACTTGGGGCATGAAGCCAGTCAAACACTCTGACAGTTTTCTAGCAATGCATGTTGCTGGCGTCTGTGGCTTCTTTGCTCATATCTTTCCCACAGTTGAGAATCATGTTGACTATGAACCTGGACTGAAAAATTGGACTCACTGGATGACAACTTTTTAAAGACTCTGAAAGACTTTTGGAAAAACTCTAAACAAAACTAAAAGTGGATAACAATAGACAACTGCCCTTTTTATACCTAACTCTCCCATTGTTTATTTTTTATCATACTTTAATCTCATTTAATTAATTTTTACATTTTATTTATCTAATCTTTATTAGATTCATCTAACATTTTATAGGCAAGGAATCTTTCAAAATTAATTGTATTCCTGCTGATGAGATAGTTTACAAAAGTTTCTTTCACTAATTAATTTTATTTTAATCTTTTTCACTTTTTTTTTTGAAACATTTATTCTTTTTTTTAATTTATAAAAAGAAGAGAGAGCAGGTTTTAAATCTTTCCCCATCCTATTCTTACTAAAACAGTTTTATTATAAAAAGAGAATGATGCAATCTTTAATTTTCTTCAAAATTATATTTTAAAATCTATTTTTAAATACATTTTTTTGTTTTTCTCTCGTATTTTCCTTCTTTTTTGTAACTTATTAATTTATTTCAACACATGTAACGCAAATATATATGTGTAACATACATCTCCATAGCATTACAATAAATATACACATCTTGCCAATGTCTATAAATTTGTCTCTACTATCAGTGAAATTTTTATTTAGCAGCCTGGATTATTAACAAAGCATTCAAAATAGTGTTCATCTGCCCAGAGCTCCTTTACATTGTTTAATTCAGTTGTCAATTTGGTGGATTTGTTATTTATTTCACAAATGCTTTCTCGTTCATATTTCTAATACTGACTTCAACATTTTTTCCTGATCTATGTTATCTTCATAGCTTATTGATTCTTATTTCATGTCCCAATGTTATTTTAGTCTTTTATTGATTTATACAAGATGTGTGTGCTGTAATGTCAAATTTATTTGCCTTTTCCAATTATGAAAATGTTTTCATTTTCTCCAAATATTTCCAGTTATTTTTGAATTATGATAAATATTTTTATAAATTAATTTGTGTGATTCTAAACCACCCTTTGATCAATACTGCTAAAGCCTTTTGAAAATCAACAAACACATTATCAAGTTGTTTTTTTATTAGTGCATCCCATCTTAATACCATATCTAGTTCTTTACTTCCTTTGATAATATTGTTAAATGTGAATCTTTATTTTTTAAAATCAGTTTATTCATCTTCCAAAAATTTAAGAATTCAAAATTTCATTAGTACTTTGCCAAAAAAATTATTAGTACAATGAATGAATCTTTCTGTAATTTCTTCTTTTTGTAGATTGATTCTGGTAATTATTTTTCCCATTTTTTATAAACTGTACCTTTTTTCTTTGCTATTATACAACCTGTAATTTTTTTGATGGAAATTGTCTCTATCAGATGTCATTTTTCAGCTTCTTCATCTATCTAAAATTCCTAGAGTTTTTAAATTTGTTTACTTCTCTTTAAACTTTTTCAAAAGAATATCCAGTTCGTTACGATAAAGTGGTGACATAATTTCCAAAATTTATTCACTATTCCAACATTTTGTCATCAAAGTCTGCTGTATGTATTTCACAAATAATGCTCTGGTCATTTTAAAATTTTCTTCTTACTATTTTTGTCTTCAGGTTTGCTTTATAATTTTTTTAATTCTTTTTTATCATTTTGTGTATTTATTTAAAGTTTTCAATTTATTGCACTTTGTTCTATTTTGTTATTCTTAAGTTTCTGAATTATTTCTTTTGCTTCTCAGCATTTACTTTCCTATGTTTCTATATGTAAATATTCTAATTGTTCCCTTTCTGAATATATCTTCAGAAACAACTGTCGAATGTTTCAGATCTTCCAGTTCTGAATTTAGATCTTTCTCAAGTATTAACTGATATTTGTATTATATCCAACTTTGCTACACAGTTTATTCTAAAACCAAACTATTTTAATTATTCTTTTTATTATCACATTCTTTGTATTTCGATCAATCACTAATTTTGCTTTCTTTCCTTTTTTTTCCCTCACAATTTTGTTAAAATTGTAGGTTACAAAATATAATATCATAGTTTTTAAAAAAAACCTCTAAAAATCTATCAAAATTACTTCATTTTCCAAAATTATATTTACTGGTAATATGTTTGCAATTTCCTGTTATCATAACTAGCTTTGCAGTGGTTGGTTTATCAATGCATGTAATGTTATTTTTTTTTAAAAGAAATTCCTCACTGGCATTAGGATTTAAACAATTTCTGAACCAGATGATAACCAACCATTTAAATTACCATGACATAGCATAATTTGATTAATCTAAGAGTATCACATTTGTATTTTTTCCCACAGCAATGGTTTCACTACTAGTAAGTACTGTTAAGCATATAAGAAGCCCCAGATTAATTAAAATGCATTACATATAAGTTTTTAATTATATAATAAATATATTAATATTTTTATATCTGTTCTAACTACAAATAATTAATTTTGAATAAATAAATACTAATAAAATTAAAAAATAATAACAGGTCTTCCCTTTTAAAAATAGCCTATTAATTTCAAAATATATACAATCCATATACAAACTTCTTTGTAAATATTGATTTATTATAATATGAACTATTATAATTGTACAATAATATACTCCAACGTTTTGACTATATTATATTATAGTTTTTATCAATGAAATTTCTTCTAACAATCAATGTTCCTTGGAAGAGGTTTAAGTTGTTCCTTGATAAAGACTATAATATAATATAGTCGAAATGTTGGAGTATATTATTGTGCAATTATAATAGTTCATATTAAAAATCAGTCATATATCACATGACCTATATAGCTTGCATTACCAATATGTAATATCTAAAGAGCCTGCTACTAGCTCTAAAAAAAAAAAAAAATTAAGCTTGTTTAGAGCTAGTAGCAGGCTCTTTAGATATTACATAATAGTTCATATTGTAAATATAGGGGATTTGAACTCAGACTTTCAAACCCTTTCATTATCCACACTATCTCATACTACTGATAGACATGACCACACACATGCAGAAAGGAAATAATCACCAATATACATATTTCATGCTAAACCAACCCTCATCAGTTGGTCCAGATTACCATCTCCCATACATATATATATAATCAATGTTCAGTCCATATTAAGATAGCAAGTCCTTACAATTTAATGGACAGTCTTCAACCTACTCCAACCTCCAACTCTTCAGCCATCTATACTATTGAAAATCTGGTGATAGATTATAATATATAAAGAAGTTTCTCAATAGATTGTATATATTTCTAAATAAACACTACTTTATTTGGATTGGACAGTTTTTGCAATTTGTTTCCATTATACATATTATTTTGCAACAGTGTAAAATGATAACATTTCATTAAATCTACCACTTCCTTTATATTGCTTTGATATTTTATATAATACAATTTGTCTATCTTACTTCAAACATTTATTACAAAAAAAAATTGTATATACACCTTGGTCTCTTTTTACGCGGACTTATTTAACACGATTTTGAAGTTATGTGATTTTGAAGTTCACCGGAAGTCGAACTCCGATAATGCGCTATTACTTTAAATAATAAATTTCGCACACTTACGTTATATTGAAAGTAATGGCACATTATTGGAATTTGACTTTCATCTTATAATTTCAATATTTTCAGTGCTTTATAATAGTAAGATTTTATGCAATAATAAAATTAAAATCATGATTTACACATTTTATGTATACACATATTAAATTTTACAAGATTATGATGTAAATTTGTTCAAGTTGTGCGTGTTAATTTTGCATTTTAAATCACATTCTGATTTTGCTTTTTAATAAAGAATGTAATCATTTAGTGTCCGCAAGTTTATTTTTAAAAGGTGAGTAATAGCAGTGAAACGAAATTTGATTTTTAAACAGAATTGAAAATTAAAGACAAAAATAAGAATTTAATTTTTAGTTGTTAGTTTTAATTAAATTTTTCCCAGCAGTGGTGAATAAATGTCTTTTTATTATCGTAAGTCTAAGTTCATAAACAATTAATAAAATCATCATCTCAAAGATTAATTACTAATTACATTGTTACCAGAAATCCATTGACCTAACATGAGTGTGAAGTTAGCGCTAGTTGTATTTCCTCAGTTTGCAAACGAACGTGTTTTCGGCAAATATCGATAATAATTAAAACGTGTATAAAAAAATGTAAATTATGCATAAAAATATATTATTTTGAAAAAAATTAAATATTATAGTTAAAAAAAGTTTGTCTTGTATCAATTTTTTTCAAATTTGAAATTTTTTATTAGTCATATTTTATTTTCTTATTTTTTATTTTTTTGCGCGAATTTTAAAGTAATTTTACGTTGGTGCTTTGCTTTTACGCGAATTTTGAAAAATCACAGACCGCATCCCTTCTTTTTCAATGTAAGTTACGTCTATTTTTGCGCGATTTCATTTGCGCATGTTTTCTGAGGAACTCACGTAAAACGAGACCCAGGTGTATATAATCTTTTTTTTTGTTCCTAAAAAGTGTTTGAAGTAAGATGGATAATATTTCATATGATAACAGGATATTATACAATTAATAATAATAATAATAACAAAAAATATATAAGTGGTTGTTTATTTGTGAACTGCTTTATTTTGGGGTTGTTTTTTTTTTTTTCGGATATGCTGCATTCTGCAGTTTGAAAAAACAATGAGGTCTGATTATAATTAATTAATATATATTTTCTATTTACTCCATATTTAAAACATTATTAGTGGCCTGTGTAATTATGCATACTAGGAGAGTATTAGGCACTGTAATGTAGATTCTTAGGATTCATGAGCAAATATTTTTATTAGTGGTTTTGTAAAGGCAAGAAGGAAAGATTTTTAAAGTGAATAATTTCATTAATTTATCTAATACGTATTTATTACATTTTAATGCAAACGAATAAAGACAACAACAAATTAGCATTTTGGAATTTTGAGGGAGAGAGCTTTTGACACTTTTGTTGTAGAATCCAATTTTTGTAACTATTCAATGTTTCAAAGTTAAGTTCAATTTTCCAACTGTCCCTAAAGTTCTGATCTTCGAGTTTCTATTAAAAAAATCTAATTCAATAAATAGAATTTGTTTCACTAACTTGTCTGATTAATTAAAATATATAAATCTTATTTTTCTGGATAATATCCAATATTCATCTGAGTGGTCCAATTTTACTTCTGATACAGATTGCCATCTGTTTCTCTCACAGATCTGATAAAAATATGCTCTTACTTTTAAAGCTCTTGATTTCTCCCTCTTGATTTTTAAATCCAAACTAATGATAGGTAAATCACAATCAGAAGTGAAATAAAACATTTTTCAGTATTACTAGAATGAAAAATATGATGATTAATCTACAGTTGAAAGAATATTAATTGTTTATAATTTGAATGTATAAATATATATATATATGATATATATATTTAGGGATATGTATATATCCATATATATGGAAATCCCAGGTTATACCTGGGATGATGGAATATCCCCATCCCAATATATATAATTTTATACATCAAAGAGAGCATTAGAAATCTGAAAAGATCATTCTGAGAAATCAGACCAGTTAACTCCCTAGAGTAATTATAAGTATAATTAAATAAATTCACCAGCATTATAAATAAGTATAAATAAATCATTTATCATCATGAATAATCGACAATCAAAATGAATCAACAGTCAATTACAGAAGACCAGACCAACTATTTAGCCTTTGACAGCTTAGGCAATTATTTAAAAATAATTTGGATGCACCAACTTAAGTGCTCATTCATCACAATATATAACTATAAAACCAATAATAAAGAGATATTAAAATATGCTGATCACCATCAATACTCTAGCCAGTTAGTACCATGAGTGTACTGGCCAATTATAACTTAAAATTGAATAAATACTAATATAAAATAAAATGTAGTGCATGAGCTTTAAAGAATATTCTCTTAGTGCCAACCAGGATCATTGGAGGGAATATCATTATCATCATTGGAGGCCCATAAATACTAATATACATCCCCTTTTAAATATCAGACCATTATGCATAAATCTAGTGTGGAGAACATAAGCTCGATAAAAGGTGATCAAGAGATGATATAACATATAATATTCTAAAAACCATTTAGAATCAAGTACACTGGAATAATTTTAACATTTGAAATATAACTTTATTAATAACAATAAAAATAAAGTTAAGGTATCTAGAATAAGGCTATATACATATAAATTAAGCCTTTTAATTTTTATTAATATACAAATAAAAAAACTATCATATTGTGATTTATAATGGCTCCTAAAGGGTTTACATAAAACACATATATATCTGCACAGATGTGGGTTATAATTTAACAATGAACATATTTGAAGTGACATTTAATAATAAAAATGATTAAAATTTACATATAGTGTTGATTAACATAAAAACAAAATCCAATTTATTACATTGTGACTTACATATATGTTCCAATATATTTATTTATGAGGCTTAGTAATTTCTTAACATATTTAAATTATCATTTAATAATAAAATAAACAATTAAATTTTACATATAAGTGTCTATCTGACACACTTTGATATTTACACACAAAGACATGTGGCATAATAATTCCATAAAATAAAAATACGTGATTAAAATTTTTAAGTTATATATTGATACAAATGTTATGCTAGGTTTACTTATATATATATCATCTGTGCACATATGTGCAGTACAATAATTTATTAACATAAATAAAATTCATCTATCATATTTGAATTTTTCATTTAATAGCAAAAATTCATTTTCCTTTTTATTGTACATAATTGACAAGCTTTAACATTTATGTGTATGCATTTACCAATTTATGTGCACACTAACATTTACATCATATATTTTTGATTTGTCAAAATAATATTAAAAATTATTTTCACAATTAATTCTTTGTTGAAAGTCTATAAAACCATTCATTATTAAAAGAGTAAATTTTACTTTTTGCTGATTAGTTTTTTTTTCTTTAAAAAAAAAGTACTATCAAATTTTTTTGATAGTTTAAAATTAATTAGATGTTTTTTTTTCTTTGTCTAGAATACAAAATTGTCTATGAATTATTCTTTACTTTTTGATATTTAATCCAAGCAAAATTATTTACCTGGGTCACTTTTTTTTAAATGTCTCATTTTTTTCAATAAATGATTTAAAATATTGTTTTATATACATATCACTTTTAAAATATTCTAAAGAAATTATTTAAAACAACTGCTGCTTTTATCTATAGTTCCACGCATCTAGATATATCAGCATACATATAACTAATTCTTCAGCAAGCTGAGGTTCACTGTGTAAGGGTCATCACTGGGATAGATATAGTCCAGGTAATTGTTAGTCTGTAGTGATCTCCCTTCTGTCTAGGATTGGATAGGCAAGCAAACTATCTTCTAGAATGCATTTGTGTAGGCTAATTGATCCATTAGAAGTTGACCCTGGCTTCATGTGAATCAAAACTTCTCCATAGTGAACTATGGAGTAGCTTTTGGACTTGCCCTCCTTTTGCCTTCCTTTAGATCTTTATGGGAATTCTCTTTCCAACTACTATAGCTAGCCATTATAGTCAGCTAATTTTTACCAGCTACAAGAAAAAACTAGCCAAACTTTCTAATATTTTTTCAACTTTTTTATATAGTCAGCTGTGGTGACAAAAACACATTGATTAAAAACTGTTTTTTCTTATCTTGATTTAAAACAATTTTAATCCTTTCAAAAGCAACTTTGAAATTTTATCAAAAGTATGATCAAGTTTTTACTTAAAAAAAGATTTCTAATAGAAATTTTGTTCAATTAACTAAAAAGATTACAAAATAGATTTTACAATTATCAGTAGATATTTTATATTTACCAGGATAACATGCTTGTTTTAATTTCAAAATCAGAATACAATATTAATTAGACCTTTTTAACTATTTAATTTATATTTTTTTAATTCAAAATTATTTAATCCTTTATTATGATTATTTTATTCCAGGAAATGTAGAAAAATATCTACAAAATTGTTGTCTGTGTTTATTTCTACTTTTCCTTTCAGCTTTATATATATTTGTGCACATAAACTATGTTATTTTGTGTCATGTAACACACCTGTTATAATATATTAATAAATGCACAATATAAATAGGGAGCCTTCATCTGCTCTCTAAAGTGCAGGTTTTTAAGTTTAGTATGTGCAATATTTGTAATGGTGCTGGTGACTACTATAGTATAAACAAAAGAACAATTTCCTCTCTATACTATTCCAATGCCATCTAATGTAAACTTGGGTAAACTGTGTTTTACCAGATGTTAGTCATTTAATCTTTATTCCTGATGAGATATTGCTTTTGCCTTTATTAATGAAAACTTAGGAACCAAAGCTAGAATCAATGTACTTATGCATTTGGAAACTACTTTAAAATGATAACCAAGCACAGTTGATATTGGATTCAAAATCTAATTGACAAAAAGTTTGATACTCTTTGGAAATTAAATTACACTATCTATTTGTAAACCATTGATTTCTCAAAGCAAACACTATAGTAACCTAAATTAATCATATTATCAATCACATTAAGTAGATGTTTCTAAAATGTGATTATGAATCAACTTTAACAAACAAATAGACTATATTAATAATTAGTAGAAGTTGGTTTAAAGCACTAAGAATAAGTATATTCTCCATTCATTAAATGAAAATTGAACTTCCCATAAAAATTAGTTGATCTGATCGAAAACACTTAAGTCCACTATTCATAATTTCAATTGGCCTACCTGTTGCAAGAGAATGCCCAAATAATAAACCATATTCGACTAGTTAATTATTGAGATGATTTTTTAACAATAGCCTATCCTGATGATGAATTTCCAAAAATTGCAAAAACAAATTTAAATGCAAAAGATGTCAATGAAAATATGGTGGAAATATTCACAATAGTAAAAGTGCGAGTAAAACTAAACCATAAAACAAAAATGTTACATTTATACATATTCTCCAGACAAATAAACCCATTAATAGGCCAGAACTAGTTTAAACCTATCGGAATTAGAATTAATGTAATAAAAATTAACATCGAAAAAGAAATTCAAATAAATTTCTGAACCTCTTTAAGTCAAAATTGGGGGAGATAAAAATGATACCTGTTCAATTAAAATTCAAAGACAATTCAATCCTAGTTATTTGGAGACATGAAAAGTACTGTTTCCACAGAGAACAAAAGTAGAAGAGGCACTGAATGATTTGATGCAGAAGAACATTTTAAGAAAACAGAAGATTCAGATTGGACTAACCCTCAAAATAGTAAATAAACCAGAATGGAAGGTAGAAATTTGTGGAAACTATAAATGACAATTAACAAAAATTTGAGTAATAGCACCTATCCAATCTCTAATACAAGAGAAATCATAACACTATTGCAAAAACCATCTTCCTTCATAAAACTTGATCTTCACACCACTTTCCACTAAATACTAGTGTGTAAAGAAACTTGCAACCCACTTAGTCATCACCAATTGGGATTAGCATCACACCTAATATGTTTCAGTAAGATGGATATGCTGCTCAATGATTTGAAAGGGGTAATCCCATATTTCAATGGCATACTAATTACAGCTAACTCAGAAAACACCCTCAGAAATAGAGTTAATCAAGTGTGTAAAAAACTCAAGTTTTAGAACAATACTAAACACCAGAAAATGTATATGGAATACTAGAAAAGTAAAGATTCCTGGGGCATATCATATACAAGATGGTAAAGCTCCCACACCAGACAAAATCAGAGCAATAACAAATGCATCCAGACCAAAAACTGTAAAAGCTTCAGGCATTTCTGAAACTAATCAACTATTTTGGTCTTCCTTGAAGGAAAAGCATATGTAAACCAACCCCTATATAACTACTGAAAAAATCAAAGGTAGGAATGGGGAAATACCCAAGAGGATATATTCATTAAAACAAATTTTTTTACTAATATCAGATAAACTGCTAATACATTATGACAGCAACTTAGAGATAATATTAACAGATGCATCAAACTATGGAGTAGGAGTGCTGTTAACTCATCCCACATAGCCTACAGCACATGCATAATGAACACTGACAAATGCAGAATAATAAATACTAT
Source organism: Epiperipatus broadwayi (assembly GCA_028023455.1). Lineage (NCBI taxonomy): Eukaryota > Metazoa > Onychophora > Udeonychophora > Euonychophora > Peripatidae > Epiperipatus > Epiperipatus broadwayi. Next base: position 2,370,308 of record JAQFVV010012548.1, read on the forward strand.
AGCCAATTAAACAAAGAAACCCTGACAATAGTTTTTGGGATACAAAATTTTTACCAATATATATATATATATATATATATATATTAATATATTAGGTAGTAAAATTTGGATACAAAATTTTTACCAATATATATATATATATATATATATTAACAAATTTTACAGTGACAACTGATAACAAGCCACTGTTAGGAATATTAGAAAAGGAAAACTAATCCCAAATCATCTCAGCCTAGGTATGCTACATTGTATAATGTTAATATCAGCTTATGACTGCAAATTAGATTATAAAAAATGTAGGTTAATCCATCATGCAGATGCACTCTCTCAAATGCCAGACATAAACAAAGTAAATAAAATTAACATGAATATCAATTGTATAGATAATATAAATTCATAATGATTAAATAGTAAAAAAGGGTGGTATATACTGCCAAAGATCCAGAATACCAACTACTGAAAAAAATTATCAGTAAAGACTGGCCCAGTAAACAACTTCAAAATTTGCCACTATCCCTTTGAAATACTCAGTTAAACCTATCCATTTGCAAATGATTTACACTAAATGGAGATACAGTTCTAATACATACTAAAGATTAAAAATAAATCCTAGATATAATAAAATATCTTTATCTAACAACAAAATGATATATGATAATAGCTGTGATATAGTCATATAATCATAAAACATAAAAATAACATATAAAAGCTCTTTTCAGCAAATTTTTGTCCTTTTCAATATGTCTTAATTACAAAAATAACCTATATTGCATACATAGTGACATCTACTAGCTCTATGTATGCAATATAGGTTATTTTTGTAATTAAGACATATTTAAAAAAATTTAAATTTGCTGAAAAGAGCTTTTATATGTTATTTTTATGTGTTATGATTACATGACTATATTACAGCTATTGTCATATATCATTTTGTTGTAAGATAGATATTTTATTATATCTAGGATTTATTTTTAATTTGCAAAAGCAACATAAAGGATTTGTTCCTGGTATTTTAGATACTAAAGATTGTAATTGGATGTTCAAGATGCTGCATAATGGAGAGCTGGGAATATTACTCATGAAAGCACTAGTCAGAACATATGTCTGGTGGCCAAAGATAAATAAAAACATCGAGTCATTTATACAAATCTGGTATGCCAATCAAATGCCTAATCAATAAAAAAAATTTATATAATTCATGGCCACATGTAAAAAATACTGATCACATTCATGTAGTTCATGCAGAATTAATCATGGAAAAACTCTCCATATAGTAGTGCCACTCAATGACAACCAGAGCAATAAATGGATGCCAGAAGGCTTGTGCATAAAAAATCCCTACCTAGTGCATACTCATCCAATATCCCCAGACTAGTTTCTGCCTTGTGGCCTTCATCAGCGAGGAGCTTTGGATCTGAGAGCACTGCACCTAGATCTTAGGATCTAATGCAACCCTCCAGAAGCCACCTTTTATTTCTACTTAACTACAAAACTATGAGAATAAAATTGAAAACACAATGATATTTTCAATCTAAGCTCAATAGCTTATATAGTCATATGGGTTTAAACCCAGTTCAGTACTCATACATTTTGGTATCTTTGGCTCTTTAACAACCATCGCCACCACTATCCTATTAGGCAGGATTGGTGTTAAACCACTAAACATCACATGATCACTTATTTCTTATGCTAGCACATTACTGTTATTAAAACAGGCAAAACTCTCCATATAGTAGTGCCACTCAGTGCCTTCTGGCATCCATTAATTACTCTGGTTGACACTGAGTGGCACTACTATATGGAGAGTTTTGCCTGTTTTAATAACAGTAATGTGCTAGCATAAGAAATAAGTGATCATGGGATGTTTAGTGGTTTAACACCAATCCTGCCTAATAGGAGAGTGGTGGCTATGGTTGTTAAAGAGTTAAAGATACCAAAATGTATGAATATTGAATTGGGTTCAGACCCATATGACTATATAAGCTATTGAGCTTAGATTGAAAACATTATTGTGTTTTCAATTTTGATCTCATAGTTTTGTAGTTAAGTAGAGATAAAAGGTGGCTGCTGGAGGGTTGCATCAGATCATAAGATCTAGGTGCAGTGCTATCAGATCCAAAGCTCCTCACTGATGAAGGCCACAAGCCAGAAACTAGTCTGGAGATATTGGATAAGTATACAGTAGATAGGGATTTTATGCACAAGCCTTCTGGCATCCATTGATTTCTCTGGCTAGGAATGAGTGGCACTACTACACAGAGAGTTTTGCCTGTGCTAGCATAAGAAATAAATGATCATGAGATGTTTAGTGGGTTAACATCAATCCTGCCTAATAGGATAGCAGTGGTTATCATTGTTAAAGAGCCAAAGACACCAAAATGTATGGGTGCTGATCTGGGTTCAGACTCATATGACTATATAAGCTATTGAGCTTAGATTGAAAACATTATTATGTTTTAAATTTTATTCTCATAGTATTGTAATTAAGAAGAGATAAAAGGTGGCTGCTGGAGGGTTGCATTAGATCCTAAGATCTAGGTGCAGTGCTCTCAGATACAAGGCTTCTCACTGACAAAGGCCACAAGCCAAAAACTAGTCTGGGGATATTGGATGAGTATGCACTAGATAGGTGATTTTTTGCACAAGCCTTCTGGCAACCATTGATTACTCTGGTTGGCACTGAGTGGCACTACTATATGGAGAGTTTTGCCTGTTTTAATAACAATAATGTGCTAGCATAAGAAATAAGTGACCGTGTGATGTTTAGTGGTTTAACCATTCATGGAGCATACATTTTTGATACTTGTAAATGCTTACTCTCACTGGATAGAATACAAAACATGGGTAGTGATAAGATTATTGTAAGTTAAATGAAATATTTTCAATGCAAGGCTACCCAGAAAACATTCATTTACAGAGACTGCCTCTGGGTTTATGTAATTTTTAAAGAATAATTAGAGTCTGGAGACATTAAACACACGCATTCACCATCTTATCATCCAGAAAATAATGGGTTGGCAGAAAATGTGGTAAATCAACTTAAACTGGCCCTGAAAAAAAAAATTCAACAAAAATGCAAGAGATACTCCACTGGATATTATTACACCAACATTTTACCCTAATAGCAGCAAGTCCCCAGATGAATTAATAATTAAACAGAAACTAAGGATGAAGATGAACTAACCCTGCTACTACCCAAACATATGCACATAAATATAGAAGCAGAACATGAAATATTTAATGTAAGAGATAAAGTGTGGATCAGAGACAACCTATGTAATCAAGAGAAGGGTCATCAACCTATCATCCAAATTCATAATAGCCATACAAACTGTCAGCGTAGTGTATAAAGCACATTAATCATATAAGTTATCAGAACTCTGGAACCTAGGAAAACATAAGTCCAGGTGGAAGCAGCAGTAATGAATTAATCAATACAAAATTAAATAAAGAGGAGACACAAATTAGACAATCAGAAACTAATGAGAAATAGGTGAAAAAAGAAAATAACACATCACAAAAAGAAAGAAATGTAGAGGTTGAAGCAAATAGAAATAACCTAGCAGATGAAGAACACCCTGAAGAAATATTATTGAGGTCCCAAAAAAAGAGAAACATATCCAAGTCCTTAAAAGGCTATGTTTGTTAAAAAATTGAAACTGTATAAAAGTAAGGAAACCTTCATAATGCAACTTGTGATATACTTAGACAGCAATCAATTGAAAATCAGAAAACGCTATTAGTTGTTTTTACTTACCCCATATTTCTACACAGAACAAAAGAGCGAAAAAATGACATGATAGTCATGAGTTCCTGGGGAAATAAGAGACCCTATTTTAGTTGTATATGAGATAGTAGAAAATCTTGCCTTTTTGGAAAGAATTTGGAACATTATAATTTGCCTTATATACATGTATTACTAGTTGTATCTATTATACAATAATATTATTCGTTGCCTAACTTGTATGTTCCTACCATCCATAAAATAAAGTGAATGCTAAATTCACAGAGATATTAATGGTAATGAAAAACTAAGTAAGCGTCGATTACTATATATATAATTTATTTTATGCATTACTATTCATTATAACTGTGTATTATATAAATATATTACCCATCCTATCATGGTGTATCATTTTATTCACACGACTCGACCCATCGCAACTGAAATAATGCAATTATAAAATCCAAGCTTTTATCTTATGATCATTTTAACAAGTGCATAATAAAATTTTATATATACATACAATACTGTTGAAATAAAAATTTTAATTTTTAAAATTGTATGCATAATAAAATATATAATTGAATGAAAAATAAGTTAAAGTTATCATAGTTTTAATAATTATATATGTTTTATAATTAAGAATGATCATTATTATTCTCTCAATTGTTGGGTTTTGTTTGTTTTTTTACTTTAATATTTACAGCCATCATCGAGAGTCTCTCCTGCTATCAGTTATTTCTCTGCACCAATTACGTTGGAGCATCTACGTTCCCATCCTTCAATAATATGAATAATAATTCCGATTCCAATCAATCTTTTTTTTTTCTACCTTTCTATTTTTTTTTTTTTCTGAAGTTAAAATGGCCATGCTAAGAAAAATGATTGGGCCAATAAATAAATGAAAGAACGGATCAAATGACCAACTTATTATTTTATTTGCAAACCAATTTTAATTTCAAAATGTTAAAGTTGGAATAAGATTCTGATAAAAAGATACCACATTTGTGATGACTTTTTAAACCCATTACTTATAAATAAAAAACTTTTTACACAGATTTAATATTGCTGTCTCAAATTAATATGATCTACAATCTAAATTACAGTAGTTCGTTGTTTTTTCAAACTGATAGTATGTATTGATTTTCTTGAGTGTGAGGGATGGGCCAAATAACACAAAAAAGACTTGAGTAATCTAATTAAAAGTTTCAAACTTTTTTTAAAGTTGATTTAGTTTGCCAACCACTAGAGTTGGTGTTATTGCAGGCATTGATTTGTTGCATACAACTAAAGTCTCTGGAATTTTATTATTTCCAGCCGTGATTTACCTTGTGAAAATCCTGTAATTATTTATCACCAATAATTCACACTCTTAGTTTAAGCATTCCTGACAGCTGCAATAAATAGTGAGCATGTAATTCCATCCCATTAAATTACTGTTCCGTAAATAAACTTGTTACTTTCAAATGCATCACAACTTTTAAAAACAACTTTCTTATCATAATCTAAACAATATTGAATTCTATTACTAAGTCAAATGATTAGTTTGTTTGTGTCAATTTGTCTGATTGCTTGTTCAGTGTTATTTGATAAGCCATATTTTTTCTTGCATCGAAACATCGGGCGAGTTGATTTTTGAAGGAAATTGACCTAACTTGATATCTATACTATTTATTTTTCATTGTCTTAAATTTCACAAGTTAAAGGTTGGATAGTTGAAAGTTATGCATTTTGGGGATTTATGTAAATGAGATTGGGGTATACCATTACTTCCATTTTTTCCTATGTTTAAAAGTTTTTGTATTGATATAATAGCCTATGCTGTTTTAATGATAGACTAGTTTTACATTATTTATGTAATCATTTACCATTCTTCTTTTCTTTTTTGTTCATTTTTAAATAATTGTAGTATGGTATATAAGTAATAGAATGTTTATAATTATTTTTTATTAGTCATTTCACTTCTAGTTAACACTGCTTCTACTCTTCTATAAGCATGATAAATATAAAAAACTGTATTATAATTGTACATTTTATATATAATGTTTGTCTAACTAGTTGTTAACGACTATTAACAATATTAAAAAATTAGTGAAATTGATTTGATGGATGTTGATTGGAAAAGATTAATACAGAGGAGAAACAGGTGAATTATAAAAAAGGGTTCACAGAAAATGAATTTAACATAACTAATAAGATCTTTGGGCATATGGTCTATAAACAGAAAGTTCTGACTACATCTAAGGAGAAACCATTTTAACTCACATGGCTTTAAAAAACATGAAAATTAAAAACCTAATGCTACTACACTGTGTTCACTCTAACACAATCAGAAATTTGTGGACCCCCTCATATAACACTGTACCTCTACTATTTAATGTACATATTGTACCAGTAAACCATACATATCTGTAAGGACAGCATGCAAATATATTGGTTTTCTTTAAGATTACTTAATACATTATCCCCTGGATATTGTTATTATGACATTTATTTTGTAATCTTTAATTATATCTGTTGCCAAAGTAATTCCTTAATCGAAGTCAAATCCATTCATTAGTTCATTTTATGAAAGTTCTTTTCCAATAAAATGATAATTGATGTTGTTAATGTTTTTTGTATATATCTACAAATTAGATATATAAATTATATTTAGATAAAGTTGACACTCCTTCTTCTTCATCTATTTTACATATGATAATCAATATTTGAATACCTGTTTTAATTAAATTAAATATTTTAAAATAATGTTTTCTTTTATATATATAATTTAATATTGTTTAATCATACCAAAATATAAACACAGATACCTTAACGATAGTTTAATATCCTATTTGTTGGTGTTTAAAGATTACTTTGAAACTGTATGCAGTAAATAAAATTTTAGTAAATAAATTTACCAATACGTACTTTATTTTACTATTGCTATTACATAAAAGTATTTATATACTTTTATCAATATATCACTAACATAATATATATATATTAGTGTTATTGTATGGTCTTTAGATTAAGAGTAGCCCACATTAACCTTAAAGATTTTGCTGTGAGATAAATAAAATAAATTGTTGGAGTTGAAACCAAATTAAAGAATTTTTTCTTTTATTTTTGAAGATAATATTAGCAAGTTTAAGCTCAAATCCTACTACAGTGTCTACTGTATTTAGAATTCTAAATTACATACTACGGGCACAGAATATATATGTATACTTTATTGGACTGTCTTCCCATATACTGACCACATGAGAGTATCACCAGGCATTTAACAGCCTAGAAAATTAATTTTAGTGATGTGATGCATCACATGATCACTATTTCTTATGCTTGCTCTTAATTGTTATTAAATCAGGCAAAACTCTCTCTATATATTGCCACCCAGTGTAAGCCAGAGTAATCAATGAATTTCAGAAGGCTTGTGCACAAAATCCCCATCTAATGCCTACTTATTCAATATCCCCAGACTAGTTTCTGGTTGTGGTCTTCATCAGTGAGGTGCCTTGAATCTGAGAGCACTGCAACTAGATCTTAGGATCTAATGCAACCCTCCAGCAGCCACCTTTTATCTCTATTTAACTACAAAACTATGAGACTTAAATTTTAAAACACTAATATTTCCAATCCAAGCTCACCAGCTTATATAGTAATATAGGTCTGAACTCAGTTCAGTATATGTACATTTTGGTGTCTTGGGTTTTTTAATAACCATAGCCACCACTATCATATTGTTTAATTGGTTTTAAGACAATAAACATCACATTTATCACTATTTCTTATGCTTGGTCTTGACCGTTATTAAAATAGGCAAAAATTCTCTATATGAAGGCCACAAGCCAGAAACTAGTCTGGGGATATAGTATAAGTAGACACTAGATGGGGATTTTATGCCACAAGCCTTCTGGCATCCATTGATTACTCTGGCTTGCACTGAGTGGCAATACATATAGAGTTTTGCCTGTTTTAATAACAGTTAAGAGCAAGCATAAGAAAGTGATCATGTGATGTTTATTGGCTTAAAACCAATCCTGCCTAATAGGATAGTGGTAGCTATAGTTATTAAAGAACCAAAGACACCAAAATGTATGGGTACTGAACTGAGCTCAGACCTATATGACTATATAAGCTGATGAGCTTGGATTGGAAATATTATAGTGTTTTCAATTTAAGTCTCATAGTTTTGTAGTTAAGTAGAGATAAAAGGTGACTGCTGGGTCATTAGATCCTAAGATCTAGCTGCAGTGCTCTCAGATCCCAGGCTCCTCTGGAAGGCCACAAACCAGAAACTAGTCTAGGACTATTGGATGAGTAAGCACTAGATGGGGATTTTATGCACAACCCTTCTGGCATCCATTGATTACTTTGGTTTGCACTGAGTGGCAATATGTATTGTGATCCATATTAACAGGTTAATAGTACTGCCTAGAGAGATAAACTTATGTAACATGGCTAGATCAAAGGTAGGGATAAAGATCTTTAAAAAAAAATTGGAAGGCAAATAGCAACAAACACCAGGCAAGTACTATGGACAATATGTTTATTAAAAAAATACATAAAGTAAAACAAAAAGTGATTTTAAAAAATACAATAATTATATATATATATTAATACATATAATTGTATATTCAGATATAATTATTACTGAGATATGCCCTTCTTTTACACAATTGAGTGAATTTATTATTTCAAAAGAAATCATTATTTCACCATAATTTATGTTTCATCAAGAATTGGAATAATAAAACAATTTTCTTAAATGGTAATTCTATAAATGTACACAAACTAAAGAATGTTCACTCTTGTTCTACTCTTGCCAACTTTAATAAAATCTCAAGCTTATGCAAAACTGATCTTCATTATAATACGAGTGTGGTGCAATCATGCCCTTAGCCACAAAAAATAAAAGGTAACAAATATTAAAATTCTAAATAATCCGCATTATACTTGGGCCACTAATATACTACATAGGAAGCTGTTCCAAAACTTAAACTATGTAAAAGCAACCTACCCAAGCTCAACCTATTTCTCATTTAAGTACTACTCTAATATAAGTAGCAATGTAATTTATGATTAAATAGACTCCACTAAGATGTAGCGAAAAATACAGAAAAAAAGCACAAATTCCTAGTGTTAAATAAATATATATCAAGTGGACTTACAAATGGGCCATCTTTATGCATACACACACTCCATAAAACACTTCCTATTTACATAAATGCTAAGACACTATTATAAGCTTAAATAATTTCTCTCACTAATCTATCATACACACACACGTATATATAAAATACTGAATTATCACTTGCAAAATTTAATTAATAATAACTATTGCTGAAAAAAAAGTTTATTGAATTTCTTTTTTCTGTTTTTTTTTTTTTTTATTAAAATAATGTTTTATACATGAACTTCTTATTGTTTACATTGATATATAAATGTCAACAGGATTGCCATTATTTAGAAAACATAGACTTGAATAAGAGAGAACTCTGGATCAAGCATCAGGTGATCCGTCCCTTTTGTACAACGTGAAATTAGACCAGGTCTCTGTAAATAAAAGGTGAGATGCTAGCAACTTGTCTCTGTCCCTAATCTTGGTAATTATTTCCGTGTAGATCTGAGAAATATTGTGGTTGGTATTGGTGAAAAGAATTTTACACCTCGTGAGCCAAAGTGAAAATAGTAAAAAAATTGCAAGTCTGATGATGGAGTATGTGCCATTTTTGATGGCTCTCTTGATTGATAAGGCATCCCTTATATCGGAAGACACATTGCTTACAATTAGGGATCGCAGTTGAGCAAGAAAAGGACAGTTATAGAACAGGTGATGTAAAGTTTCATCATCTGCTTGACATAATTTGCATAGAGGCGCAAGTCTTGTAAAGCCTCTTCTCCACACTAGAAAGTGATTGGTAGGTAAGGCAGAGAGGTTAAACTTAATGAGGAAGTCAATATATTTAGAAATATCCAATTTCTGGACCTTATGATTTGTCTAGTGTTTAGATCTAATTCTGACTGTAACAGCAGTTGGTTTGGATACATCATTTTGTACACCTCCCAGTATGATTTTCTATTTTGAAAGGTTTAGCTAAGATTCACTTATTACAAAATTTGCAATCTTTAATACTGCAATGGAAAAAAAAATCTGCTTCTTTAAAAAAAATCCAAAAAATAATAAAGACTAAAAACAAAATCTAGGCATTATAACATGTCCACTAATATGTAACTTTAAAAGGCTTATCTCATCCATATTTCATTATCATCGTTTCCCATATTAAAAAAATTCCATATTTAATAGAAATATGAAGTATATAATTATATCTGATCCTAAAACCAGTTACATAAAATTAATTTAACTCTAAACATTAGTAATACTGTATAAAATTCGATAATATAAATAAACAATATCACCTATGGCTTAATGAATTATGATAAAAATTAGTATTAATTTACCGTGTCCATGATGAGTAGCAAACATTTTCTTTCTATATAAATTCAAAATGAATACATACTCTTTTTGGATAATTCTCATGATTCTTACTGGGATCCATTGAGATTTGTCTGTGCTGGAATTGGTATCTGATCAGAGCAGGTGGTTAGTTTATTAAGGAACTGGCTTCATGTGAATGCTGAGAGTATTGTCTGAAGAGAGAAGTTTGTTATTAAAAGCTTAGCAGTGCATATTGACTATTAAGAATGTTATACTCCATTTCTGGTGCACATTTGCTGGTGCTTAAAATAATATGGCCACGAATTTCAAAACTGTCTTTATAAAGTAAAACATATTGGTATCTCCTTGTTCTCCTTCTGCTTTGGCATACAGAATTTTTTTTTTTTTTTAAAAAAAAACAAACTCCAGAAGTTTTTATAGGGTTTCTACCATTGTTCTTTTTTTTAATTTTTAGAATCTTCTCGGTAACAATTTCCCAAAATGGTTTCAGATAAGCCATATTTTTTAACTATAATTATTAAATTCCAATTTCTTTAGACAATGCCCAACACAAGTAAATTGCTTATTTCTTAAATTCATTATCCTAAAATAAATTTAAAACCAATTTACTCCAAATAAGCATTGTCCTTTTGGAATTTTATAAAATTTTATCAAATGATAATTATGATTACAAAATACATTTCATTATTATTTAATACTACATCTATTAAATCTTAGTTAACGAAAATTAAATAGTTTACAATTGAATGTTAAGTGAAATAAAAAATAATTAAAAGTTTAACATTAAACAATTCTGAGACCCATTCGAGCATCTCAATACATATGCACAAAAATAAAATACAATTGGAGGAATATCCGACTTCTATCAACACATCATTGGGTACATATAATTGGGGAAATATCCAAATTATATTTTATCAAGACCCTACTTCTGAGTTAAGTGCACATCATTGCATATTTTGAGTTTCAAGTGTTCAGTTCATAAATCACAGAAAATATTGTAAGAAATTCTAGTGTTTGTAATTTTGGGAGAAACTTACTTAAGCTTTTTTAGATAAGTGTTAAAGATTATCTTTCCATTTTTAAGACTAATTTTTAAAAAATTAAATTTCAGTCTTAAACTCTGTTTGATAAAAATAAAAAAACGATGTTTAAGAGAAAATTTATTTCTCTGCATGTAAAAATAAAAGTTTTGGTCATGTTATAAAAGGAGAAAAAGCATCACACATTATAAAAACTAAATTTAAATGACGCAATAATCCAAACCATTAAGAAAAAGAAAGTTAAAAGTGCTGTTGCAATAAGATCTTTCGATATCCATAAAATATGCAGCTTGTCCCCACGTGACAATAACTGAGAAAATGCAAATAGCACTAAAAAATTCGGATTGATGATAACTGCAAAAAAGGATTGCCAATATCATTAAACAAAAAGCTCTTAAAATTTAGAAAGACTTTAAAGAAAATGGCAATTCTTCGGTCAGCTCAAATTTTGTGGCAAATAAAGGTTGGTTTGAAAAATTCAAAAAGCATTTTGCAATTCATAGCATAAAAATTCTAGTCAAAACTGGGTTAGCTAATCATGAGCTGCCATGATGTATCTGAAAAAATTCAAACAATTATAGAAGGGCAAGGATACATACTACATCAAGTTTTTAATGCTGATGAAACTGGATTTTGGTGGGAGGAAAATGTCTAATAGAATCTTTATATCAAAGAAAAAAAACACTTGGATTTAGGGTATCTAAAGATCAAGTAATGTTACTTTTGTGTAGTAATGCATCAAGAGAAATCATAATAAAATTCTTGCTTGGTCATAGGTCTTCAAATCCATGTGCACTTAAAGGCATAAATAAAAACGTCTTACGAGTATATTGGAATTCAAAAACTTGGAAAACTGGAGATTTATTTAGAAAATAGTTTTTAAAGTATTTTGTGCCAGAGATTGAAAATTATTTAAATAAAAGGAATTTGGACTTCTAAATGCTGTTACTATTAGATATTGTTTCACATCATTCACAAGATTTGGGTTATCCCAACTTCAAATTAGTGTTTCTACCACCAAACATTCTTCATTGTTCTAGCCATTAGATTAAGGTATTATTTATACCTTTAAAATTTACTACACCAGATCATTACAATGGAGACAAATGAATCGAGATTAATTGGTGTAATAGAAACAATTTTCAATTAAGCACTGTATCAAAATCATATTCATCACCAGTTGAAGCTGAAAATGGGCTTGAATCATCTGAAAATGAAATTGGTGACGTATTACAAATTTGTAAATTGATCAGAGATGTTTTTGAAGATATAGCTATTCAAAACATTCAGAAGTTATTATTGGAAAAAAAAACTTGGCAAAGCGGAGTTGCGGGAAATGGGATCAGAAGTTGTAAATCAAATCGATTCTGAGAAGTGATAATGAAGATTGTGAAGTTAATAGATTAGCATTAAAAAAATTATGTGAAGCCTAAGCTTACCTAAAAATCTAGAATTTTTTCTTGAATACAGACCCATCTGCTGAAAAAAGCTGAAAATTCAAAAGGGAGCTGCAAAATTTGCCTATTTCCATACCAGGAAATCTACAACTTTATAAATAAGGACCAGCAAACAAAACAAAAATTAGATTTTTTTAAAGAGAGCAAATGATGTAAAGGATTCAATGAGTGAAGATATAATTTGAGCAAAAAAGTTTGTTTGTTTGTACCAAGCAGTGTTGAAAAGGAAAATTATTAAATTACAGTTCTTAAAATGAAAATATAATTCCAAGATACATACAAAATGTATATAAAAAAAGCTTGGTTTAATACTTTTAACAGCATGCTATGCTAAGCATGCTTTTGACTAACTGGTAGTCATATTCATAGCAATAGTTGTTCAAGAAGCTTATGACATTTATAAAATAAACAAGAGTGGGAATTTGTATATTTGATAGGATGTAAATAATTTAATTTAAAGGAGCCTTTTTTTTGACAGGTGGAAATGTTGATTACTTCTATGTTTTGGCAATTTGCCAGGCCTCTTTAACTTTACATTTAGCATCATTTTTTTCAGAGCAGATATCGTCAAAGCTGATAATGTTTAGACTCATGTTAAAGGAAAATAGATTTAATCTTGGTAAATCTTAACTCTATTGTATTGGTATCTGTTCGGAGATTCTTGTAGACTGGCATGCAATTCTCCATAATATGGCAGTTTATGTTGTTGCATAAACCAAGCTTTTCTATATAAACATTTTATATGTACTTATTTTGATTTACATTGTTCCTAGAAAAGTTTTTAAAATATGAAAATAGTTATACAGTAATTTGTTTCATTTTATGTTATACATACATATCGTAAAATTTTTTAATAAAAGTAAAGTTGCTTGAATGAATTTAATAAAAATATTTGTTCTTATTAAGTTTTTGGAATCTAATCCTTTTTGTACTGGTTCTGGGTCTCACATAAGTGTTTCACACAATACAGCATTTTCTAGGAACCTCCCTAGCATGTTATAAGAGGTTCCCTGTAATATATATATATAAATTCAAACTTACAAATGAAAAAGTGAGACATGCAATTAAATTTATGAAGGGAAAAACTCCAGATAATGATGGAATTGTAATCGGTACCTTGAAAGAAGATGAAGAAATAGAAAAAATTTTGACATAAAGATGTACCAGATAATTGGAAGAATGCAATATTAATATTTAAAAAAGGTGATAAAGAAAATATTAAATATTACAGACCTATCAGTATTTTATCAGTTCTGTATAAAGTTTTTACCAAAATATTACAACTCATCCTTGATTTTAACCAATCAAAACAACAAGCTGGATTTACGTCATTTTAGTTCTGTGGATTGTATCCAAGTATTGAGAGAACTAATAGAAAGGACCAACGAATATGAATTGCCATTAAGCTTTGGATTTGTAGATTATGAAAATGCATTTGATTCTATAATCATTTCTTCAGTGATTAAAGCATTGGATCATCAAGATATAGAGCCAGTAAATTCTAAAGAATATTTATAAAAATGCAATAGCAATAATTAGATTACATGATATTAAAAAAACTAACTACGAGAAGAGTATACAGCAGGATGACTCCATATTTCCAAAACTTTTTACAGTAGTTTTGTAAGAAGTATTTTGTGGATTAAAATGGGAATCTAAGAAAATAAAGGTAAATGGAGATTATTTAAGTCATCTAGATTTTGCAGATGATATAGTTGTTTTTGCAAATAATGTTTTAGAACTTCAGGAAATGTTGCAAAAGTTATCAGAAGAAAGTAGGACTAAAGCTAAATGTTAAAAAGACTAAAATAATGTTCAATGGATTTTCTCATTATAACAAAATAAAGATTGATAATGATGAGTTAAAAGTTAACAACTACAACTAGCTTGGTCAGATTATTATTATAGATTGAAACATAATGGATGAAATTAATCATAAAATTAAACTTGTTTGGAGTGCTTTTGGTAGAAATAACAATATTAAAAGGAGATATGCTTATGGATTTGAAAAGACTTTTTAAATGTTAAATTTTTACTTCTGAATCTGAGACTTAGACACTTAATAGAAGAGCAATACAGAGATTTCAGACCACTCAATGAAGTATGGAGAGATGCATGTTAGGAGTAACAGGAAAAGATCGAAAATGCAATACATGTGTAAAAAAACAACAGGTGTTATTGACATCATTGAAAGAATTAAGACTGAAGTGGTGTTGGACTGGACATATTGCTAGAAGAGATGATAATAGATGCACAATTGAAATCTTAAACTGGATTTCAACAAATTGTAAAAGACCCAGAAAAATACATGGAAAATGGATGGATAGATGAAGTAAGAATGTGTGCTGGGGTGACATGAAAAAGAAAAGCTAGGAATCAGAGAAAATGAATTGAACTGGGAGAGACTTTTATATTCCATCAATAGGCCTATACACTAACATACTATTTCAGTACCAGATTGGTTTTAAAGGATATTGCAATGTATTGACAGGTTTTTGAAATAAATAATTACATGTATGGGCATTCATAACTGGTCAATAAAATGCAGATTAAGTAAAATTATGCAAAATACAAGATATCTAGATATCCTAGTTTGAATAAGGCCAATAATGAAATATATAAATTGGAAATTATCAAAAACATCTTCAGAACTTAATGAAAAACAAAAATGCAGTCAAAGCTAGTTGAGTGAGTAGTAAAGTGTTTTCTAAATCTGATGTCAGTGAGCTGTGTAATACTAATGAAAAGGCTATTGAAAACTAATGGATCATGTTATTGGATTGCAATGAAATACTTTTAATAAAGTGTAATAATAGAGTCAAACTCTATAAAGAACTTTCTGTGTGATTAAGACTGATTATTTTATGGAGTTCAACCAGCAAGTTGCTAATTGAACATACTAACCTATTACTAATTCATATATATATTGAGTAATAAACTCATTCTTTAAGTTACCAAAAACCTTTCGTGTTTATTTTCAAAGTCGATGGGTGTACAATTGCTTAGTCTGATCCCATACATATCAATTGCTACAGTCAACAGTTCAAAAATCTGTAAATATCAGTTGGTGCAGTCATATTAGCTATTAATGTGGATATATTTATATATAGATATGCAGAGCAGTGTGCTAACACTTTTTGATGTAAACAATCTAGGGAAGTAGCAGATATAGGTATCATGTTAAAAAATGCATGATGACAAGCTGAAATTGCCACTTTATTATGGATATAAGGAAAGGATATCTTGCAATTAGCAAATTGTTTGTGTGATCTGGCCCCACCTAAATAAATCCCATATGAAGAGTTGCTGTAAAATCAAATGGGTATTTCAAAAACCCTACATTGAAATGCAGTGCACCTTTGCTTTCATAATAAAAAGTGGTCATCTAATGAAAACATATGGGAATATAATATAGCATTGTGAGGTTTTGCAAAGAATTGTGAATTTAGAGATTATCTAGAAAAGATGCCATTAAACCAGTTGTTGCAGGGCATGAGAAATGTGAAGCTTAAACAAATACTGCTAATTGAGTCTACACTAAGTTACAATGCTGCCAATGAATGAGATATTGCATATGAGTTGTTCTATATTGCACACAGAAATTTAAAATTGCAGCTAATTAAGTCAACTACAAGGATAAATGCTGTGAAAGCACAGATGACATATAAGAATTTTACATAGGAGCCCAGCATCTGGGTCACATTTTTAAAATGTGCAAATTTAAGACATAAATGCCTTAACTATGATTCGACAAGTCATTTATCAAAGGTTTGTACTAATAAATGATAAATGTGTAAAGTGGTTTTACTAGCAAATAATAAATTGAGAGGAGTAATTAAGAAAGCCATGGATCTAAAAAAAATTAAAGAAAAGTGATGTTGGAATTTGGAGCCAAATCACAAAAAGAAATAAATAGCAGGGCAGGTGCATCACTCATATTATTTAAAGATTGGACAACTATTAGTAAGAGAGAATAAGATTCAAATCAAAAAACTAATTTGGTAGCAACAGATATATGTGGTAACAAAAAATATTAGCCCTACACTGGGACATAATTGGTTTAAGCCTTTGGGAATTAGAATAATAATAAAAAGTGAAATTTGTACGCAGAAATAAATAAATTCCCTCAGCTCTTAAGTTCAGCCAGAAGATTATTAAAAACAAAACCAGTAGACAGGCAAAAACTCTCCATATAGTAGTGCCACCTTGTGCTAACCAGAGTAATCAATGGATGCCAGAAGGCTTGTGCATAAAATTCCTATCTAGTGCCTACTCAACCAATATCCCCAGACTAGTTTCTGGCTTATGGCCTTCGTTAGTGAGAAGCCTTGGATCTGAGAGCACTGCACTTAGATCTTAGGATCTAATGCAACCCTCCAGGAGCCACCATTTATCTCCACTTCACTACAAAATTATGAGGAAGAAATTGAAAACACAATATTTTCAATCTAAGCTCAATAGCTTATATAGTCATATGGGTCTGAACTCAATTCAGCACCCATACATTTTGGTGACTTTGGCTCTTTAACAACCATACCCACCATTATCCTTTTAGGCAGGAATGGTGTTAAACCACTAAACATCACATGATCACCATCTCATGCTAGCACATAACTGTTAGTAAACAGACAAAAACTCTCTATATAGTAGTGCAACCTTGTGCTGGGGATATTGGATGAGTAGGCACTAGATATGGATTTTATGCACAAGCCTTCTGGCATCCATTGATTACTCTGGTTAGCACAAGGTGGCACTATTATATGAAGAGTTTTTGCCTGTTTACTGTCATGTGCTAGCATGAGATGATCATATGATGTTTAGTGGTTTAAAACCAGTAGATATAGCACTAATAGACAATGCAAGTTATTTGTAGCCGAAGAAGGTTTGTTTGTTCTGAAGCCTAAAGTGAAGGAAGAACCAACGGATTTATTAAACAGAGGCATTTATTACACTGATGGAAGGATCTGCTGGGTGAAACTTAGTCACTGGTTTAAAACTGCATAGGAATATAAGAATACACAACAATTGCATAATGTATACAAAAACATCAATAAAAGAGACTATCCTGTAGCACCTAACATTTTGAGGAGTAGAAGGAGCTATATCATAGCTAAACAAAATCCTGATAGTTGCTGAAAGTGAAACTCAGTTGAATAAATGATTATATGCTGTCTGTGATAAGCTAAAAAATTTGATGCTAGGCTAAATACCTCAAAGCATACTTGGTCAGAAAATAAAATAGAATTCCTCAGACATATTATGACATATAAAAAAAATATCCTAACCCGGAAAAATGCTCAAAGTCAACAAATGCCAAACAGTCGCAAACTTTTTAGGTTTATTGAATTTCTTTAAAAGTTTCCTAAAGAGAAAATCTCATCCCCCCATCTTTATGAACTATTTTAAAAAAAACCAGAGATGGAAATGGGGAGGCCAACAGGATGAGGCTTTTACAAAAGTGAAGAAATTGATAACATTAAATTATTAATCTATTATTCTGAATAGCAAGAAGAATTGCAACAGATAACTTAGACTTCAATATTGGTGGCACAATTTTGCATAATGTATAGGAAGATGAGCATCCCATCACATGCACTTCCAGAACAGTTTCCAAGGCAAAAAAAAACGACAGCCAATTGGGAAAAAAGCTCTGACAATAGTATTCAAGGTAAAGAAATTCCACCCATATGTTTATGGTCAGAATTCAAAATTTACACAGACCGTAGGTCTCTATTAGGTATATTTGGGAAAAATAAAAACTCCAGACCGTGCTAGTCAATGTATGCTGAGAAGGATAAATATCCTGGCTTCATATAATTTTGAAATATTATACAGGCTAGGAAACTAAATAAAGCATGCAAATGTGCTTTTGAGAACTCCAAATAAAAGTACAAGCAAATCGCATATTAAAGAAGTAAATTACATAAATGTAAAGAAGTCTAGAGTAGTGAACAGCAAGGCTGTAGCTGAATGAACAAGAAATGATAAAGTCTGGCAATTTTTCAAAAATTAAACAAGGATGGCCAAAAAAAGAAACCAAGTTACATAGTGCCATAAATTTGGATTGCTCAGCAATGTCCATGTTCCAACCAAGGGGGGGAAATGTGAATTATAGCTGTTATATCAAGGACATCCAGGAATAGTACATATGAAGGAATCAGTTCAATTGTAGATTTGGTGGCCAGAAATGAATCATGACATAGAAGAGACTGTAAGAAAATGTTAAGCCTGTCAAGAAATGAGACTACCAGCTAGAATTCCACTCTTGTCTAAAAACTACAAAAGGATGAGAAAGGGCCCACGTAGACCATGCGGGATCTTTCCATGGACACATTTCAAGTAGTCTTTGATTCACATTGTAACTGGAAAGAATACTGTGGTAAGAACTACCAACACAGAAAATGTGATTAAAGTTTTAAATGATCTACATCCTAAAACTATAGTAACTAACAAGAGTGCAGGATTCATTTCAATGCAACTAAAACACTTTCTTGATCATGTACTAACATCTCAAATGGAATAGCAGAGAGACCATTCAACATTTTAAATGCATGTTGAATAGGATAAAGTATGCTGATATACACGAGGCTCTAACAATAGCAGGGTTTTACTAAAACCCAACACCAAATTCAGTTACAAAGAAATCCCTGGCAGAACTACTTATGAAGCATCATGTGAGGATCCATATGTCTGTACTAATTCCAGATAAGGTTAAAAGAGACATAAAAAGTTAAAACATTGAGCTTAACATAGGACAGACTGTCTGGATAAGAGATAGTTTAAAAAAAAAAAATGAATATCTAGAAATATAAACAGGATACTATGTACCTAAATATGTGATTAAACTGGAGAACAATAGATTAGTAAGATGGCACATTAGTCAAACAAAAAATGTTTGAGCCCATAACTTATAAATGAAAATAGATTCAATTACTAATTGTGTTGAAGATTCTTTAACAGACAATAATGCTAAAACAGACTAAAATACATTTAAAAGAAAATTCTTCAGTTCAAGACACAGAACTAAATAGTGATTTATAGCAGGGACAAGAAGAAACAACTGAGCAGGATGACGAAAAATCTATACTACTTTATTGAAATCTTCAGAGAAAGATGTATGCCAAAGAAGTTACAAAATTTACTTCTTCTGAAAGGGACATTTCTAGAGTGAAGGGGAGGTATTGCAATGTATTGACTGGTTTGTAAAATAAATAAAGTTACATGTATATATATGTATGCTTTCATACCTTGTCAATACAAAAGATATTGTAGTCATTCTATAAATTATGAAATACTGAATAAGTAAAATTTATACAAAGTATGAGTTAATCTCCTAATTTGCATGAGAACAATAATGAAATATTTATACAAATTAGCAGTTATTAAAAATGTCTGCGGAGTTTAATGAAAAAGAGAGATGCAACCAAAGCAGTTAAACCAATTCAGAAATAATTGAATGAGCATTAATGCTGATAAGCAGTATAATGCTGATGAAAAAGCTAGTGGATAATTAATGGAGAAAGTTATTAGATTGAAATGAAGAATTTTATAAAGTTTAATATATAGAGAGTCAAACTCTATAAAGAACTATCCATATGTAATTAAGACAGATTATTTCATGGAGTTCAAGCAGCAAGTCGCTAATTGAACATACTACCTATAACTAATCCATATGTATATTCGAGTAATAAATTTATCAAAAATCTTTCGTGTTATTTCAAAGTATAATTAATGAGTGGATGGCTATTTCGATTAAAGTCTGGCTCCCGACATATCAGATATTAAATTATAAGTCAAAATATTACTTTCATTAATTAATGTAAAAGTTAAGATTTTGATAAAATAAAATTCATACAGATTACAAAATCTGTTGGTTGCATAAAATGTAGAGATCGCTCTGCACTTGATGGAAAACTAAATTTACTTCCTTATCAAAAGTTAAATTAATTCTACAAAAAAGGTATAGTATTTTATTTATATAATTTTTTGTGGAACTTTTGTCTTAGTTTCAAACATAATCCGTTTATTCTTTGCTGCACATAATATTGTTTTCACTTAAGGTCATTATTGTTTTTTATCATGGATTACATTCTACAAAGAATGCAATTAAATATTTTAAAATTGTTATTATAAAAACAACTGAATTAATGGCTAGTATTTTTTGCTTGTGTAATTTTTTTAAAAAATTCATTTTTTTAAACTTTACACGCAAAAATGTATTTAACCACTAAACATCACATGATCACCATTTCTTGCTTGCTCATAACTGTTATTAAAACAGGCAAAACTCTACATAGAGCTGTATGGAGAGTTTTGCCTGATCAAAAATGTATTTATTATGTTAGAAACATTTCAGTTCTATGTTATTCACTTCATCTACTATTAATTTACATTAGTTTTGAAAATTAGTTATGAATAATTTGCATTTATGTCAGTCACTTTATTTACTTCTAGTATTATTTTTTGTAAAATATTAAACTTTTTTTATTATTATATTATATATATTTTTACTTTAGTATATAAATAAAAAAAATTTTTATTTTAGAATGTTATGAAACAAAATGTAATGGGTTGGAAATATATTTAAGAAAAAAGCAGAATTTAAGACAAATTATTACTGAGGAATTTTATATGTGTACATGTAATGTTTTGATGCTGTAGCTTTTTACATGATTATTTACATATTAATGTTTGATCGATAAGAATAGTATATATATATTACAAGTATGTTTTTCTGCAAAAACGTAATAAATTAGAATTCCATTGCAGAGGGAGAGTTTGATTATACCAACAATAATTATCATAACATTTAATTGCACACTCAGAATTTTCATGCTAACACTTTTTTTTATTCAAACAAAGGCATGGCATTTGTTCTACTGTCAGACAACTTTCCCCCCGAAAAAAGATTGTTCCATAAATTATTTTAAATCTAACTTTAATAGATGAGCCTATGATCCAAGGTCATTTCTACACAGAACAGAGTTGAATTGCGTTTCAGTATATTTTTCAGATTATTTTTGGTTAACTTGAACATACTTTCTTTGTAGAAAATAAGATAACTCCCTCTCCAGCGCTTAAAAAAGATTTCCAAAGCAAGGTCATCAGTATAGACAAATTTCCTGCATTCTTCATATGGAAAATCAATAATGAATTTATACAATAAATTTAAAAGTCTATTCCATAAAATTTTCTATCTACTATTATTATTATCGTTAAATAATTTGAATTTTTTCTATTAGAGAGCATTTTGTTAAATAATGGTTTTTTTGCATTTGAAGATTTTAGACCTTTAGAAGACTTTTTTCTCAAATAGTCATAGCCCGAGATTTAAAAGTCACACCAATTTTTGACTTATTTTTGAGGTTCTTTTCAATGTGAGTTATTAAAGATAAAACTTTGCCAGTCTTTGTCCAGATTTAAATCTATCCTGTTTGAAAGGAAAATGGTTTTCAATTATTGACAATTCTTAAGATTATCCTTTCAAACAGCTTGAAACAAACTCAATAATGACAGTGAATGATTCTTCTGATCATTAAATTTATCAAGTTTTAAGACTGTTATATATGAACAAATAATTTTGCCAATCATACTTTGGCTTTAGGTCCTAGATTTTTTTTAAAAGTAGTATTTATTATTAACTACCAAAGCTTTTCTTACGATAATACATTTAACAGCAAATTCACTAATATTTATTGGTCTTATGTTAAAACTAGACAAACATTCTGAAAAAGTATTGCTCTTTATTAAAGCTTTTTTTTTTATCCTATCAATCTTTGATTTAGAAGACCTATATATAAGAGATTGATTAGTGATGGTGATACCATTAAGAAAAGATCTACTCTATGAAGCCTATTTAAAAATGACCAAATCTTTCAATTATACCTTGTAAAGTTTTCTTTTTTCAGTCTCACAATCTTTCTTTCTAGCATCATCAAAAGATTTTATAAGACAGTAAACAATTCTTGGATTTTTGGTAATAAAAAGCATTGCTAATTGTATTCCAACTTGACATAAACTACTTTCAATATCTTCAAGAGATCAACCTTTCTCATCAGCAATAATGTATGTTAAATCACAGCAAAATGTAAAAGCTGAATTATACACCTTTCAAGATATCCAATATATTTATCCTTCAATTAGTTTTCCTTAAATTCTTTCTTGGGATGGATACCTTCCAACTATGAGAATTCTAAGATTAATAGGATTTGGTTTATGTTGTCTAGAACAAGAACTAATCCAACATTAGTATAGCAGCAAAACATAAATCACAGCTAGTATCTATGCCCTATTTGCCTAAATGAAATGTTCCTTCTTGTTTGGCATAAGAATAATGTGCATGTTGTTTAAATCCATTCATCTAAAATTTGAAAATTTGCTTTATCATGTTGTATATTCCCTAAGGCTGTGGACAGAATAGAAGATCTCCTACAGATTCAAGAATAGGAAGATCAGGAATAGCTGAGCAATACTAATTGACATATATTAAAAACATTACATACATAAAAATTATTTGTGCTATTGACTTAGTCTCAATAGAAGCTTTAAACTTTAAATGACTTGAAACAAAGGCAATCAAACCATGTTTAATGTGCATTCTATTAAGAACTAACATGAAACCAGAAATTTTAAGATGCAATAGTTAAAATAATGACTTTCTGAAATGCATTCTCATCCATATTATCTTGTACAATTAATTTGTAGAGAATTTCCATTTTTAATTTTGAGATACTTTCTCAATGTTTAATTGAAGCAATTTTATTGGTTAAAGAAATCACTTTATAGAGAATATATCTGGCAATACAGATGCTCCATAGTTACTAACACCAAATAATCATTTTTATTCTTGAGAGCACCTCTCTGTTTGTATTTTGGCTATTGTCCATACTACTAGATGTTACATTGATAGTTTTTATATGTGCATTTCATAATTTGATTTTTCCTCCAGGAATTTATCAAAAGATGGAAGACCAAGCGGATACCTTAGTTTCACATATTAATGAAGGGCTGCAGACAGTTTGTGATTCATTCATCCCATTATATAATAAAAGTTATAGAGTAAAAGTTAAGTAGAAGTTAACTAATTTATTTCCCTAAGCTCAATTATTAATAAATAATTACAAATGCTTTAACCAAACTTATCACTTTGTATATAATATGATTTACTTTGATATTTTCTAAATTTAAGAGTTATAAAAGTGTGATATTTGTCAATTAAACTTATTCTCTTAATGCTACATGTTAATTTTTATTTGTTAATCTTACTATTATCTCATATACAAATATAACATTCTTTTATAAACTTCACATCCCTAATTTCAATGCGGAAAGTCTTAGTGATCTAATTAATCATTGTCCTATCCCAATAAATATATATATAGGTAGGTAAAGATGCCGCTCTCTCTTATATCCCAGGCAAGAACTGATTTTATTCTATAAAAAATACATATTCTTTTAGTCCAAATATATTTACATATATACAAATATATCACAAATTATGTCAAATATTCATTGTTAATTAATAGTCAAAGAGCATCAATGAATACAGATAAATGTTGTGTGTAGATATATATATATAAAGTAGTAATGATATTTCATTCAGATTGATATACTCAATGCACAATTAGTACTCTTTTTTATTAGTGGTATTTCACATATTTTGCATGAGAAACACTAACATAGGGATGCATAGCCAGAAATAAGTAGCTCAGATCTCATATTTGGAACTTTTTTCTCTGGAGATAACTCAAGATTTTAATTAATTAAAGATGATCTGAACAAAATACAAGAACATATAATCTAATGCAATGCAGCGAACAAAACATTCCATAATAATGAAAATGCACTGATAAATTTAAATTCACAGTGTCTAATAAAAAACCTTCAGAAATTTATATAAAGACTATGCCTAGCAGCATGTTGTTTTACATTCATATGTCACATATAAAAAGAGATATAATTATGACACATTCTGTTCATACATGCGCCTGAACATGCAAAAAAACAAAAACAAATAAATTATACAATGTTATAATTTTAAAAAAAATGAAATTTATAGTCTACTACAAAAAATAATATTTCTAATAAATAATAAATCTTATAAAATCAAAGCCTTGAACCAGATTTTGTTAATAAGTTATTGCTAAACCATGATGGACGAGGTTTTTTCACTTCTACAATTCGTTTATCTTTATGGAACTCCTTCTTATCTTCTTCACCCTCATATAAAACAATGACTTCTTGATCAACAATATCTTTTAAAAGATCAATATTATCTGATTCCTGGATTAGCTGAACTTCATTTTTGACCTTTTCATAGCAATTTCCTGAAGAGAAACAAAAAAAAAAATCAAAATATTCTGGAAAACATTATACATATATACATATGACTGAAGATTTGTAATGATGAAATTTTAGTAGTAATTATATGAGGACTATTTCCATCATTTAATATTAAATATTGAATGTTTTTTTTAGAAAAATTCAAACTTTAATGAAACTTTCCAAATATATTAGCTGTCTGCTACTATTAATAGTTGAATGTATTTGGAAAGTTGCAATAAAGTTTGAATTTTTTCTAAAAACATTCAATATTTAATATTATATAATGGAAATAGTCAAACATATAGTTAAAATAAAGATTTTCACAGGATATAGATATAAATAAGATACTCGGTTCAGCAATGTATGACTCATAATACTATTATGTTAATGATTTGCCTGGATCATTATTACCCAGTTAATGGCCAGTGCAATCCAGATGAAACATTGATATAATAGATATTACGAATCATACATGGATGAACCTGGATAATATCATTTACATATATATGAAAGAATCTCATTGTATGAAAGCAGTATCATTTCCATAACCAGAATTCAAATCTAAGAAAGGAAAAACTTATGAATTTCTTAATCTACAATCAAATATGATTTTTCTGTTAGGTAGTTGGCTCTTAGCCAATTTATGAAATATTGAGGGAAAAATAATACCTAGTAATTATTATCTAAAAGGTAAAGAAAAGATGGAAAAATCTTTTAGACCCTTATCACCTAACAATTAAAAAACCTGATGAGTACTGTCTTTTTGCCTAAATATATATATTCATCTATTTATTTACTTGCCAAGTTTGTTAGGGGATTGGTAAGGAGAAATAGATACCCATTTAATATGCAAGGCAAAGTAGACAACTATTAGGCCTGAGTTTTGTTAAGAAAATCTTCAACTACCTAAAAAAATCTCCCAACTCCATTATGGATTTAAAAAGTAGACAACTATTAGGCCTGAGTTTTGTTAAGAAAATCTTCAACTACCTAAAAAAATCTCCCAACTCCATTATGGATTTAAATTCTAGATCATGAGTGTAATACAAACATACAAATTATCTTCATGGTATATATTTTGCAATTAAGAGTTAGTGTCATATCATAAAAGTGAAAATGTGGTACTTCTTGAATTTCTTAGGTTTTAAACAACTTCATACTTATTTCAAAACATGTGCCTAAAATTGAAATTATTTCACAGTACATGAAAAGAGTTTTAAGATTGACAAAGTATTTATAATATATATATATATATATATATTCCATACATTGTTTAAGATTGGGATAAATGTATAAAGTATGGATAAAGGTATATTAAATAATCAAAAATCTTCAAGTTATGGATTACATTTTTTAAATAAGCAAACAGTATATGAGAATAATTTTTAAAAATAAATATGTAATACTATTTTACATCTGTATCTTAATTTTAAAATATATATATATTTTTCAAAATAATTCATTTATGACAATAATTTTAGATATTTTTGCTTAAAAAAAAATTAAGATTGTTATTGTTAAAATCATAAGATTTAACAAGCACAAGAAATTACGTGACACCAATAAATCCACAGAAATTAAATTTCAAAAATGAATCCAACATAAAAAGTACACAGAAAAATTTACCATAATGACAAGTATTTAGCAAACACAACAGTACAAAAAGTCATTAATCCATAAGAAAATAACTTTGACAACAATACATCCATGCCTCTATATGAGAAAAATGAAAAAATGTGGATACCATAAAAAGGTAGTCACTATAAATAAATGTACATTTTCACTTTGTTATTTACTTCCATGTTTATACTTCATACAGTTAGATGTAAATGTATGTAAAAAATGAACAACATGGATGCCATAAAAGTGCATAGGGCAAAATTTAAATTTACCTTTAGTGCTATTTTTTGTGACATCCATGATTTATCATTTCCTCATATATGATTATTATTTTGACATTTATTTCTGGATTTATTGTCATCAATTAATTTTTACAGTCAACATAGCTTATTTTTTTGTAATGTAGTACTTAAATAATTAGTTGTCATAAATATACATTTTTTTAATTATATACTTTTTATGATGACTGCATTTTTTGTTTTCCTTGTACACAGATACCTTATTGGGTTCTAATTTCTTTTGGTTTATTGAGGTCAATATTTTCTTATTGATTACATAGCTTACTTTAAGTATATCTGGGATTGTTAAATCCTTACTTAAATTACATTAACAATGAGCGCAAATACAAACCCATAAGAATTGAAATCACAAAACAAATCTTTGGAATGAATATCTTATCAAATACTTGCAGTAATAACACTTGTTGAATGTATTTGTTTTCAATCAGTGTACATTGGTTTGGTCACTAAATATATAATTTTCAGAATTATTTTCTAAACATATTAAACTTTTTTCATATTTTATCTATTTTTTGATGAAAATATATTAATTGCTTTTTCCATTTTTGATTTTGTATGGAAATTATGAAACATCAATTATTTTTTCTTTGCATCTATTGGTAGGGAATAATGACACTTCTAATGGATAGAATTCACATTCTTCTAGTAATGATCAGTTAATACCATCAAATAAAAAATTATTTTAAAAAAACAAAAAATTTAAATTTTTGTCTTTAATCTTTATTCAAATTTAAGCTGATGTTCAATTAACTTTTGTTTTTAATAAAGTCATTAAATAATTTTGATTCCTGGTATGAGCAAAATGAAGAAACAAAAATCTGTAACTGGCCATTTTGGTATTCAAATGTCGCTTGACCTACAAAAAACTGAATACACAAAAATAAATACTATGTCAGAATTTTTATCAATAATAATGGAAAGAAAGACAAATTATCTTATTTTTCAGTCCAAAGTCAGTTTTAAAATTGCTCATCATAAATAAATAAATTTTAAAAAATACTTTTAAATAACAATTAAACAAAATTTACTAAATCTAATAATCAAAAATAAATGTGAAAGATTGTTAGAAATTTTTAATTTATTTAATATGTATATTTTGTTTATATATATATTTATAATATATAACATAATATGTTAATATATAAAAATAGTACCATAACTTTATCCTGTGGTTCTAATTAGTTCTTAGAAATTTTATTTCTTTGGAAATTCACAAATTAAATACTTATATCTTTTAACAAAAACAATTACGCTTGAACAAGAACCCCGAAAAAAAATGTTTTATTATCAACATGACCTGTATGTAGTAGTGAATTTTGGGAAATCAATGATTAAGAGTAGTCTTTACATTTACATGCTAAGATATCTAGATAGCAAAATTATGATAAGAATTAGGAATATGAATATGATTTATGTGAAGATGGGAGGCAGAATATTTTTAGAAAGTAATATGTTGAGGAAAAAACAGGACAAACTGTAAAAAAAAAGAGAGATATACGTAAAAATGAAAAGAGCAAAAAAAAAAATAGAGATTTTTTTATATTGTTGTTTAGGCTTTTATGAGTAGGTTATTTTTGGATGAATGATTTAGTAATAATAGATTAGTAGGACATAATAACTCACAGGATCAGATATGTTTGCAGTAAAACAAAAAGGTTTCAAAAAGAATTAACAATTAATTTAGCAGTTGACAAATATATGGTCTTTTATGTAGAGAATAGCTTCATCTAAGAAGCAATTTTACGTCATATCTTATCAGAACATATATAAGTTTCAGTTCATTAATAAAATAATTTATATAATTAATTATTCTTTAAAAAGATATATATATATAAAGTTAACTATACCTCATAAAAAAGATATTTAAAAATAATTTTGAATTCATATTAATAAGTTAATAAATATTAGGTGAAAAAAATAGAAGTTTAATTATAAAAAATATTAATAACCATATTAACAGAAACAATAATAAATAATTCAGTTTGCCTGACAAATTATGTAACAATTCTATATATTTTAGTTAAACACATCATTTATGCTGTATGTGTAGATGGGGAAAAATATACACATTTAATATGTACAGTTTAAATAAAAAAATTTATTTTAAAACATATTAAAATAACATTTTAAATAAAAAAACAATATCGTAAATTAATAAATTATTTTTTAAAATAAAAAAAAATAATACTTTGATTTAATATACTATCAATAAACTTGTTGTATTTTTATATTGGACTATTTCCATCATCTAATATGCGTATTGAATGTAATACATTGAACTGTTAGTAATAGCACATCAAACAGGTTACTAACAGTAATGTATTTGGAATATTTAAATAAAGTTAAATTTTTCTAAAGACATTCAATACGCATACTAGATGATGAAAATAGTCCAATATAAAAATACAACTAGAACACCATCATCACAGATCTTCAGAAAAACACAATATCAATAAACTTATTTCTCACTCTTTAGTGAGAGATGTAATGCAATCATTGATTTCAAAAATAATATTTCATTAAACTTAGATGATTAATTATAATTAAATTTATCCATTCTATGCTAGCAACATTTTGCTATTGAAACAATTTATTTAATTATTCAATTTCAACTCATTTTGTTATTAATCACTAGAAAATTGCAAAAAAATCAACTTCAAAAATAATATTTATTGTCATATTTATAAATCGATTTTTATATTTTATTCTTTTATATTGTTATAAAGTTAAATTAAATTAGTTGTATTTATATATTGGACTATTGCCATCATCTAATATGTATTGAATGGTAGAAAAATTTAACTTTATTTAAATTTTCCAATTATCTTCAACTATTAGTAAATTTCGAGTGGTATTATTCTCCTCTCATCTTCAGGTACTGCTGTCCTGACCAGTGACAGTACTAGCATAGGAATCGAACCTGGAACTTTAGATTCTTGAATATTGAATTTTAAGATAATTCTCTTACCAAATGAGCTATACTATCAGAGCTCAGTTGATTAGAGTGTTATCTTAAATTCAATATTCAACAATCTAAAGGTCCACATTTGATTCCCATACTAGTATTGCTGTTGGTCAGGTCAGCAGCAAGAAAAAAGAATATTACTTGGAACATTGCGCATATATTAACATATGTGCTATTACTAACAGTTAAATGTAATTAGAAAATTTAAATAAAGTTAATTTTTTCTAAAGACATTCAATACTTGACTCAGCAGATTAGAGTGTTACCTTAAAATTCAATATTCAAGAAATTAAGGGTCCAGATTTGATTCCCATGCTACTGTCACTGATCAGAACAGCAACACCTGAAGAAGAGAGGAAAATAATCTCTCAAAGCTATGTAATCATCTCTTTGTAAACCATTTTAACTGTTGTGTATTTTGTCTTTTTGATGACTAAAAGCTTTCATCATCGAGAAAAAAAAAACATTGTGCACATACTAACCTGTGTGCTATTACTAACATTTGAATGTAATTGGAATATTTAAATAAAGTTAATTTTTTCTAAAGACATTCAATACTTAATATTAGATGATGGGAATAGTCCAATGTATAAATACAACTAAAATACTATTATCACAAACCTTCAGGAAAACATTAAATTTAATTACTCCTTTTAAAAGAATGGAAAATCTAGGTAGTAAAAGATTATTAATTAAAATGAATTGCTTAAAAACTGTTTTTTTTCCTTTCTTAGTGGTGACCATAAAATTTTCCATAAAGAAACAAGAAAAATATTAAATGATAATAAGACATTTAAATATTTATGGAAATGAATAGTTTCTTCAATTGAGAAAGAGCTAATTTTAAAGTGGCATAAATAATATTTTCTAAATATATAAAATTCTAATTCAAATAATTTTTAGTAACAAATTTTTAATATAATGCCCCAAAAATGGCAGAGTTAAAATAAATAAACAAGTTAGAACGTTATTACATCAATTTAATTAAGATTTTTTATGAAACAAATATTAATATCATCCCATAATATGATTAATAGACATAATTTTGATTGATTCATTTATATACCTATGTTTATTATAAACATTTATTTATATTATTGTTTATTGTTACTTTTATTTAAATTTATACATCCAAAGTGTATAAAATTTGTACTTTAATGTTTTATTTAAAGTGCACAAATTATTTAATAATATATAAAAACAAAACATAATAAAATAATTTTACAATTTTAGATTTATTCTTTTG
Organism: Epiperipatus broadwayi; assembly: GCA_028023455.1. Classification (NCBI taxonomy): domain Eukaryota; kingdom Metazoa; phylum Onychophora; class Udeonychophora; order Euonychophora; family Peripatidae; genus Epiperipatus; species Epiperipatus broadwayi. Next base: position 2,401,428 of record JAQFVV010012548.1, read on the forward strand.
TATATCAAAATCGGTAAGAATATATATAAATTTTAAATATTTTATTTACATGATATAAATTATGTTAGCATGAATATCCATTAAGTAAATTTTATTATATATACACATTAGTTAAACATATAAGACCTAAATTAAAATCAACTTTGATATAAATTAGTTTAAACAGTATTGATAAATAGTGTGCTAATAAATTTTAAATCATAACATAAAGTAATATCTGGACATATATAAATGAAAGTGACAATAATATATATATATTGTAATGGTATACATATGCACTTACATTATTTTAAATTAGTAATAACTGAAAGGTTGCTAGTCTTTCACATGCGCCGTCAGTTGTTTCCAGACAGCCAATCAGATTTTAAACAGCTGTCTTAAAAATGATCAGGCCTTGACACACGACAGAGATTTTGATAAGAAAAGGATGATACCACCTTCTCTCTACTTAACTTTTATATATATAAGCCCGTCTCAAGCATCTTGGCCTGAAAGCTTGAAGATATAAACATATTCATTTATTACTCACTGAGTTTTTAAAGGAAAAGATTTGTAAATAAAATTGATATATAAAAAAAATTCAAATTCAAATAATAGTTATAAAATTGCACAGATGGAAAACTTAAAAGTACAATAAAGTAAAAAAAAAAAGAAAAATCTAAAAATAAAGGATTATTATTTTTTTAAAGTAATGTAAAAGAAAATAATAATAGTAGTTTCTATTCAAAAATTATGTTTAAATCTTAGTAGAATGGAAGTGATTGTTCTATTAAAATGGAATAAATGTAAAGCAAACAGGCCCTTGGGGCACTTAAACAATCGAAAGTCAGATAAGAGAGAAAAATTAAAAGATTATGGTGTTTCTCACTTTGGAGGAAACTGGCCAATGCAATTACCAACAAACACACAGTCCAGAAAGGAAAACCATCATGGCCAATAAGATCGATACAACATCAGGAGCGATCGATCTGAAAATTTGGTGATAAGGGAGGCATAATACTATAAAAAGAAAAATAATTAAATAGAAGGGGATTGATTATTCATTAACTATTGATTGATTATTGATTGAGTAGTGGTGACTAGTCTAAAATATTTTGCAGTTGTATTATGGACTCCACGGTGTAGGGATCTTGCAATATATTTAGTTTCCCTTATTTGTGCCGATTGAGGTGGCTTCCCGAATGACAGTTCCTGAATGAATGGCAAGCAATGGTTTCGTCTCCAATGAAAACAATTTCCAAAACGTGATAACTAGGATGAACTTCCATAACATGCCGCAATCCAAAGGATTCATCAAGACTTACTGGGAAGTATAAACTTTTATATGCAATATGAACTTTTAAATAGATATCTTAAACAAACTTCAATTCATAACTTCTAAATAAGCTCTTATCTGACAAGCAAAAGAGCTTTAAATTAATTATTAATATTTCTCTCTTATGTATAACGGTTGCTATCAATCATTTCCATCTTTTTTACTAAATTATTAAATTTAAAGTTAAGTGTAAATGGCTGCATAGATTCATTAAGTTTAAATTAGATTATGTGTGGTTAATTTTGGACTATTTGCTTCGTAGTTGAATCAATGCTGGTGGAAGGATGTACGGCGTTTTATATCAATGTAGTATGAAGAGGTGCATTAGATTCTCATTCTCTTGTGCCGCATTAGCATAGAGGATGTAGTACCCAAATGAATGCATGGCCCAAAAAAAGGAAGCCATCACGTTGTCATTGGTGATAGAGGTATTCCATATACCATTTGATTTCTTACACTCTATGGATAGGGACTATAAGTCGGCAAGGACCGCTTTCCCTCCATATGGAGCGTTTCATTTTCTCAATATTTTTTTTTATATGATTCCTTCGCCATACAGATGCACATTCCAGTACTAGTTGAGGATCACTTCTTTTATAATATCATGCTACAGATGCATGTTCCAGTTGGCATGGTTTTATGCTAACATTTTCATGTTGCATTGGTTACGTCTGTATATCAGAAAGTTAGCGTTGGTTTAAGTACGAACTTTTAACCTGAGATTAAATGATTTGAAAATCTTTAAATCCGTATTCTATGTAATCTATTTATGCTTAACATTTATAAAATATTAAATTATATAAAAAAATTTCATCTGTGCATATTAAAATAAATTTCAGGAATTAAATTTATCTAATAATGTTAAAATAAAGAATCTAATCCTCAAATGTTTTAATATATATGGTATGTGCATAATAAATGTTTGTCTTATTAGTACTGGCAGTGACTAATTATTTTAGCTTTATTAATAATACTTTGAAATATATAATTAAAAATAAGTTTGTAATTTATATTATAAAACTCAGCTACTCAGCTAGTGTCTAGGGCTATCGGTCAAAAAAAGTTGAATCTTATTATACATATCTGCCTACTATATAAATTTTCTAGGTTCTAATAGACTAGTGGCGTTCTGGTATGCCAGATTGGAAAAGAATCCCCGCCTGACCATTATAATATATTTATAATTTGTAGAAAATAATATCTGGAATAGCTAGAAATGATGGCTATTATTAGTTAACACCACTTTAACACTCTATAAATAAAGACTGAATATAGATATATTTTATTCAATGACAGAAAAGATATTTATTTTTAATTGGATCTAGCAAAGATAAATGAAAAATATTTATATTAACATCACATTTTAACTATTAATAAAAAAAATTTAAATATAAGGATGTAATTATCTATACATACTTATTTTATTAATAATAGAGAGGATTATACTATATAGAACAGTACAAGAAATTTTTTTTCTAAATATTATTTATTGTTATTTTGCAACGTGGATAATAATGAACACCAAACTCATAAATCTTAAGACGTTTTCTATTTCATGACTATATAATGTTTGTGGATTAATAAAATCAATATCTAACTGCTATTCTTATTTCATTTATATGAAACTACATCAGTAGCATTTTGATATTAAATACATACTATTGAATCATTGCTTTTTAATGAATAGTAAAATTGTGCTGCTATGATAAAATTATTCTGTATATTTATCAATCCAATATTAAAAATTTAATATTCATAATGTAATGTATTAATTTTGTTTATATCTATATTTTACTCATAAACAATTGTAATTGTTTTATTAATAAAACCTTTATAAAATTCAGACATTATCAGTTTTATAAAATTTAAGAGTGTAGATAATATATATCAGGTGTGAGTAACTTATAGATAACATTAATTTACCCATTTACATCATTCTCAAAGAAGATGAAGTGAAAGGATTTAATTAATAATCCCATTTCTTTCCCTTTTTTTTTAAAGTTATTAAATGCATTTATTTGGCAATAAAAACTTCAAATAAAATTTAAGTAAGATTGAATATTGCACTTCATTTAACAGTAAAATTTTTAATTAATTTACATATATATTTCATGCAAGTACATTAAAGGAAATAATATATACACACATAAATTTATCAACATTTTAGTTATTAGCTTTGCTCAACATGCATTGTTTAATATAAACTATTCTGCTATTATTAATAAATTTTATTATTATATTTTAAAATCTTTATGTCTGTCTTCATTTTATAACAACAAAATAAGACTATGATTTGATAACTCAAAAGCTTGCCATCATGAAAATATGATTACCTAATATAATACCAAAGAGCATTATTTGTACCACTGCTTGCTAATAAAGATTATTAAACCAATAATTCACAATGATGTTAATTAAAAATGGTTCAACCTAAAGCAGGGATCTTGCTATACCCTGATGTAGTTTAAACCAAATAGAAAATAAGTGATTGGATTGCTATTAAAATTCATTTATATTATAGTTTTAAGTTAGTTTCAAATTACTATTAATTTGATGGTGACTGTATGAAATCATTTTAATTATTAAGTTGTATATTTCTAAGGGCTGAATAAAATTAAAACAATGAATAAATAAAATACAAAAATAAGCTTTAAACAAAAATGAGTTTTACCACAGATAGAATGAGCCTCATGGTAATGGCCACAGTTTAAACATACAATTAAATTTTTTTTCACTTTAAGAAGATACTTGGGAGAAAACTTTCTCATTAATCTTTTCTCTACTGATCGACGATGTTTAGGAACAGCCCACAGAATTCCATCTCCTAAAATATTTTCAAGTAGAGATGGCAAAGACTCTGGATGAGAATGTTCAGTATTAGAAGTATTAGCAGAATCTGCAAGATGCCATGCTAATTCTGAAACAGATACAAATAATAAAAATTTATTTAATGAATTTTATCAGATACACAATAATTTTACCAAACTACAAACTATTTTATCATTACATCACTCTGCTTTAGTCCAATGATACATTGGACAGACTCAAGAACTAAAAATGTGTGGACAGATGTTCAGTTTATAACTTCCATTGCTTCAATGTCATATAATTTCCCCTGAGCAATAAATCATTCAAGATTTTTTAAATTATTATTGTATAAATAAGAAAATAGTTAAATTCTTGCATTAAATCAAAATTTTAGAAAAGCATATTATATTTTTGGCTCATTTAACCAAAAATCACAAAAGAATGTAGTGAGATTTCTAAAATCATGATCTGGCAGTAATTATGGCTAGCTTTTCTCCAGCAACATTTAAATATCAAGACCAAGCATGACAATCTCATTCAGACGACCAATCAGATTATTATTATATTTTACTTTCCTCAATTGTGATTTGATCCAAAAACTTGTAGTTCTTGAGTCTATTACTATTATCACTAAGATAAACTATTTAAGATGTTACCTAGTGAATTGGAAAAACTTAAACTAAGAAATTTTATGGCAAATTATTCAATAAGAAGTATTTGTATGAAATATATATATATATATATATATATATTGTTGTGTATAATATTTAAAAGCAATAAACAAAAGTAGAATTGAAATATTCTCAAAAACAATTACATTAAATACTATAATTCAATAAAAAATGTGATAGATAAATAATAACAGAATATTTTAATTTGGCAATGTGCTTAAACAGTGATACATGTTTTATATCCATTGACTGAAGGCCTCATGGCTGTGAATAGTGCATATGCTAGTCAATCCCACAACTTGGAGTTCTAGTCCAGGATAGGTAAGCCTTGAAATAGCTTATAGGCAATACAAGTAGGCAATCAATAGTGGTTGATACATAATATCTATTCTTAACAAAAAATACAGAATATAGTTCAATCTAGATTAATCAGATGAGTGCTGATTAACTGATTATAAGAAATATGTATATATACTTTTTTAAAAAAAAAGACTTTTTGATATGACCTTGATTATTGGTGAGGTTACTTTTATTTTAATTAAAATATATACTGAATATATTATTACAAAACTTTTTTCTTTCTCATCTTTTATCACTTTCATTGACAAAAATTTATATACAATATTAAATAAAGATCAGACAGAATCAAACTACAAAACCGCTTACTAAAACCATTTGCATCATTTTAACTATATTTAGTCATTAGTAATCGCAGATGACCTTAGATAAATAAAACATTAAAATAAGATTACTACAAATTATTGTTTAATGTAAAGCAAGAACTCACTCTGGTCAATATGTAATAAGCAAATGTTGATTAGTCAGTAAGAATTGTATGGATGACTTATTGCACTGATTAGAGTGGAAAACAGGCCAATGATGGAAGAGGGATCAAGTGATTATAAATACATGACACAATTATTCCCTTAGTGAAATAAATGTAAAATATAAAATCATAAAAAAATTAAGAGGCAAGAAAAAACAATTCTGAAAACTATTTCAAAAATAGCCTAGGGAATCTTATAGGACACATAAACTTTTATCAGAATTTTGGTATACTTTCAAACCAAAACCTTTATATTATTTGAGAGTTCTATGATAACATATAAAGAATAAATTGGCTTTATTCATCTTACTTGTTATTGCAGTTGAGTATCCCCATTTACTTAGTAAATTTCTGTATTTACTTTCTGAAATACGTAGCATAAATCAAAGTAGGAATGATACAAAGTAAATGAATAAATACAAAGATAATTGTTTTCAAATTCCATTTTACTGACACTACAAACTTTCAGCGTAACTACAAATATAGTCTGACTAAGTACATCTGCAAATCACTTCGATTTTTAAATAAAACATATGTTTCAAGTATATTTGAGAAGTTATTATTTATTATTTTCTTAGTAAAAATAAATGAATCAATACATTAGATAAAAGGCAAGTTATTGCCAAGATGTATTTTGGATGATCTAGTCTTTGCAACTGACCCACACTATAACTCCTCTCTATGTCTTTATTGTTATTAAGTATTTATTTATAGTATATTATCACAATACAATTTATAGGGGCTGCATTTTCTGAATCTATTCATTGATGGCAAATGTCTTTAGACAAATACATTATCAGTTATTAATAGACTAAAAATTATTATATTACCTTTAGCTTAGATATAGAAAGAAAATAATAATAAAAGATCAATATATCATTTGTTATTAATTATAAATGCATGACCTTATTCGTTTAACTCCATCTTCTTTTTTCTACATTAATATTCTCACATTAAAAAAAAAAAGATGAATGACTCCTACGACATATTTCACCAGAACTAACCACTTCAATTAAGTACTGGTTTTTCACATATATTTTTAAAAATATGCGAGTAAAAAAAAAAAATGTAGAGTTAAATGAATAAAACCAGGCATATATAATTAATAAAAAGTGATATATTTTTTAATATAAACTTCACAACAAGACTAAAAATAATGATCATTAGTGATAAATGATTATTAATAATTATTAATGATTCTGCATAATTCAATGCAGTGCTAGGGTATCAGACACAAGAGATGAAGATCTCTGGATCAAAACTCGAATTTACTATTTCCACATCAAATGATCATTCGAGTGACAACAATGTGAATTATAACTGTTAATTATTATATAAAAAATGCATGCAGTAATTAATTGTAATAATAAAAACATTTTATGAGACATTAAAATAGGATCCAAGTTTCTGCACTAGTGAATAGTTGCGATATAGTGAACCTAAATGATTATTCACCCTTCCATAAGATGTTAAAAGTAAATAGGCACTAAAGTGCTGAATAAAAAAATATTGAACTGATAACATAGACATAAGGATTCAGATATACAATACCTCTGCTTACTTGCCAAATGAAAATTATTCATGAAATGAAAGTATATTGAGAAATGATGGTCTAAATTTCTGTGCAAATGGATATTTGTGATATGGTAGAGATAAAAACAAAAACAATGACAAAAATGGCACCATCCAACGGCATCTTTATCTATAATACAAGCACCAATAATAATAACAAAAATAAAGATAATAAAGATAAAAATACAGGATATAGTTTTTTTTAATATTTCAATAGGTTCATGAGGGAACACACACTCTGTAAAATAAAATACATATCTTTCCATTTATAATTAATAATATTATTACTTTTTTAACATTTTGTTTACACTATAACTTTGACTTATATAGACAGTACATATAAAAAATGTCTGTCATATATGTGTGTGTTTTAAAAAGTACAATATATTTGCAATTCAATAAACAATACATATTCTATTCTAATCATTGTTTACCAACAAAAGGTGAGCTATTATATGCTACTTCCTTTGAACATGAAGATGGCTTGGTAAAAAAAATAGCAGCAAGAAAAGTACAATACTATGTGTTAATGCATACATATATACAAATAAAACTGTAAGAGTAAAATAGTGAAAAAATAAAAAGAATCTTTGAAAAATGGACTAGAAAAATATAAATAATTGAACGGTATGTTACATGTTTGTGGTGTACTATTATAGATGTATATTCAGCATGAATAATACCACTAACATCCACAAATAAGAAGTGACTATATTTGGATATTTATTTAATCATTTTGTATAATGCTTAAGTATTATTAGAAATAAAAATTAAAGAAGACTTGGGCAGTCAAGATTACTCAAGTAAACAATCATCATCAAATTAATATCTTTCTATTAATAGCAAAAAAGAAATTAAAAGAAAAAAGCTGTACACAATGGCCAATTCCCTCATATGATGATCACATTATCATTTAATGGGAATAATCATTTCAACATACCATGTAGCAGAAAACATATATTAAACTAAATTATAACAAACTCCTAACTACAATATCATCAGATTTTATACAATTTTGTTATTTCCACTCATAATATGTAACAGCTCGATGGCCAATAATCACAGCACAGTTATAACATAGACAAGAGTCATTAATTTTAATCATTTTATTTATAAATCGGTAATATAATTTTCTGAATCAATAATTAAATGAACATAGTTACACCTCAAAAGACCATTGTACAATATTGAGATGACATTTTCTGCCATCTCAAATATATATGTGTACATATATATTATTTTTAAATAAAAGTGCATAGTTATCAAAATATTCTACAATATTAATCTTTGAAATCTTTTTTAAATGTTTTTTTTTATTTATATCAAAGAATAACTCGAGATAAAATTAGATCTTGAGATTTGTTTTCATTAAAAGTTTTTTTTATTGTAATTCTTGAAAAAAACATGGGTTGGGGAAGGGGGGAATTATACATTTTTTCAATTAACTCTATTGTTGAAACTCGAGATACAAAAAGTATGTGTAAGTAGATCTATTGCGCTAACTGATCCAGAACTTCTCCATTAATTAAAAATGCAGTGAGAATAAAAGGACAAAAATTAGAAGTGTTAAAATGCATCTAAAAATAAACCGCAAAAGTGTGAATCCAGTTTGTGAAAAACATATAAATTGCAGAGTTTGCTTTTGTTAGAAAAGAAAAAGGAAGATATATATAAAATCTCCAGAACTAATGTTAAAAAAAAAAAGTGCTGCATTGCTATGTTATACATCCATGTTAGTAACTAATACTTACCACAATCTTCTGGAAGCTGCACCAATATGTATGCAGCCAGATTTTAATCTAAGCAGCCATAACTCATTAATTATACTTTTGAAAATAAACACAAAAAAGTTGTCATTGCAGCTGTTATTACTATATAATTATTCAAATAGTACACGAACATGGACAGGCTACTCACCAACACACATTTGCCAGCATGGTTAGTTTATTGGTTTTTTACTTCTTCTCAGTTGCCTGATAAGACAGAACAAATGTTTGTGTGAATAAAAAACATTTTTCTAATAGATATTTATAATTATGATAGACAAAAATAAATCATAGCCCTTATTCTCAGTAGACTGTAAAGTCACCAGCCAAGGTGGAGGGTGCTAAGAATCCCCTGATTGTGGATCCAGGCTGACATTTGACAACGACTTTTTATTTAGATACTTACACCTACAGATCACTTTCAAGTGAAGGAAGATTGCAAGAATTGAAAAAAGAACTGTGAAGAGACAATTGATTTAAGAAGTGAACATGTACTTTACTACAAAGGCACAAATATTGGAAGTACAAGTGGAGTAGGATTCATTATAAGTAAAAAGTGGAAAAACAATATTGTAGAGATTGATGGCATATTGGACAGAATGGCAATAGCAGATACTAACTGCAGATAATTCAGGTTTATGCCCCAACAAATTCTCATAGTGATGAAGTAATAGAAGATTTTTATATGGATGTACAAAGGCTTTTGATCAGACCAAACAACCTTCCAAAATTGTTATGGGAGATTTTAATGCTACAATTGATAAACAAATGAAAGATGGAAGTGCTGTAAGTAAATTTAGTTATGGTAATAGAAATTAGAGAAAATAATAGATTTGTGAAGTTTGCAGAAAAAGAAAAACTTTATATTATGAATTCTTTTTTTGAGACAAATGTTAAAAGGAAATGGAAATATAAGTAACGAAATGAAGGTACAGCAGAATTAGGTTATATTTTGACTAATAGAAAATGCATATTTCAAGATTGTAATGTCCTTAAGAAATTCAACATAGAAAGTGATCATCGATTAGTAAGATATGTATTAATGCAAAACTAGAAGGACAAAAATTATTAAGAAAAACAATATTCATAGTTGATATTCCTAATCTTCAGAAACATTTTAATGAATTTAAATTAGAATCTGCAAATCATTTTTAAATATTAGCAGACTTTGAATATGATTCAGATTTGAATGAAATTATTAGGAAAATAACTGGTACACTTTTAAAAACTGCAAAAAAGATAGCTGGTAGCAAAAAGCAATAACTGACCAATAAAATTTCTAATGAGACTAAAGAATTTATGGGAAAAAAGATATATGAAGATATATAAAAATGATTGATTAACAAGGACTGAATATCTCGAAATTTTATAAAATTGTTTAAAAAGAGTTGATAATGATATATAAGAAAGTATAAATGTGAACTAACAAGGGAAACTGAAAAAAAAAACCAAAAGCCTCAAGATGGTAAAACAGCATTTTGTTATTGGTAGGAAACATATTTGCAATAAGAAAAAAAGAGGGAACTATTATTAAAAAGTGAGATGACAACATGAAGTGGGTTAAAGAGTTCTATCAAGAATTATATAGTAATAAAGAACAAATACCTCCTACAACTATTACATCTTCTGAATTACCCAGGATGTTAAATTAAAAAGTGAGACAAACAATTAAATTTATGAAGAAAGAAAAAGCTACAGGTAATGACGGAATTATAATTCCTATCTTAAAAAAAGGAGGTGAAGAAATAAATAAAATTTTTGGCAAAGTTATATACCAAATGACTAAATGATAAAAGATGTACCAGATGATTGGAAGAATGCAGTATTAATATTAATATTTAAAAAAGAGGACAAAGAAGATATTAGAAATTACAAACCTATCAGTCTTTTATCAATTTTATACAAAAGTTTTATGAAGATAATTACAACTCATCCACAGAGAACATTGGATTTCAACCAACCAAAAGAATAAGCTGGATTTAAAAGTGATTTTAGTACAGTAGATCATATCCAAGTATTGAGAGAAGTTATAGAAAGAACCAATGAATATGAGTTGCTATTATGCTTTGGATTTGTGGATCATGAAAAGACATTATTAAAGCATTGGATCATCAAGTAAACCCAGGATATTGTCATATTCTGAAGAATATTTATAAAAATGCAATAGCAACAATTAGATTACATAATGATACTAAGAAGATTAACACTGATAAGGGTATAAGACAGGTGACTCCAGATTTCCAAATCTTTTTATAGCAATGCTGAAAAAAGTATTTTGTAGATTAAAATGGAAGCTAAAGAAATAAAAGTAAATGGAGATTATTTAGTCATTTAGATTTTGCAGATGTAATTGTTTTTGAAAATAATGCTTCAGAGCTTCAGAAAATGTTGCAAGAGTTATCAGATGAAAGTAAAAAAGTAGGACTAAAGGTAAACCTTAAAAAGACTAAAGTAATGTTCAATGAATTTTCTCAAAAAATGAAAATAAAGATTATGATGAGTTAGAAGAAGTTAACAACTACAAATACCTCAGTCAGATTATTTTTACAGATGAATATATAATGAATGCAATTAATCACAGAATTAAATTTAGTTGGAGTGCTTTTGGTAGAAATATTAATAGGAAATATGCCTATGTGTTTGAAAAGAAAGGTTTTTAATAAATGTATTTTACCAGTTGTTCTCATGGATCTGAGGCTTGGACACTTAATAGAAGAGCAATGCAAAGACTTCAGACCAATCAAAGAAGTATGGAGAGATGCATGTTAGGAGTAACAAGAAGAGATCGAAAACACAATATATGGGTAATAGAACCAACAGGTGTTACTGATATCATTGAAAGAATTAAAAAACTGAAGTAGAGTTGGACTGAACATATTTCTAGAAAAGATGATAATAGACAGACAATTGAAATCTTAAACTGGATTTCAAGAAATTGTAAAAGATGTAGAAAGAGACCACATGTGAGATGGATAGATGAAATAAGAAAGTGTGCAGAAGTCATGTGGAGAAAAGAGACTAGAGATCAGAGATGAATTGAATTTGGAGAGACCTTCATCCTGTAGTGTATTGATAATGATTGACGATGAACATGTCCAAATAGCAATTTGTTGATTGAACTCCATAATCAATCAGACTTCATTTAAAAACTTAAAAGACTTTATTACTCGGAATATATATATGAATTAGTCATAGGTTAATATGTTCAACTAGCAATTTATTGGTTGAATTCCATAATCAATCAATCTTAATTTCGTACAGAATAGGGTTCTTGTTATAGAGTTTGACTCTAAAGTAATTCATTTCAATCTAAGAGCTTTCTGCATTAATTTTTTACTAGTATTTCAGCAGCATTTACAATTCACCAACATCAGGTTTAGCAAACACCTTACTACTATCTCTGATTCAGTCTACTGGGCTTTGAGTGATCTCTTTTTTCTTTTTCTCCTTCATTAAAGTTTTATAGATATTAACACTGCTAATTTGCATACATATTTCATTAATATATTATATAACATTGGTTTATTTTTCTTATACAATTGTAAATGATATAATCGCTAGGAATGCTGAGTAAGAATAAGTTTTATTATATATATAACATACCATATACTCCTTAATTAACACTTTACAACGCAATTTTAACATATGATTTATTTTTTGCTTACAGTTTCAGCTGCCCTGCAATCATCATCAGAGCTACAATATTTAAACATATACAACTAATACCTAACTTATACCAATACATACACATTATAACGTTTTCCGTTTTGTTAGGCCTCTACATGCTAATATAAACTGCGTGCGAGTTGATCAAGCCATGTCGAAAAGAAGAAAGTTGTATTTCTATTTCTAAAAACATAACTATATTTCCTGATCAAACTCGGCCTATTAATTGTTGAGAATTATGCTATTGACGAAAATCAGTTTTTAATTTATTTGAAAGGCACCAGAGTTCTACAAGAACCCACTGAACCGTCATATAGCATCTCACAAATTAAAAAGAAAAGATATTTTTTTAAATTTATCGGTCTTAGATTTTAAGAATCGGTAATTCTACCGTAAACTAGAATTATCTTTCAATATTATTTTTCCTGTAACCTACAACATATTGGTAAAGGTAAGTTACGTTTTAAATCTTATTAAACTAATAATAAATTTAATAATAAAAAATAATAACTATTATTAATAACGCACAATGAAAAAGGTTGATAAAAGTAAAATCTCTTTTATTCCAACAAACTAAAAATATTTGTAAGTTAAATTACGAATTAACTAAACTGGAGAGAATATGAATCAATTTATAAAAAACAGTTGGATAAAGTAATTTAATGATGTTCACTTATTACAATTCATTTCCAAGATCTTGTATAAAATTATTTAAACGAAAGTCTCTTTAATAAGAAAATTAATGTCTATATCAGGATTATTTTAAGACTTGTTTGCAAATGCTTAATTTTGGTCACAATCAGGAATAAGTAGTCTTAACTTACTGGTAAGTTTTGTGAATTCACGAAGGTTGTAGATAACTATGCATAGTTTTTCGGGGTTAAAATGAGCTCACAGCCTTTGATTATTAGTTGATCTTGCGGTCCATTCTCCTAGTCGGTCATGAAAGCTTTTCTGGAATACATCTTCAGGCACGATGTCTTCAGAAGCTCCGGTTCACTCCGACATGCCGAATTACTTCAGCATAGAGCGATCTTGGATATATTATTGCTATACAAGACCAACTAGAGAAACCAACGAACAAGATGTTCTTCAAACTGATCTCTGCCTTTTATAGTAGAGGCCCAGTTTTCAGACTTCTGCGCATATCTTTTGTTTGTCAAAATATACGTTGATAATCTTATATATTCTTTATAAAATTTATGTTACAAAGTCTTTATTTTTTTCAGCATAATTCTGCCATCTTTAATTAGTTGAAATATTTTTACTTTCTCTTATCTAGATTGGTAATTTGTGTCTTTTTTTCTCTCCAATCCTAACTTTTATTTCTAATTACATAAAAAAAAAAAAAACGAAAGAATAATTTAACTTTCATTGTACATTTTTTTTAAAAAAAAAAAAAAAATTAGTCAAAAAAAAAATCTAAATTTACTTTTATTTTTTTAGCTTTTACCAAATGCCAATATATTTGCAACATATATAAATAAACGTTACAACATATATATAAAAAACCAACATTTTAAACCGTATTTTAAACTATGGATTTTTAATATTTTAAAAATACTAATATTCTTTTATTCTATATTTATAATCAATTAATTTCCTCTATATAAAAAATTTACTAAAAAAATTTAATATATATAAATAAGCATTTATTTTTATTTTTATAGCGTCTGTATATAATTGTAATTACATTCATATCGGCATTTCAAGCCAATTGTGCAAACGCTTTGCGAGTGTTAAATAATAAATGAATACCCTCTCACCAATACAAGATATAGAATTTATGCAGGAATAAAAAGAATCCCTCTTATTCCTACGACTCAAATATTTATATATGAGCAAATCTGAAGTACTGGAACAGAAGGCGTGACGATAGAACGGTCACTTTAAATTACTATATACAATGTCTGAATGAATGACGCTGATGAAATTTTCTAGAATTTACTAAACGTCATTCCAACTGAAACTTAATCATATATATAAATAAGCATTTATTTTTATAGCGTCTGTATATAATTGTAATTACATTCATATCGGCATTTCAAGCCAATTGTGCAAACGCTTTGCGAGTGTTAAATAATAAATGAATACCCTCTGACCAATACAAGATATAGAATTTATGCAGGAATAAAAAGAATCCCTCTTATTCCTACGACTCAAATATTTATATATGAGCAAATCTGAAGTACTGGAACAGAAGGCGTGACGCTATAAAAATAAATGCTTATTTATATATATGATTAAGTTTCAGTTGGAATGACGTTTAGTAAATTCTAGAAAATTTCATCAGCGTCATTCATTCAGACATTGTATATAGTAATTTAGAGTGACCATTCTATCATCACGCCTTCTGTTCCAGTACTTCAGATTTGCTCATATATAAATATTTGAGTCGTAGGAATAAGAGGGATTCTTTTTATTCCTGCATAAATTCTATATCTTGTATTGGTCAGAGGGTATTCATTTATTATTTAACACTCGCAAAGCGTTTGCACAATTGGCTTGAAATGCCGATATGAATGTAATTAAAAAATTTAATGTTTATTTTTTAGCCCCATTATTTCAAAATTGTTCAGTAATCCTATTTACTTCTATTTTAATTATTGTATATATTAGACACGCATTTATCAATAATAATAATATTAACATATCTATATAATTCTACTTCTTAATTTTTAATTACCCTTACCTCTTTTAAACTTTATTACAGCTACACCATTTATATTTTAATGTGATGTGAAGTACTGCAGTTTCTTCTTAAACGGATTCAGAAATCTCTCAGCAATTATATCCAGAGAAACCTGTTAGCCACTTTATTTTCCATTCCCCACTCTGTTTTCCCATATTCTGCTCCATCTCATTTCCATAACATAATCTTTGTCAACTCTATGGCCTTTATATCTAAATCCCCCTTATCTTTTCCCAAACCCAGCATAAAAACCAATAGTCCACTTTCTGTATAATCACTTTTTTCATATTTATTCTTCCATAACTTCATTATTTGTACCCTTTCTGTTTTCAAGCATTTACATTCAATTAACAGACGCCTAATATTTTCTATTCCTTTCTTACACAATTTACAGACTAAATCACCCATATTTTCCCATTTACATATATATTCTCTTATTGCTAAAGATCCCGTTCGAGCCTTAAACAATAAACTACTTTCCTTACTATTATCATAAATTAACTCGCATCCAATGTTCCGTTTATTTCTATATATATTTAAACTCTTCTTAGCCTCCATATTAGTTCTCTATCTCCCTATTTTTTATTAATGCTTCTATTCTTTTATCCCATTCCTTACCACTATAACACTCAACAATCCTCCTAACACAATCATCCCACTTTTTATACAAGTATACTGATATAAATTCTTTATCCAAATCTTTTCCATACCGCATTACCTTTCTCACCCATCTTGTTACCTGCCCTTTACTCGTAACCCAATTAAATATTATTTTGGCTATTCTTTTACTATCCATAAACTACAATTTACCAAACATTTTCATTTTATTTTTTGCATCTCTCATATAAAAACTTGACCATCCCATTTCTCCTTGAACTGCCTCCCTTGCTGTCCATACATCTGCATCCAATGCATGTCTTCCTACTTCCCTTTGTACTTTTTTAAATTTTATCTCATCACCCTTACGCCCTCTATGAACACTTTTTTGAAACTATCTTATTTATAACTTATTTATCAACATATATATATGTATAAAATTAATGTCTTCAAACCCAAATCTTTATTAAGAGATGGCTAATATTTCTAATCAATATATTCTTTTATCTTTCTATTCCTAGTATGATTTATTAT
The DNA here is from genome assembly GCA_028023455.1 of Epiperipatus broadwayi. Lineage (NCBI taxonomy): Eukaryota > Metazoa > Onychophora > Udeonychophora > Euonychophora > Peripatidae > Epiperipatus > Epiperipatus broadwayi. The sequence continues at coordinate 2,417,875 of JAQFVV010012548.1, forward strand.
TTTTATACTTCCTTTTTCAAATTTATGTCCTGTCCCCAATGAATGTAAATAAACAGGTGATCTTTTATCATACTTGTGTCGGCTTAATTTTGTGTAAATCGAGTTTTTTGTTTCATCTACAATTATTCCTAATATTTTATCTTGACATGATTTACATTCTAATTTATATACTCCATTTATATAATTTTCTATACTTTCTATATATTTATTATCTAATATATAAAACAGATTATTCCTTTTTTTTTATTTATTACTCTAAATTTTATCACATTATTAAACTTTTTATTAATTCTCCAAATTATTTTGCTTATATTTTTTACAATACTATTATTATGTTTTTATACCTATATATTTAATTTCACAGCCTTTATCTTTTTTAAGATTATTTCCTTTATTATCATTAATAACATTCTTCTGATGCTTTTATATTATCTTCTACAATCTTTATTGGGTAATCATTTATTCTAAATTCCTTAATTATTAATTCTACTTACTTATTATTATCTTTATTCCAGCAGTAATTTATAGTTCTATACATTCTTGAAATAATATTATTTATTTTGTATTTCTTATCTATATTTGAATTCCAATTAGCCATACTATTATCTACATTCATTTTTTTATATATTGATGTCTCTATTTTACAGCTACCAAGTTTTATTATAGTATGCTAAGCAGTTTTCAATATCTTAATCCCGATATCATACTCATAGCGCTTATATCAATTAATATCCTTATACAAGTTAGGATACCCAGATTTACATGCAATTTGAATAATTTTTTTTTTTTATGCATTTCATTATTTCTAGAGTGACAACAATATTGTCCCATTTTGACCAGTTCTGGATACACCCAACCAATCATCATGAAACATGCTAATGCAATTAAGCAACTCATTATTAGCAGCAGCACTCTGATTCCATGCTATGGATTCAACTCACAATATTAATTTCTCTAATAACAGGAACCTATTCAGATGTGACACTCTCCACCAATGTAAGGTCAGAAAAGCCATTGAAATCCTCAAAAGATCTATAATTATATCAACAAAAAGGGTTGATACATGCAAACTTCCTCCTATTTGGAATTTTTTTTTTTTTTAATTATTCTGAAGAGTTTCTGACTTATTTCATTTTTCAATTTTATATACCTGTTTTTTTTTTTTAGGGGAACTTTTAACATTTACAGCCATCTATAAACATAAATTTATAGCATTCTATTCATCACTCAGTTGATGGCTTAAGTGATCAAATCCAAACGTCGGTATATTTGTAATAAAAATCATTCACTGATAATTCGGAAAATATATCATTTATAACTGTAATTCAAGAAAGTTTTCGCATCAGTATATTTATATACATACCAAGATCATAGTTAATCCAGTATTAAAGAAGCAAAAAATAAATAAATAAATAGCACTAAAAATTTAATTTACCTGGTCTATAAATAGAACAAAGTGCATAATCTAAAATTCTAAATGTATGTTTTGATTTTGTTATTAAATTTTCCACAAAAGTAACGAATAGCCCAGACATGTTTTTTTCTTTAAATTTAATTTCACTCAATAGATATTGTTGAAAAATCATTGGTTAATAATTTTCCGAAAAGAACCAATGATGATAAAGTAAAAGCTTTAGTGCTATTTTGCTTTTAAAATGTCTGAACGATATAGTTTTTCTTTAACTACATTTAGGTAAATATATTTTTAAGTATTTGATTTAAAAATTATGTTTTTAATTTTACTGATTTAAAAATATGTTAGAATAATTTAAAATGTAAACTTTGTTTTATGAATATTTATAATTTAGTTTAAAAATGAAATTTAAACTACAAGACAAAATTATTAAACGCTTCGTCATGTTGATTCTTTACTAGAAAAAGTTTGATTAATTCATTTTTAAATTAAGTTGTTTGCTGCTATTTTCTTCACTGCAGTAACAAATGAGAATCACATAATTTAATTTAATTATTATTGTTTAGTTTATATATAAATAGATTTTTAAAAATTTTAAATAATATCCACTGATTTAAGTTCGTCAGATTGTTTAGATTTATTTCAAACTTCACTTGAACATTTTATTTTAATTGACAGAATAAATTAACGATGAAAAATTAAATAAATAGATGTATATATGTTTTTATTGTTTCTTCTGGAAGGTACGATCAATCATTAAAATGACTTGATGTTTTTTTTATTGATTTACATAAATTGATTTCTAAATCAAGACAAAAAATAATTAGATGTCTTACTACTTTATTCAAAGTCTCGATTAGCTATAATAAGAGAATACGCCGAAATGCAAGCGATGATAAAGTTTTTACATTATAAATCATACATTTAAATCTCATAATGTAAGTTAATGGAACCACCTGCGATCTCTGGTTCAAATTCGGATAGAACTTGGGGAATTTTTCCTTGTAACTGAGCACTTCAAACAAGCGTTGTTTCTACCCCTCCCCCCCATAATATAACGAGTTCATTCATGTGGTAAAACAGGAAGGAAAATCTAAAACTCTCTACCTAGTAGTTCATTAGCCTGTTGACCATTATCTTCACAATTCGTCTGTCATTTGTAAAAACCTTTGATTACATGCTTTTTTATATAGAAATACTCTTTTATTATTATTATTAAATTGCATTCATAGCTATATTTTAAAAGTTTTAGCACAGTGATTAGAAAGACAGACTTAAAGCTAAAGTTTTCAGGATCAATTCTCAGCTAAATAATTTAAAAAAAAAAAAAACTGGATTCAGATTAACTAAATGGAACTGTTAAATGCTCCGTCTGCTAGTAATGTGCTTAAACATCACATTAAAATTATTAATCATATAGTTACTTATGCTTATAATTTATTCTATATTCTTCTAGCGCCAACTATTTTAAGCATGAGACATCAAAGTTTCAAGTAGATTCCCAGATCTAGTTTCTGTTCATCAATTTGGAGTACTGGAAAGGATATATCAATTTAGCAATCATATTTATTTCTGTTATTCAAACTAATGACTTGAAAATTTCAACATCTTATGATTTTGAATACAATTTCATCTCTTTGTGTTTTTAATCTAAGTTTGATATTAAATCACTAACTACATATTTTAGTGATCTCTGTTACATGCTAACTATAAGTATCTTTGATACAAGAATAGTTTACATCAAAACAAAGCATCACATAATTTTCCTTACATTTAACTTCAGCATTATTGCAATAATCATTTATTTAAGAATGAGAAATCAATATTCATCAAATAATAATGCCAATTTATCCATAGTCTAATTTCTAGCCATTGGCCTTTTTTTTTAGTGTGAAATGCTGGATTGCAACTATTCATTTAGCTACCATCTTTATTTTTTGCTCTGCGTGGTTTGGTGCAGTATTAAACTGTCATATTGTTGAAATTTGTCCTTGGAACAGCTCAGTTCTGACATCTCAAATGCTTGAATTTCTCAAACTCGCAAGCAACAAACCAATTATTTTTCACTACTGACTCAAAAATTGCAACACTTGAAGATTGTAAACACAAATTAATCTGCTTGTTTGACTACATAGAATCAGTTATGTGTATGCTAATTGCAAATATTTTTGACCCCTTTTAAAGTTCATAATTGCTGATGTATATAGAGTATATTACTATTATTAATGCTGATGTTAATTTTAATCTAGAACATTTAATTGATGGCTTGTATTAACTTATAATAAATAGTCTGCATTGTGTCCATAGTACTTTGTAAAGTTTTGTTTTTGAACTTGTTTAATTTGCCATAATTTCAACATCTCATTCTAAGACATTTTTATTCATTTGAAAAATGGCATTGTCATTAATTGAAATCAAGGTCAGAATAAGAATGTATATTATTTTCCTGCAAAATAAAATAGTATTTCTCAAGTATTTCACATATACTTTTTTTAAAAAAGATTAATACAGATATTTAAATATCAACTTTTAAATGATTTTATTTGTATCCTTTGGAATTTTAAATTCTATTTTTTATAGTTTAATATTATTTGTGTTTTAGTTAGCCATTTTCATCTCTTTCTTTAGCATTCACAGCTAAATTTACCAGTCTAAATTGTGATAGAGTATTTTTTTTTTTACTATGTAGTATTATGTTATATAAATAAGAATAAGCTTTATGGCACCTGCAATATATTCATGAGGATTTATAAGATGATTTTCAATGCTATTCTTTTTTTAAATATTTCAGATTTGTAGAAATTTCTCAACTTACTTACTGGTCCACTTAATTCTGTAGCTAACAAATGGAAAAATTTACTAGATATTTGAAAGAAGCACAAAAGAACAACGCACACAAGAGACATAAATTTTAATATTGAAAAAATATCCCAATTGAAACAAAAAATAAAAATTACAGTTGTTCAATTGTGTATTGTTTTTTCTCTTAAATTGTAGCAATGGCCATGTGAAAAGTTACATTGTTTTTATGTATTTCTTAAAGCAAAATGACGACTTATAATAGACTTTAAGCCTAGTAGCTTTAGAAAAGTAATTTTCATTTCACAATCATATTTTTTTTATAAATTTTAGTTGTGACTGACTAAACAGGTAACTACAAAAACAGTTCAGAAAACAGAAGTAAATATTTATCTATTCAAAATATTTTTACTGCCTAAGATCAAAGATCTGTTTAAAAAATCATCATTATTGCTAAGGTAACTTCCAAATGATAATAAAAATCACAAAAATTAATAAATCTTTATAATAAAAAAAGACCTCATATTTTCATCTTGATTTTATAAGCAAATAAATTAATATATATATTGAATCTTTTTTTTTTGAGTGGGAATTGGGTAGCAACCTCACATGATGCTGGCAGCACTTTCTGATACTTATTGTAATGACCATTACATATTGTATACTTTCTAAGAAAAATCAGTCACAAGCAACTGCTGTATTTATTAAAAACTATAAACAGAAGCATAATAAACTATTTTGGTGATATGGAAGGAATCTTAGATTGAAAGGTTTATCATCATGCTACTCCGAAAAAGCCAACGATTTTTCACAGTATTGATATATGTATAATGCAACTGAAGTAAATCCATTTGTAGATTTAGATGCAGATATTGCTGTAGTGAGAGTCAAAGCTGCATGGAGATCACTTAACTATTTAAATGGGTAAAAATTAGGGAAAGCTAACTGTAAGAAGTGAGATGATATTTTTGTTACTATTTTAGTATATTATTGTAGATTAAACTGGCATTTTAAAAATCAGAATAAGTTGAGTACTATTTAGATCATGAATAACAGTGAAAACAAGTGTAGAGTGACTTTCATTGTCAGGACCAATATAGAGAACCCTTAATTATTTTAGTTATACACCTGAAGTAGATGAGGAAAATAGAAAAAAATTTATATTCAAGTAAATTGATAGGACATTTAGATAAATCTTATATTTGATTGTATTCTGGGTAGTAAATGGAAAAATAGAGAATGCAATCTGACAGTGCTATTAGTTTTTGGAATTTAATTGCTGTTTTATAGTAAATAAATTGTTCAATTAACAAATTACCATATTCAGCAAAAAACATGAGTTGTTGCTTACAGGTTTTTTTTGGGAAAATTCAGCTTTAATGGCGAAAAGAAATGAGAGATGTATTCTGATCCAAATTCTAAACTAAAAAGTATATTCATTGTTTTTAAGTCATATCAGATTTTGTTCATAACTGATAGAAAAAGAAATTATTAAACATGGATCTGTAAAACAGTTCATCAAATGCACTCAAATTTTTTATAGAAGATAGAGTAGTAATACAGAAAGAAAATAAGCCAAAGAATAATTTTAAAAGAATTAAATTGTGAATACTTAAGAACTGCCATAAAAAATTAGGAACAATTTAACCACATTTGCAAAGACAAGAAAAAAATGAAAATTGTGCATAGATAGTCAGGCTGAATATCAGAAAATTTATGAAACCAAAACGAATATAGATTTTAAACAGTCATAAAAATTTCAACAATCGAGATGCTCTTAATAAGTATTTTTAATGGCATTTCACTTCACTAAACTGAAGAAGAATAAAAATAAACACTTAAGAGAGTTGTAAATTTTAAATCACTATATTTCAATACAAAGAAAGATGACAATGTGCAATTAATAATTGAATCCAACTAGACAAAAACCATTATAATATAAAAAACTATTTTTATATTTTATTTATTAAAAATAAGAGAGAAAATTGGAGAGGGAAAGTAGATTGTATTTAGGAAGAGAGACAATAAAGTATTTTTTGACATTTTAGAACCTCTGTGATCCTCTATTTTAGAAAACTTGAAATTTATTTGTATTGTATAGATTCACTCATTTGTTAAATTGCAAATTTGTTTTTAATCACAATTATAAAGATAGAAAATCATTAAACTAATTTAAATAAATAAAAAAAAAATCTGCAAAGGAATACTTAAACAATAATCTTTGCTTGATTATATTTTCAGTTGTATTTATATGACATCTATTTTCTGACAAAAGAATACTAGTTTGTTTTAGGTTCTTTGTTTTTTATTTGGCCTCATTTTCACAATTTGAGCCAGAAAGGATTTATTATGGAGACTACCCAACATCTTTTATCTATATTTTTAGTTCCCCCTCCCAATATTTTTAAAGAGACTTGAAATTTATGGTTGTTGCTCCCCATCTCTGTCCTATTATGATAATATTAAAGCTCACAATCTAAGGATTGCAGCCATATTTAGCACTCAAACTTCTTATGAATTCCTGAACAGTAAACCAGTCAATTAATTTTAATTATTTGAATCGCTAATTTTTCAGTGAGAATTAAATGTTTCTAGTTTGTCAATAAGATTATTTTATTTTGCAGAACAAATATGAAAATTTGAATGCTTATTTAAGAAATCAGTTACAGATCAGATCTTTGTTATGCAACATTGTTTAATCTCAGTTTAATCTTTCTCTCTGTATTAAGGAAAAAATTAATGTATATAAAATCTAATGTTATATTTACTTTTATACACTAGCAAAATATGTTTTATATCTATGTGCATTCTTTGGCCTACTATAGTAGAAACATTATTTATTTATCATTTAGTAATTGACCAATGCTTGCCTTCTTTCTAAATATATATAAATAATTGCGATTTTATATATATATTTTTGCGAAGTTAATGTAATATATATTTATTTTGCAGCCCTTCTGGCAAGCTTGTTCAGATAGAATATGCTTTAGCTGCTGTCGCTGCAGGAGCACCCTCTGTTGGGATAAAAGGTAACTTGCTTTAGAATATTTGATAACTTTGATTTATTTTTGTATAAAATAAATATTATGATTTTGCAATAGCAAAACCAATTTATGTTATAATGATTGTTATTATTTTTTATATGGCAAAGCTGTGTTTGTAATTTTGTATTTTTTTTTTTTATAATCTGTTTTGATTATTAGAAATAAAATATGACTGTTTGCCTTCCATTAAAAAAAAAAAGTATCAATACTGTTTTCATAATAGTAGTTTGTTTTTTAAATATCTCTTTTGAATCTTCCCTCGGATTTTTCTAATTTGTGAATTTCATATTAAATATGCTGAATGAAAATTATGAAAAAAATGTTTTTATAAGAGTGCCTATGTTGTTTCTTTTTTTCTATCTCATAATTATCCAGATGAGGATTAAATCACATTATTCTAAAATGTTCTCAAACATATCTACCATCTAAATTGTCCATATAAATTGCGCTCAGAAACACTGGTTCTAATTTTATACAAATAATATCAAAAACTGAAAAAAAAAAATTTATGATATTTATTTGTTGTTGTATTAGATGATAAACTACTTTGTCACAGTAAATAATAAACACGGTATTTCTTTGCAGACATAAATGTGTGAAAGAAATTGTTGATTATAGAATTTTTGATTTGAGATTATTATTGAGAGTTATTTTTCAACAAATGAAATCTCATCCATAATATTTTTATGGTATCTTGTCAAAATTTGATCAATTGACTGTCACTTGGCAATAAATAACAAGGTTTTAATATAAAGGCCATTTTGCTGATCAATTGGTGCAGAATGTTACACTTATGTTGTATTTCAAATTTTTATTGTGAGTCATATTAAAGATTATAATGTATAGATGTAGGATATTAAACTTAATTTTTCTCTTTTAACTACTTCAGCTTCAAGCCGCCTTATTGAATTTTTTAAAATACTGGCTTGAGATACAATTTTCACAATAACTTCAGTTTTAATTATGTTAGAGCAAAAACAATTACATTGCTAGAAACTAGAAACATTAATGAAAACAATAAGCATAAAATAAATAGTGATAACTATATAAAAAATAAGGAAAAAAGGAAATTTTCACATCCGAAGTAATTATTATTTATTGTTTGTTTATAATTTGGAAATTAACATTAACTAAAATTGAAAATACATCTTCAGTGATAATTTCTTTATATTCCTCACAAAATTATCTTTCTAAACATGTATAACATCCTTACCTGAGTTAATCCACAGCTTCACAATCTCCAAAAGAATTCGGATATGACTTTTTCATTTTTATCTTGTACCCCAAATGTTCTAAATGTCAAAGGCGTCTATAAAGAAAAAGATTCATCCTAATAAAAGATACAAAAGAAATCATCATAGTAATTGGCTTCTTATCCATCTAAAACTACAAATTGTAGGCTACTGTCTATTATCACTGATAAAATGAGTTTCATCTCTTCATTTTATATTTTTTTTGTGATGTTTATATTCTTTATGGACACCAGTGATGTTTATATTATTTATGCACACACAAGTGATGTTTATATTCTTTATGTACAGAAGTGATGCTATCTTATTATATTTATTGTACCACATAGATATAATTTATTTGCATATAGTGTATTTGTTAGCTGTAGACTTGAAAATAATGTTATGAAACATATAGCAAAACCAAAGCATGAATAAGAGTAAACAAAAACATAAACAAGAATCAGAATTTGATTACGTTTGTGTATACAATGTTTGTGTACATTGGATTATTAGTTTTATAACACATTACTTGTACACCATATTATATAAACATAATTAATGATTTTCATAATAAATTATTAAGCATTTATTTTATAGCGCTATGTTTTATAAATTGTAATACATTAAAAATCAGCCTTTTCAAGCTATTGTGCATGTGCTTTTACGAGTGTTAATAATAAATGAATACTTTCACTCCCAACACAAAATATAGTATTTATGAAAGAATAAAATGAATCCACTTATTCTTTCCGACCCAAATGCTTATATATGGGCAAATCTTAAGTACTGGAAATGAAAGCGTGAGGATAGACCACTCACTTTAAATTACTGTTTTACGATGTCTGAATGAATGACGTCACGAAATTATCTAGAACTTATCTAGAATTATAAGCATTTGGGTCGGAAAGAATAAGTGGATTCATTTTATTCTTTCATAAATACTATATCTTGTGTTGGGAGTGAAAGTATTCATTTATTATTAACACACGTAAAAGCGCATGCACAATAGCTTGAAAAGGCTGATCTTTAATGTATTACAATTTATAAAACGCTATAAAATAAATGCTTATTTACATATGTTTAAGTTTCATTTGAGAGTGATATTTAGTAAATTCTAGATAATTTCGTCGACGTCATTCATTCAGACATCGTAAAACATTAATTTAAAGTGAGTGGTCTATCCTCACGCTTTCATTTCCAGTACTTAAGATTTGCCCATATATAAGCATTTGGGTCGGAAAGAATAAGTGGATTCATTTTATTCTTTCATAAATACTATATCTTGTGTTGGGATGAAAGTATTCATTTATTATTAACACTCATAAAAGTGCATGCACAATAGCTTGAAAAGGCTGATCTATAATAAATTATTATACTTTTTGAAAAACATTATTTTTATAATAGTGTAGGTAGAATGTTAGAAAATTACTATAGATATGAATTCTATATGCAGAATTTGATTATATGTTTGTGTATGCAATGTTTGTATACATTTGATTATTCGTTTTATAACACATTACTTGTACACCATATTATATAAACATAATTAATGATTTTCATAATAAATTATACTTTTTGAAAAACATTTTTATAATAGTGTAGGTAGAACGTTAGAAAATTACTATAGATATGAATTCTATATGCAGAATTTGATTATATGTTTGTGTATGCAATGTTTGTATATATTTGATTATTAGTTTTATAACACATTACTTGTAAACCATATTATATAAACATAATTAATGATTTTCATAATAAATCATTATACTTTTTGAAAAACATTATTTTTATAATAGTGTAGGTAGAACGTTAGAAAATTACTATAGATACGAATTCTATATGAGCATAAATAAATATATAACTAACACACACTAATTACAAACTAAAATTAATAAAAAAGATAATTTTATCAAAAAATTAAAAAAAATTTTTTTTAAATGTTACTTACGACATTACGTTGAAGCTCTATTGTGGGCCTTCTTTGTGAATAACACCGGAGAAATTTTCACTTGCTGCCTGTAAACCATTTTTTCTTTTATCGTTTCGTGATAAGTACAAAAATTATCAAAAAAACAAAAGAAATTAAATACTGTGGTTGATTAAAAAATTTGCCAAAAATCCAAATTTCAACCGATTTTTTTGAAGTAAACATTTTCTGAAAGCCACATGATTAAGCTATCAAATGCTCGTATTTTGTTCTATGTCATGCTTATACTTTTTACATCAGTAAAGAAAGAAAACAAAACATCATCTCGCCAGCAGCGTTCTTGCAGCGCTAACAACATTCAAAAAGTTAAAGAAATTCAAGAATTTAATTTTTCTAGTTAAACATACATCACAATAATTGATACTCAAAAGAGGGGGGGGGGCTATATAAATCAATAAAAAAATAAAAACTCTTAGAGCAGTCAAAGATTTTTTCCATGGTTTTGCATTGCTCATATCTTGTGTATCAAGTCTTTTTCGGGTTGAGGATTTTATTAAATCCTTCTGAATAAATAGTTCTTATTTTGGTCATTGTATAATTTTTTATTGTTTTGCTTTTACTATTTCAGTAGCTCAAAACATTGTCTAGATAAACATCCCATTGATTATCATTGGTTCTCTTCCACTTTAGTAAAAGAAAGCAACTGTTAATTTTATTTTATTAATTGCTGAATCAATATAAAAATTTTCTAAACTAATAATTATTACTACATGGGGAATTAAGAAAAATAATTTCTTAATATATATATTTAAAAAAGTGCATATTTGATTTAAAAATGAGATAATAAGTGCTATATTGAATAAGTTACTAATAATTTACATCTTCCTGATGCATCTTGTCATTTACTTCTTAGAACAGTGAAATAAGATTGGTAAAATTTATCCAGAGTATCCAGTTTTTCATACATTCTGAAATCACTTGTAGTATAATGATTTAAAAAAATACTAGTCCAGGGTTTTTTTACAGTTGTGTGACACTTAGGAATTTTATTTTACTTGGTTCTTGGTAATTATTTGATAGATATCCCCTTAATCATTTTCAGCCTTGATATGTTTTAAATAATGATTTGGTATTTGTTAGATATGGATCTTGGTCACTGTCAGGTAAGATTACTTTTCAATAATAGATTGTTAAATGGAAAGTTGTAAAATACTATTTAGGAAAATTCAAATAAAAAAATGGAAATAAGTTTTAAATTTATGTTATTACTTTATTAATTTATATTGAAGTTCAACATAAAATAATAGTTGGTACTTTAATTTTTTTATTTCCTGAATGAAGTGCATTTTCATTATTCCTACATCTTGAATTGTTTTAATTATTTTTATTGTTAATTTATACTTTCATTTCATTTTTATAAATCAGTATGTAAATATATTGTATTAATTAGCATATTTTCACAGACTTTATAAATATTGAAATTATTATGAAATTTCTGTCTAAATATCTAGAAATATATAAAATGGAAGTTATTACAACCATAGAAAGTATTTATGAAAAACATAATGCTCATGAGAAGGTGATATCTGAAATATCTTTATTTAAGCTCTCTGATATAAAATATGATGATGCATGGTATAAGCAGATTATTTTCCTAAAGAAATGTTTTTCTGCTGATAATAATGTATAATATGTTTAATATATAAATATACAGAAAAAGTTCAACAAATTTAAAAATTAAAACTTATATTATTGAATATTTATTCTGTTGATAACCTTATTTAAATAAACTGTTTAATAGAAATTTGTATTTATTTATTTATTTTTCCATTAGCTACTACTTTGCCAAAGATTTTTGTAAACTTAAGAATACACAAAAAAAATTTGTCTATTAGGTTTATGTTGGATTTTGGAGATTGTATTTTTATCAAACAACATTTTACATTAGGAAGTTTTTGCAAGATGAATTAGGATTTGGTAAACATAAATTTTATTTGATCAGAAAGATTGATAAGCTGATTTTGGCTAAAGAAAGATTTATTTTGGATATTATAGAATTATTATTTATATGATGGAGTATGCAAGTTTAAGCATTTGTTTGTTAAAGATTTATTAACATTTATTGACCAAAATTTGATTGCCATATTTGAAAATCACTTATATAAAATGGATGAAGATTAACCCATGGGATTGTCAGTTTCATCTGTTGCATCCAGTTATATGTTGTCATATTATGAAGAGAATATTTTAAGAGTTTTTTCAATTAAGTATTAAAGATTATTTTAGATATGTTGGTGGTGTGCTTAGGCTGGATTACCTGTCATAACATCTTTTAAATAAATTAAATGAAATTGATAGTTTGAAATGGACTGTTACTTTGGAGGACAGTTGATATATAATAAAATATCTTGATTTAACTTTATAGAGATAATATAATATAATCAATTATAAAATGTTCATAAAACCTTATCAATTAGGGGATTTAATACATCCCAAATCAAGTGTTCCTCTTTTACATAAATTGGCTTGATTTAGAACATTTTTATTTAGAAATAATATGTTGTGTAAATTTCAAAGTGATGTATTAAAATATATGCTAATGAAGAATATAATAGGAAAAATATTTTATATACTTATATAAATTTACACAAAGATGAAGAAAAATATTGTGGGAAAAACATGGATTTGATTATCATATATAAATAATAGAGTATCATTTAATGTTGACACAAATACTGATAAATTAATTATTAATGGAAAGAATGGTGTTGATAAAATCAGTGCGCTGAAGTGAGGTCAATCTGCATTGAAAAAGAAAAAAATTATAAACATGAATTTTTGTATAATACATTGCAATATTCCATGAATAGATTTAAATCTTATTTGCAGAACATTCATTTATTTGTAATGAAAGTTTTTGCTTTGACAATGTTATATGAAAAACAATTTGAAGAAAAATTAAAGAGGTGTATTTCACAAATGTGACAGACAATTTATTAAATAAACAATATATTTGTATTAATGTACATAAATTAGGGGAAATTGGTCTTTTATATGGGTGTGTAATGTTATGTGATCTTAATGAGATTTTTAAAAAAAAATTTTTTTGCAATTTTACCTATAAAATGTTGCTTGGGATGGCAGACATGCAGTAAGCTAGTTAATATATATTGATGTTTTGAATATTGTAGAGTTTATTCCAGAATTTTTTTAATATAAATATATGCACACACATACTTGCTCGTATAGAGATTAGACAAAATAATACAAATATCTATAATAAGGTCATTTATTAAATAATGTTGTGTCTCTCATGGGGAAAAAAACCTAACGGGTTTGATTGATATTGGTCTCAAGACTAGCACTTAAGGGTTCAATAACGTGTAAATCAGATGACTGGGGAGAAGTGCAGTATCATCATTCAAATCCTCAAACTACTATTTGATTGTATATACTGTATGAATTAATGTTATGTGGAAATAATGTTTGCACTCTGTGATGAAGAGTCCAAAAATGCCCAAATTAGATGCATCATAATGTGGCTTCTGAGATCATGACTTTCTTTACCATGTTTTCAATTGGGAAATGCAATCTGATTATTAAGGTTTCATGATGATCAAAGAGAATGTAAGAGAAAAGTATAATATTTCCAACCATCTACTATTAATTATTATGATCTCCAGATACTATTATGAATGTTGTGGCATTATCATATTATGAAAAAGATTATGGTAATGACTTCCAAGATATATTTTGTTCATCCTCATTAGGCTCAACTGAGAAGTTTTTTAGGTATATGTTATGCTGTTATTTTTTCTACTGTAGCATACTACAGTACTTTTAATCTCTTGATATTTTTGATTAAGTCATAAATAAATAAATTATGTATTGTTTGAGGATTTATGAGAGTTTCATCACTGGATCCATAAACCTTAGTATCAGAGTCTGCCATTATTCTAATACATTAAATCATGAAGGATATGATTCATAACTATGGTTTTTAATGAATGCAGTCATTATCTTTGGGACTTTTGATCTTAAAATATAAAACACTTCTACATTATTCTTTTTAAAATTCATCCTTAAGATTTTTTTTCCACAGGATAATCAAATTGACTGATGCTTTTTACTTACTATTTTTTTAGGATTCTTAGAAAAATATGTTAGTGTGAATTTTTATTTATATGCTACATGATCTTGAAATTAAAGTGATCCTTTAATGTTGTTTATCTTCTATGTGTGTGTGTATATATATTGTACCTATATTGATATAGGTACATATAATTTTTATCTAAAATTATTATTAAAGTAATCTTTCATAAAAGAAAAACATAAAATTAAATGTTGAAGAATTTATTGCAGCTTGTTTTCGAAAAGGATAAGAATTAAATAGTTTTCTAGCATTAGTTTTTGAAATAAAAAAGCTGCAATTAATTAGTCAAAAGGGGGGGGGGGGAGTCTTGGTTTAAGAAATGAAACTAAGGGTTGTGAAAGGAAGTAAAGAGTTTTATTAGTATTCGTAAAAATATAATTTGGAAAGGTTAAAACATACAAATCTCTTTTCATTCAATTTTAATTAAAGAAAAATAATGTTAAAACTAAATAGTAAATTGTATTAAAATATATGTGCGTATATATTTGAGATTTGTAAATAAATAAAATGTATGCGAAATAAAAGAAGATTATCATTAAAAACACGGCAATGGCTATTAATAAAATAAAACAACACGTTTTATTGCATGGCTATTACTAATTAAGCAATCTTCCAAAACACGTTTATCAAATGATTATCATTGGAATTTGATAACAGATCTTTGCCGGAGATATTAGAAAGACAACAAGGCGCAGGTATAAATAGACCTTTCTTTTATTGGAGAGGATTCAGTTCACAAAGTTATTGAGAGAGTGCAGTTCGGAAATTAATTGAGTCAGTTAAGAAACAAAATGCAGTGCTGAGAATATTTTGGAACGCACGTTCACCTCCAGCCCAGATGTCCGAGAAAACAGCAGATCTGCCCGTGAAATAATGTCAGCTTAACATCTTAGAAAATCTCCGTCAGTATCTATTTGTCTCCGATAGCAATAATCGTGAAAATCAGGAAACTCAGCAAGGAAATGTCCCAGCCGGCTGGTAAGCATTTATAATGGAAATATCCTCACCGAAAGCAGCCTCCAAAGAACAAAATTCTATGTCAACATTCAAAAAAAACCTAGGTAAAAACATTTGCTTATTTCGTTCTATACTGTAATAGCCATTGCATTTCATTAATTCGTGCGAATCCTCCAAGAGTCTAATTATATGAACTCGATATCATACATAAATGAACTATTGATGTGTGTGATTAAATTTCAAATGCTATGTAATACTTTATTATTATTATTATGTGTGTGCATGAGTTAATATGTGCGTGATCCTTATATCAATATTATTGGTTAAATTAGATAAATACCAGTGTTCGGTTATGAAAATATACAAGAATATTTAAACTAGTTTAGAAATGTTAATTTAAAAATATGCGTGTGTTTTTATTAGAATTATAAAATGTTTAAATTTAGTAAATAAATGTTAGTTAATAAATTGTCTTTAAAATTAAACTTTATTTGTCGGTCAATTCTTTTTATCAATTCTTTTTATAAATTCCTTTTACAATTCTTTATCAAATCTTTTAACCACTAATTATGTATAATCTATTAGTGATTACAAACAACTGAGCTAGTCGTGGATTTAGGCGTTGAGTTAGTGGCCACTATTCAAAGTGCGTTGTCTATTCTTTTAGTATTCTTTTAGAATAAGCAGCTGGCGCCCGTGTTTATACACAAACAAAAAAGTGCTTTGAACTTGGTGTTGAACTCAACAGCCGAGAAGAAGATATGTCCTGGAAATGTAACGCTAGTTATATACTTTATAGCTATCGTTTGGGCATACATACTCTCCGAGGCATACATACTCTCCGAGTATGTTCTTCTCTGCCTAAGAGACCGGTGATTCAAATACACATATTCGAAAACGGTTCAATATATATCCTAATTTTAATTTTTATAATGGTTATATTAGTTCAGAATGAAATATATTTATTGTAATTGTGCTACATTTTGTTTGAAAATTTATTTTAGGATGGGATAGTTGATAAAATACATAATATTTTTGATCTGTTTTTTTTTTTTTTTTGTCACCAGCTTGTAATGGTGTTGTTTTGGCTACTGAGAAGAAGCATAAGTCTGTTTTGTATGATGAACATAGTGTCCATAAAGTAGAACAGATCACTGAACATATTGGTATGGTTTACAGTGGTATGGGTCCAGATTATCGTCTCCTTGTCAAACAAGCTCGCAAGTTAGCATTGCAATATGAATTAACCTACTTAGATCCTATTCCAACTTCTCAGTTAGTCCAGCGGGTGGCTACTGTCATGCAAGAATATACACAATCAGGGTCAGTTAAACATCTTTTTTATTGGTTTAATACATTCTTTGTATATGTGAATAATGTATGTTATTTGTTTTAGTGGAGTAAGACCATTTGGTGTGTCATTATTGGTAGCAGGGTGGGATGACAATAAGCCATATCTGTTTCAGTGTGATCCATCGGTAAGTAAAAACCATTAAAATTTCTTGCCACTTCTTCTCTTTATTTGCATTGATAAATTATATATATATATAATATACCATATACTCCGTAATAAACACTTTAAAATGCAATTTTAAATAAATCATATGTTAAAATTGCATTATAAGGTGTTTATTAAGGAGTATATGGTATATTATATATAAGTAAAAACATGTTTGAGTTGTCTTTCTTATCTATATATATTTTTTATTTTAAAAAATAATTTTGATTTATAGTAACAAATTTTAATTACCAAAATCTTAACATTGAGGTAAAATTCTGGATATAGGATTGCCATTCAGTGCAATTCAGAGTAATCAATGGATGCAAGAACATTTGTACATAAAATTCTTTATTTAATGCCTACTCATCTAATATTCCCAGACTAAATTCTAGCTTGTGGTTTTCATCAGTGAGAGCCTTGAATGAAAGCCACAAACTAGAAACTAATCTAGGGATAAATAGGAATTTTATGCATAAACCTTCTTGCATCCATTGATTACTCTGGTTCGCACTGAGTGGCACTACTGTATGGAGAGTTTGGCCTCTATTAACTGCTTATGTAAGGATAAAGAATAGTGATGATGTGATATCAAAATCTTTACAAGTCATTTTGCTTTTTTTTTAATGTATATATATTTAGACTCCACTTTATAACTAAAAATTTAGAATAATTGCTGGAAAAATGTTTTTAATTTTAATTACTGGAACATTGTGTAATCTTAGTTAGCATGAACGCAATACTAAAATAATTATCTAAATTATTAGCAACTGAAAAACATATCTTTTATTTCATTGGATGATCAGCTAGAATGAAATCTTTTACAGTCATGTTTTAACTGTCTGAATTTTTTTTTTTTAATGATTTGAATTATAAAAGAAGTTTTAAAAAAAACTGAAAGTGAGCAGTTTCTGCTAAGAATAAAATTGATCACTAATATATAATGACTGACCATATAAATGAACTTCCTAACGAAGTCATCTAAACACAGTCCTATCAAGATGAGAAATATACTTCTTTATCAGAATTTCTTTACTGCTGAAAGAATCTTAACCAAAATTTTCTCATATTTTTCTTCTCCATCTCCATTTATCACTTCTAACATTCATTGTTTTTTTGGTTTTCCTTTCCTCCACTTAACCAATCAATTATCCTTGGTATTCTGTTTTTATTCTTCTAACATGACTATACTGTCTTAATCTCTTTTTTTTTTTTCAATGACTGTTATCATTTTTTCTTTTTTTTTTTTTCATTTCAACCACTTCTTTCATCTTTCTGATTTATCTCTCATTGATTTTCAATATTATCTCTTATTCTTTTCATTAATGTATTACTATTCCATAAAACTGAGTTGAACATTCTTATTGCCTGTCTCATTTTACCAGTTATTCTATTACTTTCTCTTTTTGATGGTACTCTTATTTCCCAATGATTAATCCTAAACATTGGAAACTATCCACTTTTTGCTTTGTTTTGTTTTGTTATCGGTGAACAATACATCATTTTTTTCTGTCACCATATTTTCTTTCTTTTCATAATTAATATTTAATTCCCACTTGATATATTTCTCTATAAGTTATTTTTCATAATATATACAATATACTTCATATACTGTGCTATAATCATCTATAAGTAATAAATTTAATAACTGTATTATTATTAATAAAAATGTTAGTTGAATGTGAAAAATAGTATGGAAAATGTGTTGCAAATGGATAAGTTGACTTTTCAAAAGTCATTAAACAAAATTATGATAATGAATTCTTCATTGAAGGGAAATCCCTAACTGGTAAGTCTGCATTTATCATCAGATTAATTATATAAACCTAGATATTATGTATATTGAGTTTCTGCTTTTTATTTGTTATTATTACCATTAAAAAACTTTTTTAGTTATATATATATATATCATTCTGAAAATCTTTTAAGGTGACAGAAAATAAAATGTATATATGGTAGAAGAATATACTAGCCATCTAGAGATGCATTCCCAATCATCTAAGAAAAAATAATTTTTACTTCTAACTTTCAAGAACTTAATGTTTGTGTCATAAAAATTATAAAAATAAAAAAATCATCTTCCAAACCTTTCAATAAATAATTCCTGAAATTTAATGTCTTAGACTTTTCTCATTGAAGGTATATCATATAAAGAAGTGAATGATAAATTTTTAATATCCAGGTTTTTCAAAAACAGACCACATATATACTTTAATTAGAATCTGTCAGAGGGATATAATTATCAGATAGTCGGCAAGTGCAGCTTTAAAGATTGTATCATATCTGTCCAATCTATCCCATAATTATGATCAGATCTGAACACAGTGTACCAACTTGAAGAAAGTTTTATTTATTTAATCATCAAGAAAAAACTTGTCCAAATTTGTAATAATTTCTTGCTTCAGTTTGACAAAAAATAAAAAGGATAAAAATCAACTGCTGTAATGATCACAGAATAAGTGTGCTTTCAACAGTTTGATTGAACAGATTTTTTCTAGTCATAGATAATTGTCAGAGATGATATGGTTTTAAAAATCAAGGAGTACAAATGTGAGAAAAATATTTTGGGCAAAGATATTTATATTTTGTTTTTGTTAATTTATTAGTTAACAAGATTTATGGGCATATTTGTAAGTAGTTAATTACTCATAGAAAATTATTCATACTATATTGCTTCATGTGATGCTATAAAAGGAAACATTATTACTGGTATCAAATAAGATGTATACTAGCTTCATCTTTGTTTTGACTGATTTGGAAAAATTTATAGATGACTTCATGAAATGTCAGGAATCTTATTACCTTGGTTTTTACATTTACTATATGCTGATAGTTATCCTATTTTTGTCAATTCAAAAGATAATTTATAGAATGTTTTGAATACAACTTATAAGAATTTGCTTAGTATTTAATGTTCCAAAATCTTAGTAACTTCATCAACTAATGACAAAAAAAAATCAATAAGTTTTGGCTTAGTTTCCAGTTTAAGAATACAGATTGGGCTATTTTAAATATCCTGATAACTTTTTAGATAAAAATGTGGATATTGAGTTGCAGGACAAATTCCAGTGCATTGCTGCTTTATTCAACAAGTTACATAGTTCGGATATTTTATCATAGTAGTATAACCATTTATTTTTAAGGCTATTCATCTTCGAAATTTCTTGTATGAAAATGAGATTAATTTCTATTGGCATAACAAAAAAAGCATTGGAAAATTTTCAATTTATTGCTTTGCATTTTTCTGAAAATTGATGTTAGAATGACAAAATTGCTTTCAGTGATACAATATAATCGAGAATAGAATGCAGTGAAAAATTACAGTTAGATAAGAAATTGAAGTCCTTCATAAAGTTTTGTTGTAGAGGAGATTATGAAAGAAAACATCTTAAGATATTAAACCAAGGATCAGAAAGAAGTGATATATATATATGTCATTCATACATTTATTTTGTATAATTATCTGAAAATTCATTTTAAGTTTCTGCTCTTTTGGATGGGGGGGGGAGTGTAGAATGACCATATCCATTTCAAGTGATTGCTAATAATGAATGATGGGATTAGCCACATGATCTTACAATTTCATGTGGTTTTTTTTAATTGAAGATTATCTGGAATCAGAATTAATAAAAAGAAAAGTATCTTATAAATGTACATGATGGATTTTATCTCTTTTATAATTGTGTTGTAAATTAATTAATCATTAGTTATAAAAGAAAATAATTGCTATTTATAGGGAGCCTATTTTGCATGGAAGGCAACAGCAATGGGGAAAAATTATGTGAATGGTAAAACATTTTTGGAAAAAAGGTTAGTATATGTAATATTTATTGAATCATTACACCATAATTTTTAAAACATTCAATATAATTATTTAGCATGAAATAAGTATGGGAGTTAATGATTTTATTTTAAAAACATGTCAAGTTGAAAAGGATTACATTAAAATAACTGAAATCATGCTTTTGCAAATTATTGTTGTTTTAAAAGTTAAATTAGATTGAGGTTTAATTTATTATATATGTGTAGATATTATATGTTATTTGTGTGTTTTTAAAGAAATGTATTCTATTTTAAAACAATATGGGTTATTGCAAGTATTAATTTACAATTATTATAACACATTTCTACTATCATGTATTGTTTTAAGTATTTAGAGCGTAAGTTGACTCTTTCATATATAGTTGTAATCTTAATTTAAATATGTAATCTTTGACAAAAAACTAGTTTGCATCAATTCTGAAAAGGTTTATAATCTATCTGTTGATCCTACTTTACTGATTTCTAAACAATAATGGGAAAATGTATTTTCATTTTAGAAATGATGTCCACAATGCTAATTAAAAGGGACTATAAATCTTTGAGTTCAGATCTTTGGGTTTATTGCTTACTAATGTTACAAAGATCTTTACAGAGTATTCATATTTTAAAATTACAAAGCATACTGTAAAAGAGGTCAGAGATGTTTATTAATAAAACAGTTTATATTCTTTTATAGTTCAAATTTGCATACGTTTGTTCAACTGCATTATGCTGATGAACAAACATATTCAAATTTGAATTACAAGTACAAAGAAGGGTAAAATCAATATTACACATTTATAATATATATATGTATGTATGTATTTATATGTAATATTAATGCTGTTAATGAGCACAGAAATGATATTACGATTTATCAAATAACATTAAACAAATCTGAAAATATTACCAAGATAATTTTACAACTCAGATTCCTGAAGAACCGTTTTTAAATAAACCTGTAAATAATCCATCTTTGTTATATCAATGCTAATCTATTTTGTCAGATAAAATATGTTCACTTTTATCTGATCTTTGGTTTATTATATAGTAATAAATCAAGCATTAATATTTTGAATAGACTGAAACTTTTTATTTGCAGCAATTTTTGTTTTTAAACCAATCAAGTCAGCTTACTATTTCAAATATTAATTTAGATAAAATGCTAACAATTTTAATGAATACATAGATGATATTATGGCTTATCAAATATGTAATGTTACGAATACAAATCTATTTCATGGAACCATAAATTCTAACATATTACTAAGATCATTTTATAATTCAGATCCCTAAAGAATCATTTTTAAATAAACCTGTAAATAATGCCCTTTTTTTTTATATATGTAACAAACTAGTTTGTTAAATAAATGATAACTTTTACGTAAACTCCAGTTTCATGTATATATATAAATAGTTACCCACAATTCAAAACAATTGTCAATCATCCCTAATATTAAAAGAAGTTCTCATAAAGTTGATAGTTTCAGTATTCAAAATATTTTGTTATAATTATTAATATAATATTAGATAATATATTTAATATAATTGTAATTTTATCAATGCCACATTTACTTCTGAAGTAATTTGTCACCAATTTATACAATCTATTAATTTTCATAATTTTTTCTTATCTGTTATAGAAATGAGGGACAGTAAGTGATTTATTAAAGAAAACAAATTTTACATAATTTATATATGAAGTAAAATTCTAGTATTGAACTTATAAAAAAAAAGCCTATTATGAATTCTCATGATTGCAGCAGTTGAAAATTATACCTGAATGATAAATAATATACATTCATTGTTATTATGTTTGGACATTTAAATGCCCTCAATTAAGTCATGAAAATAAGATTTAAGATATTATATATAGTAGCCAAGTTTTGAATTGTAAACTCATGGGTATCAACTATGAAAGCAGAATAGATTTGAATTTTATTTATATTAAACAGATTTTATTTACTTTAAAGTTTGAAATGCACACAGTTATTATATGGTGATGTACTTTATTTAATTAATAACTATATATAATTATATACAGGAATTATAATCCTTTTTTTTTAATAAATTTTAATATTTATGTATATTTGTAAAGAATGTATTATTTACCTTATGAAATTCATGTTTATTAATGTTTTTTTTTATACATGTTCTAATCACATTATTGTTAATGATGAAGACAGTTATTGATGACAATAATACTTTCAAAAATGCATTAAGATCCTTTCTACTTAATTTTTAAAATGACAATTCTGCTTAAAAAAAAGTGTGATTTTTAAATTATGTTTATAACAATTGTCAAATTTTTTTGCAAAATGGAAATTCTTCAGATATCATTATTAGGTTAAGTCAAACATCATAAAATATGAGGGCGTTCAATTGAAAGATTTAAAAACAATATCAATCAAAATTGGCTAATAGTAACAAACTCTGTCGTCTTATAGGCAGTGCTGCAGTTAATATTTAAATTTTTATTATGTCTAAATCAATGATAAAGTAAATCGAAAGTTTAACCACTATAACAGTGGCAAAGAATGGGATAGAAGAATAGATACATTAATAAAAAATAGAGAGTTAGAGAACTAGTATGAAGAGTAAAAAGAGTTTAAATATATATAGAAGTAAACAGAATATTGGGTGTAAATTAATTTAAGATAATAGCGAGGAAAGTAGTTTGCTGTTTAAGGTTCAAACAGGATCATTAGCAACAAGGGAATATACACATAAATGGAGAAATGTGAGTGATTTAGTCTGTGAGTTATGTAAGGAAGGCATCTATTAATTGAATGCAAATGCTTACTAGCAGAAAGTTACAAATAATGAAGTTGAGGGAGAATAAATATAAACAAAGATATATAGAAATTGGGTTCTTGGTTTTTATGCTAGATTTGGAAAAAGATATGGGGAATTTAGACATAAAGGCCATAGAGTAGACAAAGATAATGTGGAAATGGAATGGAGCAGGGCAGAGAAGAATATGGAAAAAACTTAGGGTGGCAAATGGAAAGGTAAGGTGGCTAACAGGTTTCTATGGGCGTAGTGGCTGAGAGATTCATGACTCCTATAAAGGAGAATCCATAGTGCATTGCATCGCTGAGTTAACAGGTTGTGTAATCATAAAGATCATATATATCTATCTGTATTTCAACTCATGTCTATAGGTTGTGTGACTATAAATAAACTATCTCTTAAACACCTATTCTATCTAAAACCTCCTTGCATTTCTCCCACTATATTATTTTCTTCCATCCATTTTGCCACCCTTCCAGCCACCATAAATGCAAAAACTTTATATAACACTGACATTACCTCTATCGGTCTATAATTATTTAACTTTCTATGATCCTTTCCTTTAAGTAATAACCTTTTGTATTATTCCAACTATCTGAAAATTTTCTCTTCTGTGCCATTTTATTAAAATATGATAATAAATTTAATTTTGCTCTACTTCTCAAATTCATCACCATCTTTGCTGCCCATCCATCTAAACTTTTTGACTATATTTTCAATAAGATTGTCTCTAAATCTTCCCTAGAGCTACACTCTTTTTCCTAATTTATAATACTATTTCTCCCTCCCCTATATTTATATTTTCAAAAATTTTTTCTCCTATCTTTTCCACTTTTATTAATATCCTCCAATAATTTACTATTTAATTTCATTTTCTCTGCATAAATATCTATTTTAGCCAGCTTCTTTTTTAAAAAAAATAGTCTTCACATTTGATATTAACATCTTTTCCCCGTTCTTTTTAATAGCACATTTATATTCTCTGCATGCTTTTTTTCTCTCTTTTACACTTTTACTAATTCTCACTTTTCTATTACCTTTATTCTTCTGAATATTTTCACTTAAAACTCTGACATTTTTTCTACTTCATCACACCAGTCTTTATGTTTATTCCCAAAAACTCTTCCACGATTTCTTTTACTTTTATTCTTATCATTCATTCTCCATCTTTCACTATCCTTTCTACCTTTATTATTATTTTCCATCACATTACTAACTATTTCTATTATAAAGAAATTATCACCATTACATACTCTCTCTTTATTATCAAACACAATAATTTTCCATACTTATTTATTCCCTCTTTCTTTACTAGTACGTAATCTATTGTGTGAAATATATTATTTCTAGACCATGTGTATTGCCCCTCATAAATATTTGATAAATTTCCAATGCTCAAATTCACTCTCTGATAAAAAAAATTTCAAAAGCTGTTCCATTCTTGTTATCCACTTCATCAATTTCTTCAAAATGCCTATTCATATCCCCTATAGCCATTATTTTCTGCCCCCCCCCCCCTTTTTTTTTTTTGAAACTCTATAACCTTAAATAGGCATTCATATATGCTACTGTTCCACTCCATTATAGTTTGACTATCTCCAGTGGTCATATACACTATAGGGACTATCCACTCATCTTCCTAATCTTATCTCAAACCACAAATGTTCTACACACTTTACAGTATTTTTTGACATAACTCTTATACCACCCCCCTCTTTTTTTTCTATTTATACCCTGCCAGTGTACGTTCTTCTCTTAGATGTGTTTCCACTACTACTAATACCTCAAGCCCTTCAATTTTTAATGCTTTGTTTAATTCCAGCGTATTCCAATTTCTTCCTTTCTTACTACCCTTTTATAAATTCTTTTGACTCTTTCTTTTCTATTATATTGGTAATTAGCTTGTTTATCATTAGTTTTACAGACTCATTCCATCTCCACATCTACATTTATATCTAAATCAGCTACTCTTTGTTTACTTCTTGCATCCCATCTATTCTTAACCTTTTCTTTGATAATATTGTAATTTAAAATCCTAACCCCTGTTATATGTTTCCTAAACTGTAATATTTTTCATAAATCAAACCCCCTAATGCTTCAGTTGTTTTGCTAAGTGCAATCCATCTTCATTATTTAACTCTCTCTTACTAATAAAAAAATCCCCCCACATCCATAAACATTATTTCTCTCGCATAATTTTTTCAATCTCATTTATAAAACATGCCTTATCGAACATATATCTATTGTCGAATCCAACTACTCACAACTTTCTCCTTACAATATTGCTACATAGTGAAGTCATAGTAATCAATGGCTGCTAAATGGTTGTGCATCAGAATTCATATCACCTACTCATCCAATAACCCCAGATTAGTTTTTAGCTTAGTTCAGATCTGTATAATTATATAAGCGAAATAGCTTGTATTGAAAGCATTACTGTGTTTCCAGTTTTGGGCGCATAGTTTTATAATTAACTAAAAAGGTAAAAATGGCTGCTGGAGGGATGCATTAGATCCTAAGATATAGATGCAAGTACTCTCAGATCCAAGGCTATTCACTGATAAGGTAAAAACTAGTCTGGGGAATTGGATGAGTAGATATTGGTTAGCGATTTTGATGCACTTATCTTCTAGCATTCATTGATTACTATGACTTGCAATAGGTGGCAGTTAGGGATTGTTTTTTTCCTGGATTTCGGTAATCCCAGGATTCTGGGATAAAAAAATGTTCATTTCCTGGGATTATCGTAGGTGAAATTAAAACTGAAAATTTCATATTTTATTCATTTATATATATAAACTACAAATTGAAATGAATTCAAAATTTACTTTTCAGAAAATTAACATTTTCTTTTTAAACCATGGCAGACTAGTGACTACATTATTAAAAAAAAAAATATTCCACTTTAGTTTGAGACTGATTTGGCACTTGACATGCAATATGAATGTAAAAAGCACAGGCAATTTACACTTTTATTGCTGAATCTAGTTCTAAGTATGATTATAAATAATCCTGCAGCCGAAAAGGACCTTTCAGCTTCTGCACTTGTTGGTGATATGGATCCAAGAGCATCCATTAATTTTATATTTGTTTTTTCTCCAGTTGCCTCAAAGATTTCGAATACCTTGGATATATTCTTTGCAAGTGATTAACCTTCAATTTCATGTTGAGGGTCTTTAGAAACATGCCTTTGTTTTTTGATTTGATGTGCCAATTTCTCACAAAGCATCTATCTATCAATCACTCTCAGTGTCACCCTCTTCCTCTGAATTGAAATGTGTGATGAATCGGATTGTGATGCTTCAGAAGAGGAAAACCCAAGATGAGTTATTACTCATTTTGCTATAACCAATAAGACTAACTTGCATGGAAATGATTGAAACTCTACTTCTACTATTTTTCTATTTCTTTTATGATATGTTTTTCAGTTTTGATATACTTCAATAATCCAACCAAAGCTTTTTACCTTCTCTTGTTTATTCTTAAAATTAGAGCTTCCTGAACTTTTCTCGATAAGATAGAATTTTGCTCAGAAAGTTCTTGTATGATGAAAGAAAAAACTCTGTCTACAGTAAGAAGTGTCACATCACAACTGCAAAGGTTTTGCGACCCGATTTCAATGGGTTTCAATGCACACAACACTATTAAGAGCTGGGTACTCTGGCTCACATATTGTATTTTTCCTCTTATAGTCAATCATTGTTTTTTCAATTTGTGATTTCAAATATAAAAATTGTTCTAACATGTCTACCAAACTGTTTCATCTAGTTTTAGAATAGAGTACTAAGCTTAAACTTTCTTGCTTCAATGAAGATTAAACATAATTCTGAAGAGTATCATTTTTCAAGAATGACTTTCGAACCATTCGCACAATCATTCTAACTTTATTAATGATATTAGGTATGTTTAATACACCGGAGAATAGGTCATCTATGATAACACATTTTCATTTCTTATCAGGATTGTTTTCGAAGCTTAGATTTGAATTGTAATTTTCATCCTCTTCTAAATCTTCCTTGCTGTCTTATATTGTTTCTACGTCAATTACACCTTCAGAATCATTCTATCTTGTACAAACATCACATATTTGCAAGGTATATACCATGGACCTAGCAAAGCTGATGTTCACAATCTATTAATTGACCGAATTTCACCGTAACACTCACCCCATCCATTACACACACAACTATATGATGCTCTGTTGGTAATTTAAACTCCATTAACTTCAGTTTTACTTCTTCAATCATTTTCTCGGCTATTATTCTATCATTAATAGCAATCATTCCTAGGTTCCAAAATTTGCATTTATCTTGATAAACATTGATATTTAAATGTTTATTTTTAAGCGATGAATATTCGTCTAGAGCAGTGTTTCCCAACCTGTGGTACGCGAGTTGCTGGTTAGTGGTACACGAAAAATAATCGATAATGGCGGACATAAAAAAAAAAAAATTAAATCATAAAAATATCATAGAAACGTTTTTCCTATAATTCATAAAAATTATTTTAATTAATAATATTATACAGTAATGTTGTTAATATGTACAGTCAATAACGATCTTTAATGTTAATGATAAAATTGAAAGTATGATTAAGAAATTAGATTTTTGGAAACAGTAATATATATAAGTATCGAAAACAATCAACTGGAAGTATTCGAAACTCTACATTTTTTTTTTTTTGAAAATAAGGTTAGTCTGTCTCAAGATATACGATGAAATATAATAGCACATTTAACAGGATTAAAATTGTTTTTCATGGAATATTTTCCAAAACCCGAAAACACTAATGATAACTGTATTTCAAACCCTTTCTATGCAGAAAATTTAGAAAAAGCTACATCATTATCAATAAAGGATAAAGAAAATTTAATAGAATTATCATGTGACAGAACTTTACAAGTAGAATTCAAACGACACAATCTAATTAATTTTTGGTTAAACATTAAAAAATATGAACAACTTTCTGAGAAAGCTCTTAAATTATTATTACCGTTCATGAGTACAGAATTACTAGGAAGAGCTTTTTCTTCATATATTTTTTTAAAAAATAAGTATCGAAACAGATTGAACGCATCTTTTGAACCAAATTTCAAAAAATTATGTTGTTCGAAACAAGCACAAAGATCTCATTAAATTTATTTTATAAAAATATTTGATTATGATAAGAAAATATATTAATTAGTTTTTTTATAATTTTGTGTTTTTATTAAAACCATTTATTAGTAAACGAAATATGACAAAATAGTAGATAAATAATGAGTCGGATCAAGGCAAATCAATCTAAATTATTTAATTTGAAAGAATGTATCAGAAAAGGATCATACCCAGAAATTAGACTCTCATTAATTCTTGATCATCTATTGTGGTTTACTAGATGTAGGCTAGTATTTAATCATCAAAATTTTAATCCTATTAACTTCATGCTGAACAATATAAAGAAAACAAGAGATAGCCTGATAACCCCTGACGTTATATTTACCATGACTTGGGACATGCTGGATTTATCCTTTCCATGGCCCAACCAATAGCAAGATGCTCCGAAAAAGAGAAAACAGACTCAAATTCGGGAAAACCAAATGAAGTAATGAGAAAACACTTTAAACAAAATATGTACCAAATAACCTTTAATGTAATAATGTAATCTTTAATAAATTATTTTGCAAAAAATATGAAACTTTGAACAAACACTTACATATAAATATGTTACAGTGAGTTTATAATCTGGCGTGACGTTTAGGCATGTTTCAATGTAATTTGTCTCATTATGAGGTGTGAATTCATACATGGTCACCCTATAATATTTATAATGCAAATAAATAACACACTCGCAATAACAAATTTCACGAAATACAATAATTTTTATGAAGTGGTACAATTTAGCATGATGTACTACCAAGTGGTACGCGAGCCAAAAAAGGTTGGGAAACGCTGGTCTAGAGAAAGGCTGAATGAATCTCTTACCATTTTTTAAAAATTGTTCAATTTATTTTATTATATTTTCTTTTATATTATACTGTTTATACACTAATTGCATAACATGATTGGGGTGTTTAGGAAGAAGTAAAGCTTTTTCGCTGAATGTTTGTGGAGTAAATTCACTTTTACATATGGCTCTGATAGAAAATCCATCTACAGCTACAAGCTTTGCAATTTTTTCATTTGTAGTTTTCTTTAAAAAAACTAAACAACGTTGACTGAGAATAAACACTTTTTAAATATTTCGAAGAGCTTTCTACAGATTCATCCTATGCAGAACGTTTGAGATTACGTTCATTTGCTGACATAGGCTTCTCGATAGAATGTTGTTTTTAAATGCCGAAGCAAACCACATGTAGAAAAACTACTACATTTGAGCATTCTACTACAATGACTGCATTGCTTCTTCATTATTACAATTAATGAAGTATTGCCAGATGAATGTTTTGATCTCTCCAACATCACAAAATATTAAAAAAATAAAATATATGTAAAGTGGCTTAACTGCAGAATCTTTTAAGGAAAAATGACATGTATAATCTTGAACATGTAAGAGAGCTAGAGTCGAATCAGTAAAGATTAGAGAAATGAAGACATTACAGATATGTAAGAAAGGGGTTGCCTTTAGTTTTCTGTTATTTGTATAAATTGCAAATGAAATGTATAAAAATAAATATTTTTCTAAATTAGAGTAATACACATCTTTATTGCTGACAATCTCAAATAAAATATCTTGCCAGCGCACAATGGTCACATATATATATATATTGTAACGATATAAATATGCCGTTACATTAATTTAAAATAAAAACTAAGTTCGCAAATAAAAATAAATTTATTAAAAATCTAAAAGCTAAAAAAAAAGTAAAGAGTTGTTAAACGTATATATTCGCACAGATGCAAAACTTTAAAAATATATATTTTTTTTTTAATAAATAAAAGTATTTGAACGTACTTTGTTATAAAAAAGTACAAGATTTAAAGATAGAATATTTTTGTAAATAGAAATGATTGTTTTATAAATTAATTGAAAAACAAGCTAGCCCTCGGGCTCTTGTATAATTAAAAAGTCTGATGAAAGATAGATAAGAACATAAAGAAATTAGCTTGACCAATGGAAGCACCAAGCCTCAGCTCGGACCCTAATGAAAATGATGGATTAGTGACGTTTTGTTGGTTGAATCTGTGTGGATACTATAAAAAGAGAAATATTGAGTTCCAGCTTTTTTGTGTTTGAGACGTGTGATAGGACGCACATATCACACTCTCTTTTTGAAAAAAAATGAAATGACTGTAATTCTGAAATGAAACCAGCTAAGGTCACCTCCAGAACATCAGATCGGTCTTCCAATGGAGATGCCGCGGGAATTAAAAACAGGAACCTGGACTCTTCTACCGTGAGCTATGAACTTTACAAATTAACAAAAAGAAAAAGTAATTAAGAACTTTCGTCAATTTTTTTTAAAGATTCAGCTAATCTAAATTTTAAAATGAACTCTTATTTGATTATCAAATTGATAATTAATGTTTAAATTATATATATTTGAGTTTGCTAAAAAAAAAATCATTTCCATTTTTTTTATTTTTCTATTAATATTTATTTGTATAAATTATTTAAATGCATGAAATTTAAGTTGGGTATAGACGTTGCATGGATTCGTTAGCGGTTAATTATGTTGTGGTTTTCATATTCAATTAGAATATATGTCATTGATGTCAATGCGGCATCTTATGATGAATGCCATTGGGTTTCTTGTATTCCCTCTGCAATTGACGTTATCAATGACTTTGTATTTTGATCGGTTATGTTTATTTTGAAATGTTTTTGACCGTGGAATCTATGCAGCCGATCTATACTCAATATTATAAAACAAATTTTATAAAATTCATCTGTGCGAACGTATATAAATGTTAAATTTAAGTCGGGCGTGAATGGCTATATAGATTTGTAAAGTTATATATAGTTTAAGGGAGGGTAATCTTAGGTTATTTGTTTCGTAGCTAGATTGGGTCAATGGATTGAATGTATTGATGTAATTAGTAAATGTAGCATGAGATCCACTACGGGTAGGATTGCATATATACGCTGCACACCCCCTGAATGCCTTTGGAATTGGATAGTAAGACGTAAGACACGGTCCATTCTTATGGAGTTTTTTGTTTATTGTTCTTCTCACCAACAGATGTAGCATTCCTGTTTTGGTTGAGAGACAATGTCTTCTCTAACTCTACTTACTGTTCAGATGTACATTCCTGACAGTATAGTATTTTGTGCTGTTGTATTCATGCTGCATTGAATACATCGATATATCAGATGGATTGACGTTGGTTTGGCTGCAAACTTTTGGCCTAAATAAGGGATAGAACATTTTCTTTTCAAATACAATCTATGCAGTCTATTCGTACTCAACAAGCTTAATAAAAAAAATATTAAATTCATTTGTACGGACAATCTTAAAATAATAATTTAAATTAAAAAGTTAATATTAAAATCTAAATAATAAATGTTATTCCTCAAGTTCTAAAATGATTATATATGTGCGTAAATAAATGTTGTTTGTGTATTAATTACTGGCAGTGGCTTATTTTATTCTTAGTTTAATATTAAAAATAGTCTTAGATAAGAATTTATATATTATTATCTCTGCGTCTCCACTGGGCTAATGATCGGAATCAACCAATATAAAATAAATTTATTTTTTTTTACTTACGTATCTGCCTACTATATAAATTTTCTAGGTTCACATGCCTAGTGGCACCCTGTAGTGCAGATTACGTTAAGTCTCCTCCCCCGATCGTTATAATAGTGTGTAAGACTGTCAGTATTGATTATTGAAGTTAGTAGTTCAGACTGGGAAATCCTGCAGCCAAAATCAAACGGGATCCCAGGAAACAGTCCCTAGTGGCAATATTGTATTGGAGAAAGTTGTTATGTGTTTAATCGAAAATTGTAATAATGAAATGATCATTTAAAAACATATATTCATATAAGCAGCACAAATATTTTGAATGTGTTAAGCCAGAACTAAGTAGCAAATTCAAGAAGATGGTACTGGAATGATTTTCAACTAAGGACAGGAAAAAAAAATTACAATTATTTGAATGAAACTGATGCACTCAGCCTATCGTCTATGTGCTCCAGTATTACCTGACTTTGAGAAATAAATAGTAGTATAAATGTTACATTTAACAGTTATTTTCTAAGCTTATCTTTTTATCACAATACAATGAAATTGAACCAGAGAATTCTGATATTTAAAATCTACTTAATTCAGTTTTAAGAGAATTATTCAATCACTTTTTGCAACTATTGTTACTTTCAAATTAAAGATCTTTTGACACTATGTATATATTAACTATTGTTTTTATTAGTGATTCTCTTTGGTTATTTTAGTATAGTATAAACTTCTTAAACTAATAGAGAATGAAAAAAAGATATAATTTCTTATCTTCGCTATTTCAAAATCAAAACTCCTGCCAAAAAAGTTGGCAAGATGATAAAAATTCACACTAAATGCAAGAAAAAGTTAGTATTTATATTCTTATCAGCTAATTGTAAAAATATATTTATTTGGAAATGTATGTTTAGTATTTAATGATATTGAACAGGTCATGAATTTATGTAACGGTTTAACCAAAGTAGTTTGCCTGCCAAAACTGTTTTTGACAACCGATGATTGATTTTATACTGTAAATAATTAGGTTAAAATATATTTAAGCATTTTTTAACTGACCATTCCAATTAATATGATATGAAAAATATCTTTCTGTAATAAATATAAATTACTATATGTACGAGTTATGGTTTATCTATTAGCTGCACATTAAAGCTAATTTGTTTATTTCTTTCAAAACTTATTTGGTCTTATTAAATGGCACATTGAAAAACTGAGTAATTAGCAAAAAAAATAATGATAAACTATCATTTAAGAATTATTTGTGTTTGAATCTGTAAAGCATCCAAGATGTATTATTTAATGGTTTGATTAAAAAAATAGTTGTATAATAATAAGAGTGAAGAAAATACCAAGAGTTAAAACAGCAGTGAATCTATTATAAAGGGGATTGTTCTAAGGTTGGATAACTGCTAATTATAAAGTGAAAAATAGATATTTTTTATTGAATAAAGTTACAAATTTGGAATATGAAACTTTGAATCTATATAAAAGCCAATGGAAGCTTTCCAACATTTCATTTACTATCAACATATATTTTCATAGCAATAGTAAAGCATTTGTCATTTTTTTAGAAAGTATTTTTATTTATTAGAATAATAACTTGGATCAGTAGTGAACTGACAGATTTTGAAGTCATTAAATTTACTGCCTTAACATCTGTTTTATATCATTTCCATTGTGCATTTGCTAATTTTCTCACATTATTTTTGTTTCAGATATACTGGAGAAGGAGAACTAGAAGATGCTATACATAATGCCATTCTAACGTTAAAAGAAAGTTTTGAAGGACAAATGACTGAAGACAATATTGAAATTGGAGTTTGCAATAGTGAAGGCTTTAAAAGGTTAAAACCATCTGAAGTTAAAGATTATCTTAGTTCAATCAATTAGTTTATTTAAATTACTTTACTGTATGTTCTGAATCTTATAAATATTCATATTTTCAGAAATAATAAATTGTCTTAAAAAATTTTTTTAAATTGTATTTTAGGAACAAAATAAAATTAGAAAACAAAATGAGTAATATTATTTTATAAATTAATTAAAATTTTCCAAGAAATGACAATAGAAAAGGTAATTAAAAGTGGCAGTTGAATTGTGATCCAGGGATCATTAATTCACATATCTATCTGCCATTGCACTAAACAATGTACACAGTAATTCATTGTCCATATTCTAGTGCTATTCTTTTATAAATTAGTTCATATCTGTAAAGTATTTAGCAAAGACTTTCACAAAATATATCAATCTTTTTTTCTTCATAAAATAACCAACTGAATTAACAAACTACTGTAACAGATTAAAAGTTAAATGTTTGATTAGACATCATAAATCGACAAAAAAAAAGGTCGAGATGCTTTAAATTGGTCTATATAATTAGAACGT
This sequence comes from Epiperipatus broadwayi, assembly GCA_028023455.1. Taxonomy (NCBI): domain Eukaryota; kingdom Metazoa; phylum Onychophora; class Udeonychophora; order Euonychophora; family Peripatidae; genus Epiperipatus; species Epiperipatus broadwayi. Next base: position 2,452,534 of record JAQFVV010012548.1, read on the forward strand.
ATGTTTAAAGATAAGGCAGCTGCTCTTTTAAAAATCTCTATTTTGTGTCTTAGTTCGATAGTTTTTCAATACTCGACAAGACATTGTTGAGATAAAAAAAAAAACCAGTATAGTGCATATGTTAGGATGAAAAATCCTTACTGTTTAATGTAGAGGTCCCTACTATCGCATTTTACACACATATTCTCGAGGTTACAGCCTCGGTAAATATTAATATGGATAATAAAATATTTAATAAGACTGAAATAGCATGAAAAAAACTATGTTGTAAAAAATACTTCAGTATTTTAAAAAAAAAAGCAAAATTCATACTTGCATTTTACTAAATATGATAATGAAATTAATGTGTAAGGTCCTAAAAGAGTACATCAAATTTTTAATAAAAATCTATATTGCCTATAGTTTCTCAGCATACAAAATAGAATGAAAAAGATTAGGAAAAAATGGGGAAAGGATTCAAGTTCTATTTGGCTTGGTGAGTCATTAAACCTTTTGTGTATATATTTAAATGTGTTGAATACAGCAATGATTTGTGATGCTAATTTACATTTAGAATGATGGCCCACTCATTATTAATAAAAAAAATTTTTTTTTAATCAGCATTAGTTTGTAAACAAATATTACTACATGAATCTTATTCTCTATTTGCATATACTTTCAAATCGTAATTCAAAGCTAATAGTTTTTAATGCAACTTTGTGATGTGAACTTTTAGTCATTCCTACATATGGAGAGTTTAGCTTCTGTGTCCTACATTATTCCAATAATAACTTGTAGTCTTTCCCTATTTAATTATAAATAAATAATCAAACCATAATGGTGTTTATTTATTTTTATTTTTAATACATATTTATAAATTAAACAAGTAGTTGGCTTAGTGAGTGGAGCAGCTACTGGTAATCTGAATCTCTTAATTTTTATACTAAGTAACAAAAAAAAAAATACTATTGGATTGATAAAGAAGTAATAAGTTTTAATTATACTTGATGATAGTAGTTTAATGATTTTATCAATAATTGTTGAATTATAGGGATAATATGGGAAAATTACAATGATGCTTAAGTCCATTTTCTAATAATACTTATTTGCATGAGGACGTTTTAAAAATTGTTCCAAACAAAGCTTACAACACAAGTTGAAGAGGATTGATAGTGGAATGACCTTCAGATATAAAGCTTACTTGTGAATGGTTAATCAATGCATAAGCAAGAAGACCTCTCACCATCCTGTAAATTAGCTGTTGATTCATCCAATGCTAGGTACTTTTTCTAATACAATAGTTTCCTTAATGTCTTCAGTTATTTAAATTAGTGTTAGTGTAGAACCTAATTGTCACGAGTCTCTCATACCATCAATCATCCTTTTATACTAACTATGATATGTTTGTGCAATCACTTTTATACTTAACTATATGCACTGCAAATTTTATTCTGTTCTGTTTATCATTTTATTTTTTTAAACTCAAACTGTCAAGAATTAAGATAGCATTGATAGGGACAGATTTACTAGACTGACAATCCTTGTGATTTTTGTTTAAGACAATACAATTACTAAAGAGTCAGTTTGGAATTGGATTTAGGAGTTTTAACTTGGCAAAAATTGTATGTTTAGGCAATCCTATTTAGAGATCCTCTCCTATATATCATAGAAATGGTACTTCATAAAGGTGCTCTAAAATATAAGAGTCTGGCTAAGTTGTCATGTCTGATTCAATTTCTCATTAATAAATAATTGGATGGTCGTTTATTCGTGAGTTTATAAGAAATTTGAGCTACTGGAAATGACAACTGAAGCTGTGAGCTTTGAGTTCCAGAGTCCGCCACTCTACCATTACACTTAACTCATTAATGATAGAAATAATCACAAAACTAATGGTAAAGTGGGAGGCAGTGGTAGTACCAAATATAATTATTTTAAATCTGTTTTTTTTTTTAAATATAGATACATGCAATGCCTGAACTTTACTAAATGCAAACTCTTCAATCTCTGAATAGAGGACAGCACTGGTAGATAAGAAGTAAGAGTTTAAATATATATAGAAATAAACAGAATATTAGGTGCGAGTTAATATATGATAATAGTAAGGAAAGTAGTTTATTTAAGGCTCGAATGGGATCTTTAGCTACAAGAGAATATACATGTAAATGGAAAAATATGGATGATTTATTTTGTAAATTATGTGAGGAAGGAATAGAAAATATTAGGCATTTGTTAATTGAATGTAAATGCTTAAAAACAGAAAGGGTACATATAATAAAGTTATGGAATAATAAATATGAAAAAAGTGATTATACAGAAAGTGAATTATTGGCTTTTATGCTGGGTTTGGGAAAAGATAAGGGGATTTAGATATTAAGGCTATAGAGTTGACAAAGATTATGTTGTGAAAATAGGATGGAGCAGAATATGGGAAAACTTAGTGGGGAATGGAAAATAAAATGGCTAACCGGTTTATCTGGGCATAATTGCCGAGATATTCTTGACTTCAATTTCAGGAGCAGCCACAGTACATCACATCGTCAAGATAAATACATAGAGTTTGTAAATCTGAATATCATTACTATTTAGTATTAATTGATACTCATGGTCACATAAAATATTTTTCATTTCTTTTATATTGTTTTCACACACATGAAAAATAAAAAAACACTTACATTTTTGATAGCTTTATTTCACATTTACAGATTTTGTTACAATTTTAAAACTTTTTAAAAAGCATCTTAAAGCTGCTTGACCATTCTTTATAAATTAAAAAATTACAAAAGTAGTATGTATGTTTCAGGCAACTTTACATATTTTACATGGCACAGACAAAAAAATATAAAGGAACATTGAACCTTATGAACACAAAATATTATCTTAAGATATATTAAGTTCTCTGCCCAAAGGCTTATTGAGTAACTGTATATGTGTGTAATTAACTACGTTGCATATGTATGTAATAGTTCAAGCTTGAAAGCATATTTGTTTATTTCTAAAGCTGAAGACCATAATCAAACAATGGGAATATGATCATTATCACTAATTGATTTCAGCTGCTCTTTGTCTAACAAACAAATTATTGCAGCATATATTTTTTAAGCCACATTATAAACTGCTCATGTCAAAGATATACATATCTTACAAATAAATTTTATACTTTTTCAAATCAAAATTTTAATTTACTGCAGTTATTATTTTAACATATCTCAAATTGATACATAAATATATAGATAGGCAAATAATGATGGATAAGTAAATATATACACACGTAAATAGCAGAGATATCATTTAATCTTTGATAGTAAAACAAATTTACAAAGAAAATTTTGTTAAGTGTGTGTGATATACTATTGTTTGTAATCTGAACTGTTTATTAACCTAAGATTTTTTTCTTAATATGGTATTTATAATTCTATTTTTCAGTTATTTGATTAACTTCTGGCTTTGAATTAAGCAATCAAAAACTATAAATATATATATATGTGTGTGACTAAATATCTACACACATATAGGTAAATAAAAATTAGAACTCTCTAAATACTGTAAACTTCCTTTAATATCTTAGCAATTAAATAATGTAATGTTTTGTGGTGTCGCATTTCTAAAACATTTGAAATTATTTACCAGACAAATAACATTGCAAAAATAAAAGACTAGTAAATACAAAATGTATAAAAGTTATTGAAATAGAAATTTATGTTATCACAAAATTAAAATAGGAAATGATGTTTTGTGTGGTTTATTAGGAAAAAGTTCTTTATATAAAACGATTTTAATGATTAAATAATCTCATAATATTAGCAAAAATCTTAACTTTGACATATGTAAGTATGCTCAAAATATCAATATATTTTATATCTTGTCAATATTATTTTACAATGATATACTTTAATGTGGTTAAAATTAAATAAAATCATTCTTAGATTATAGTTATTATAAAAATAATTACAACATAATTAGAGTATATAGATTTCATTCAGTTGACATTAAGAAAAAAAAAATATAAAGGTTCATGGAAAGATCACTGATAAATCTGGATATGATTTAAATTATCAGAAATGTCTAAATGAAATTTAAGAATTACTTAATATTGTGTATAAATATATATACACAATACATCTATGTATACATTTATTATTATATGATTTATACCGAGTTGTAATGTTAGAGTCAGCAAATAAGCACGTCTAGGGTGACAATTGATTTGGGAGGGGGAGGGCAATGCTGCCATCTTAGAGTGATGAAACTAATTGTATTAAAATTATTTTATCAATGGACATGCAGTATTCACCATTTGTTATGTTTAATAATTAATTAGCTATCACTTATTTAGTAAAAGGGGGGGAGAAAGGCACAAGTATATTTGTTTAATGAAAGTGCCAAAAAAGCTCATTACAGCTCTGTATACTGATATGAAAAAAATACCCGCAATTTTTTTTAAAATAATTTCCATACAATTTCATTGGTAATTTTATCTTCTGGTCATTTAATAAATGTGACATCCAGCCCCCCCCCTCCCCTTTCACTAAAAACAAAATTTACATAATCAAAAATTTAAAAAAACATAATTCCCAATAATTTTAGATATGAAATATTCTCATCGTTTTTAAATATACAAGATAAAAAGTAAATGTATAAATATATTCAAAAAATAAATAATTAAAAAGAATACATCTATTTTACATAAATATTAACAAAATATACAATTTAAAATACTGTAGACTTTAAAAAAATCTAAATTTAATAATTGATCACAGATTTAGTTCATTAAGTATGTACGCATAATAGAGTAAGAAATGGCAATATCGATGTGATAATACAAGGTGCTGGCTTAAACAACAATGGCTGATTGACTTCAAGATTTTCTATATCTTACATCTTTACAAAACAATCCCGAATATTAGTCCAAATAGAAATACTCTGTAAAAAAAAAAAAATAGATAAACATATATATATAGTCTATTTGCAAATTAAATATTTAAAAACTGATATTGGGGAACTATTAAAAAATAAAAATCAGATCTGAAAGTCAAAAGACATTTGTGCATCAAAATAATACGCTGAGTCCAATAATTTTAAGAATAGGCACTTGTTTTATGGACATAATTTTGTTTAAAGAATGATTATTGATTTTCTAAACATTCAGCTCCATTAAGATCTGGCACTCCTGTCAATGTAGATTGCAAGATATTTATATTAACTAATCCAATGATATAGTATATGTTATGTCTAGAGCCAGAGTAATTGATTATAATAATTGTGATTAAGAATTCTGTTAGATATATCTAAATAATTTAACTAAACACAAATATGATTTATTTCCATTTTAATAATTATTGAAGTTAGTATTACATCTAATACTGAATAATACATATATGCCCAGATAAATAATAATAACTGTGATGGCCTTTAATTCCTTATAGCTTACTGCTTTCATGGCTCTCAATTTTCATTTATGAATTGAATGAGAGTTGCACATTACAATTATTGTCCTTTTCCTTTATGTCTGATTATTATATACACATTTCAAAATTCTTGGAAATAGTGAGAGAATGATAAATTTCTGCTGGTAGAACATATATATATCATTGCTTTTTTGTTAATTTCTCTCATCTGTTATTCCTAATTAATATCTGGTATGGATTAGTTTAGTTAATCTATCTTTTATTTTATGTTTTTTTTTTTAACATATTCTACTTAATCCTTATAATTTTAATTAATTCTCCAACAATCCAATTAATTATTTCTCCAGCATTTTTTTTCTCTATTAAAGAAGGTAATACAATTTACTTACAAATATAAACCCATTCATAGTTGAAATTAATTCAAATACATTAATATGATAATTAATGAGCAGGATTCCTAAAACATCATTTAAATGAACTTAAAAATTATGCCTACCTTTTGTTATACCAATGCCAATCTATTTTATTAGATCATATTCGGACTTCTTTGTTCTATGAATGGATTTATATTCTTAGACATATTTGATAAACTATAAAAGTATTTATATGCTCATTAAAAATCATTAGACTTGTAAATATATACTAATTTTTATTATTATTTAGACAACATTCATAGTATAATATACTAACAATTTTAACAAAACCATAAATAAATTATGACTTATCAAATATATAAAACAGATAATATAAATTTATTCAGCAAACAACCAAATCCGAAGATGTTACTACTATAACAGTTAAATTCCCAAAGAATCATTTAAATGAACTTGCAAATAAGGCCCACCATATATCAATATTTTTTATCTGGCAAGTAGATTGTCAGTGATATAAGAAAGTTGGATATTATTTGCAAGTTCATTTAAATGGCTTGATAATATAGTTTATGAATTATCATAAGTTTTCAGGGTTGCTCCATGAATAGGTTTGTAATGTATATATTATTTATTCTAATAATTATATAATTAATTTGTAATAAATGCAGATCACATTGTTAAGCATTCATAATGATATAGAAGAGTTTTAGAGTAGAAAATGACCGAGATAAAAAATAAGCAAACAAAAAATTTTCTTAAATAAGAATCAGAAACATTTTTGATGTAAATAATTGGTTGCATTACTAGTAGATGTTCACTCAAATGTTTATTTATTGATAGTCTTACCTTAAAGAATTGAAACATAATTGAAAGATGGCTCAAGTCGTTTTGAGTAACTCGGAAAATGGAAGATAACTGAATAATGTAAAATTGAATTTTATTCTTGAAAATTCCAATTTTTATAAAATGGAGAAAAAAAACTAAAGTTTAGAGGAAATAGAAATTCTCTTTCTTAGAAGCCTACTGTTACTGAAAAAAAATTAAAATATTCAGTTCAGAAGAATCTGAATTTAAAGATTTTATCTTGCAAAGAACGATAAAGAGCACAAAAATAAATGTTTCATAAAGAATATAAATGTTATGTTAATCAAATGGTTTCATAATCAAAAGTCACAAGAAATTCAAAAACCAAAAGTGACAAATCTGAATGAATATGGATTATGAGTTTCAATCTGCCACTCCACCTAAACTTGGCAGGGCAAAAAATGTATAGATTTTACACAAAAATAATTTTAAGAATAACTTGTATAAAAAATGTAATGGATTAACATTTAAAAGACAAAGAATGTTGAAATATTATAAAAGTAACTTTAAAATTATGGAAAATCAGTAATAAAAATTTAGATAATGAGATTGGGAGAAAAATAAAATATGAGAAAACATCATTAATTTGAAAGACATAAAAATTAAAAAAAAACTATACCAAACCCAAATGTATAAAATAAGCAGAAGTGATTTTTTTTAAAAACAAAAACCTTTATATGGAAGTAATCAAATTATATTCAAAGTCTTAACAAATTCATCCTTTATGCTCTGCCAATACATACAGATCAAGATTTTTTAAAAAAATAAAGCCATATTAGATTGTCCAAAAGTATATTAAAACACTCGTACATCTAACTTGGCTATACAAAGTCTTAGATAAAGCTTTGACAGATCATTACAAATACAAACTTGAATAAAACTTAATTTAAAAGTGAAAAAGAGTATGCAATATCATTATCAGCATCAGTTACTTGCAAATGATTATATCCATTCCAACATCAAAAGTTAGAAATATATATGTGTATGTAAAAGAGATGAGCTTTATGATAACTAAAAAACCAATCTGTGAATCTGAAATATAGAACATGGTCTATTTTTGTGCTTATTTGACATTTTACAATGCTATTATTTTTTAACATCTGCATCAAATTTTTTTTTTCTGAAAAACTTCAATATCTTATTTAATTGCAGCTCTCCTATTACATTTTATTTTCAGCCAAATCTTTCTTATGAAAGTAATCAATATTACACTTCATTAAGTGTGAGATAATCTTTATAAAATAAGTGGAGTCTCCCATGAAAACTGCACAAATCTACCATAAAATATATTTTTAGAAAGTTTGTTATTATTCATTCACATATCTGATCCAGTGAAGATATAATTTTACAATAGTAGACTCTATCCAAAAAATTGAAGAACATATTGATATAATAATAAATATGATAATATTAAATAGTGCTATCACACTTATAACATAAAGCTGTATAAATTAATAGCAATTAATTAAAATGGCTGAGCGCTTTCGAGAAAATGTATTTCTCATAATCATAGCCTGTTATGACTCATTCACTGGAATCATTCTATATATATAATATGCAAACTCTATGCAAATGAGTCAATTAGTCCATCTTTTTGATATAGCAAAACATGCTTCTTTACGATTAATGGCAAATGAGTCTTCTGCTATGAAGTAAGCCTCCTTATACCTTACGTTTAACATCGTGCCTCTCAGTACAAACTAATTTTGCAGATGCGGGTTTAAACTCATGTCCGGATTCTTTATGATGTGCAAAAACTGAAGTCCATTCTGGGTTAGTATTTGACTTATTATACCTATACTTATGCTGTGAGAACCTAATAGCTATGATGGTTCTGGTTTCACTGTAGTATGAAGCTTTGCATCCATTGTGAGGGCCTGACACGTTATACACAGCCTGTGAGGTCTGATCAGAAGCTATAGTGTCTTTAGTGTTGTTATTAAGCCTATTAGTTTAGAGCGGTGTATGAAAGCTCAAATGAAATTCCATAAAGAAAATGTCTTATGCAAAGAGGTCACGTAAGACAACAGCCAAGGCTTGTTATCTCTAACTCTGTGTGTTCCTATATTATTAATAAAATATATAATCTTACTATAAACTATACTGCGCTTGGAGACTTACTTCATAGCAGAAGACTCCTTCGCCATTAATCGTAAAGAAGCATATCAAAAAGATGGACTAATTGACTCGTTTGCATATTATACATATAGAATAATTCCAATGAATGAGTCATAACGGGCTATGATTATGAGAAATACATTTTCTTGAAAGCACTCAGCCATTTTAATTGATTGACTGCTATTAATTATACAGCTTTACGTTATAAGTGTGATAGCACTATTTAATATTATCATAATTTGGACAAGCATAAAGCATAAATCTATAATTTATTACATAATAATAAATAATAACTTCATTATTATAATAACTTTGAACATATTGATTAATAATAAGCTCCAGGTATATGAAGAATGCCTGCATTTCAAATATTTGATATAATAATAAATATAAAATTATTTAACAGTAATGCTTTTATATGAGTTATATAAAGTTGTTAAACTAAAGTTTGAAATTAATGATGTAATCAAGAATAAAGCAATTGGTTTGAAGAAAATACATATAGGCTTGAAATTAATATTTAAATGTATCACTCATCACATAATCAAGATTATATGACATTCTGATACTTTGTAAAATGAAATATACTTTTTCTGATTTATTAAAATTCTTATTATCACATTGTTTATCTTTTTTTATTATTATTATAAAAATTGTTTTAAATTTATTCATGTCACCATGAGACTTCTTTTTAAATGTTAAAAATAATAATCTCAAATTAATTTCTTATACAGTATACATATATTTTCTAAGTACTTTATAATAATTCAACTGAGTGTTCTCTAGAATTATTTATATAGGCCATGGTCACAACCTGTGAACTGAATCCATATGAAACTTCAAATATTTAATAAGCCAAGTCTATGAAAATTATTAAACCTTTCATTGATCAGTGGATGACAAGTAGATATCTAATAATAATAGAGAATAAATTCATATCTAGAATTTTAAGTACTAAATTGAATGTAAATACTGATTAATGGTCTTAGTACATTAAAGGATTAATAGATGAAATTATAATGAATCACATAACATGAATATATGTATGTAAATATTTAATAATATATATAGTAAGTGATTTACTGGAAAGCAGTTTTCATGATTTTTAAAATGTATTTTTACAAAAAAAAAATTGAGGTGGAAAAATTATAAACAACTTGATCATTATTAGCAATAAATTCTATTGATTTCCATTAATCTTTAATAAAAATTATTAAAGTTTGTTATATTCAGGTGATCAAATTATTAAGTGATATATATATATATATAAATATTTAAATTAAAATATTTGAAAAAGCCTTTAGCTACAGCTATGGAGCATTTTAAATATTTCATATATATTTCAGCTAGTGTTATGCATTGTTTCTATATAAATATAAGTGTATAAATCTAGCTTTCAATGACTCGTAACAAGAATCTGTTTTGGACTTTATGATACTTTAGGCATTATCTGTTGAATGGAAGATTCGAATAACTAGAAAATAAGACCCTATGACCAAGTGATATCATCTGATCATCACCACTGTTAGTTGGCCATTACTTGCTATTTTAAACCGCTAAACATCACATGATCACCATCTCTTATGCTAGCACATAACTGTTATTAAACAGCCAAAACTCTCCATGCAGTAGTGCCAACCAGAGTAATCAATGGATACCAGAAAGATTGTGCATAAAATCCCTATCGCCTACTCATCCAATATCCCCAGACTAGTTTCTGGCTTGTGGCCTTCATCAATGAGGAGCCTTTGATCCGAGAGCACTGCACCTAGATCTTAGGATCTAATGCAACCCTCCAGCAGCCACCTTTTATCTCTACTTAACTACAAAACTATGAGAATGAAATTAAAAACCCAATAATATTTTCAATCTAAGCTCAACTGAGTTCAGACCCATATGACTATATAAGCTATTGCATAATTGCTGAAATATTCTTGACTTCATTTAAGAAGCCAAAATACATCACACCCTGTTTATTTACTATTTTATTAATTTATTCTAAAAAATTTAGATCTATATAAAGAAGCCTCATGCAGAAACATATATAGGTGCTTAATATATATATGTGTGTGTGTGTAATAATAGCTCTGCTCTACATTAATGTAACCAATCAGACCTGCATATTTTAGCACATTTTTATGCAAATGTAAATTTATAATATCCAAACCATCATCTCATTAATAAATCAGTAACTCCTCTCATTATTCACATGAATCCATTTCATTATGTGAACCAAGGATTTTGAACATTCAATAAAAGAGCTAAAACTATCAAGCCTATTCAAATATTTAGAAAACTATTGTTAGATTTAAAGTGTGAGTTAATTTACACAATTAATGTTTAAACATGTATACATATATTCCAAACTTTCATAATGCTAAACTGGAAGTATAATAACTTACAGAACTATCTATTTTACCAGTCAAATATATCAACTAGTTTTCTGATTATAATTTGGAATATAAAACCATGAGTATAATGTTTGGCTCATAAGTTAAACATACATACATGTATATAATTGTATAATATATAAAATATATCACAGCAAGAATACAAGATAATGCTCATAAAGCAAAAACAACCAAAAAAATAATTTGCTAAATGCATGATGACGAATACTAAGACATTTTTTTATCAAGTACTACTCTATATCTAACTGGATAACTGATATGAGAGATAGAATTCTATCATAGTTTTGAATTTTCAATAAAATATTTACAATTTTTACTAATAGATTCTCTGTTACTTTGACAAACATAAAATATAACTTCACAAGAATTATTTAATTAAAAAATTAAAATATTACCTTTTTATACATCTTGATTTGCAATATGGCAAATGTAATAAAAATTTCCTTTAAATCTTTAACTTCTTGAGCTTTGAAACGTTCTACTTCTTGTAAGGCTTTCTCTACAAATTCACTGATGTTTTTTTCAAATTAATAAAAAAAAAAAGAAAGATATATTTAAAAAAATTGTAATGTATGTATATATAACTCATATGTATACTGTAATTACAATGGTTTTTTTAATTAACTGACATTCTATTTGTGTGTATTGTAACCTGATAGAATGAGAGGGGGGGGTGAGAAAGAGAGAGAAAAGAAGAAAAAGAAATAAAAGAGGAAGAGAATAGAGGGAGAAAATTATGAAATGGAGGTAAAAATGATGATGATGAAAGGTAAGTAGAAAGGAAGAGGGAGAAGATAATAAGGGAGGTATAGAGAGATGTAAATTGTATCCTAAATGAAAGGAGAGAGGGGTATGAGAAAGAGGAAGAGAAAATGCTAATAATGAAATGAGAGAGGGGGAAAGAGATAATACTAATAGTGAAATGGAGAAAGAGAAAAGAAGAAAAATGCTAATAATGAAATGGAGATAATGATAATGGTAAAAATAAATGATAGAAAAGAATTGATAGGGAAAAGTAATAGAAATGATATATGTAATGGAGAGAGAGAAGAAATGAGATGATGGGAAAGATATGAAACAGAGATATAAGAAGATGGAATAAAGGAGAGAGAAATGAGATGATAGAAGAAACTCTTAACGAATGTTTTAAATGGCTGAGATGATAGAAAGACATGAGAAATGACACGAAAAGAAATGGAATAGAATTGAAATGAGAGACTCTAAACGACTCAGCTCAGTAGGGTTACAATAAATTTAAAGAAAAGAGATGTATAATCAAGTAAAGATCAAATCCAATATTGATGAACTATAACTACTACAGCACATTAATACTTTAATAAACCATACAAAAGATTATCTAAAATCACTAATCAATGCTTACCATATTAGTCTTACCAATAGATCATACACTCTCTGAATAAGACCTATGATGCTTTACTTGAAAAGATTATCTTACAGAATTATATTTACTAAAACAACAAACATCGTAAATAGTAATTTAAAGTGAGATTCTACTCGCGCTCTCCTCAACAGTTCTTCAGATTTGCTCATATAAAAGAATTTGAGTTGTAGGAGTAAGAGGATCCTTTTTATTCCTGCATAAATACTACATCTTGGATTGAAGAGGAAAGTATTCATTTATTTAACACTCTCATAAGGTGCGTGCTCAATTAGATTACAAGAGTAAATAACCTCAGGGATTTTAAAACTAAAACTCTTGTGCAAAATTAAAGTTTAAGTTAAGTTGCCTAATAAAGAATTACTGTGATTAATAAATAAATGACATCTTAGCTGACCATAAAATAATTATAATATGTTCAATCTTAAAATAATAAACGAAACAAATATTAATTCACAAAATTTAGTGAATCAATTTAAATTTAAACTAATAATGGCCTATTATCTAAGATATTACTTGAGCAGAGAAAAGAGCAAGGGTACTTTTAATGCCTTTCCATACTCACCGACAACCACTAAAGACCTCAAATGTAAATGGATTAGAATTCTTTAAATATATAAGATTTAGGATGATGTGCCCTGAATATAAGATAATGTGCAGCTTTTAAAATAATATTAATTAAAATATTCTTCTGAAGTACTAATATTGTTAATCTGATATTGCATAATCTATAGTCTGAAAGATATACTGATAATTTAAAAAAATAAACTTTAAACTAAGTATTTAATTAGGTATCTGCTATAATGCAATTATCTGTATTTGTGATTCAATATGAGAATCACTTACTTTAACATAGCTTTTTTTTAATTTTCAAGACAGTATCAACTATATTTAATTAACTTAGAATCTACTTGTAAATTTCTGAATTGAAGATTCAATAACTTTAAAATTTTAAGATTTTGTGAACTTGGAACCCAAGACAATAATATATTTTCATATAAAAGTAAAACAAATAAAACAAAACTTTTGAAATAATAATAATTTAGTTTATTAATAACGAGAAGAAATGTTTACAAATGTAGTAGTAGAATACAAACAGTGCCAATACCGCACTAAGATTTAATATAAGTATTTGGACTCTTAACAGTTTTATTTAACTTACATTAATGCACTTAATAACCGACAAAGGTTATTCAATGTTACTTTCTTTTAATAATTAGATTTTTCTCAAAAAATACTTTAAACTTTAATTATCATATGTACTTAATAAGCATACTACTATTCTTCTTTATTAGACTAATTTATAACATTAATGTGTCATCTAATAATCAGAATAACACACAGAACTAGGTTTATATTGAAAACCCTAAGCTCAATTTTATACTCCTAAACCTAACAAACGCTAAGTTGGAATAAGCATATTCAGCAATACTTTTGAAAAATATCATCACTAGTTTCACGGATATAACTAATATCATAGCTAGATATATGTTTAAATCAGATTAAGCTAATATTAAAATTAAGCGTTTGGGACAATCATTCATCAGAGATCAGTTATACTTTTTTTTAAAAAAAAAAACTTTAGTCCACATAAAATTATTCCCTCAATGTTTTAAAGATAATGTTGTAACAGATTTACAAATCCAGCGGTGAAATTCTGGATGAAAATATTAAATTAGTATGTGTGAATTGACACTTATACCATATGCATATTTAACATACTTTAAAATAAATATAACTTATTGTTGGTTAGCTTGTGCGTGATAAAACTATCATAGCAACACAATTCAAACATTGATATACCTATGAGCCTTAAATTAGCTACAACTACCTGAAGAAATACATTTCCTCAAACAAGCATATCTTGTCATCACAAATCTAAAACAAATGCAACATCACCTACTGTGGTGGAATTAGCATTAAGTCATCGTGAATGATAGGCAAAAAAATATAAAAATACTAGGCTCTTCAGAGCTGGAAAAGAATGTGGTGGCTTCCAAAAATACCTAACTTCGAGGCAAAAACTACAATGTCTGGAATTCATCTACAGTACATCTGGGAGCAGGAAAACACACCAGAAAAGCACGATCCTCACTCATGGGATTTCCAATGCTTATAAATGTGATCATCATCACTGAAAAATACAATACAATAACCCTCTTTTGGGAACAAGCACTATCAAATCATGGAAATACAATACAATAAGGATGGAGAATTTTATCTACTCCATAAGCATATTCAAAAATTATTAACTAAGCCTAGCTCTATGAGGCTGCCAAATATTACCTAATAGCAAGATATATATTTCACTTAAACTAACTAAGTTATTTCTAAGAAATTTATAAAAATAACACAAAACATATACCAATGTTTGAACCAACAAAGAAAACTATGTGTCAACTGACTACTGTAGAAAATACTTTAAACTTAAATGCATATAAAATTCTAGGCAAGGCACAATGCACACATAACAAAATATTAAATGCTAAAATATAGTGCTAGTGGACTTTTAAAATTGTAAATTTAATGCAAGAATATTTACTTCTCGGTGAATATAAAATATTTGTAGTTATTATTAATATATCATTCATAAAACAAATGAATGCATACTATCTGATAAACTTCTTTAATAACTTTAAAATAAAAATTGAGTAAAACATCCCATTTATATGAAATTAAGACTGTGATATTTAAATCTCTATAAATAAAATTATTAAATAGAAACTAGCTAGTGTAATGCTTAATAAATAAACTAAATCTACTTAAGAATGGCAAAAAACATTTGCTCATTCAAATAAACCTATTTCGTTTTAAAATTATAACCCTAGTTTACCTGTATATTTATGCAAAAAGTGTTACAAAAAAAATTAATAGCATAAATATTTTTATGGTTTTTTTTTTTTAGACCAATAAAGCAGACCATAAAAAAAAATAATACATTAACTCAAGTTCATATTTCAGCTCCGTAATGATTTTTCCATTTCATAATTTGTAGACAATTTATCCAGGTTAAGATATCTATCCGAATTCGAAGCTTCAATTAATACATTTATACACGTGGCGATGATTTTCAAACGAAAATGTTCAATATATAATACTTTTTAAAAACAATTTTTTAAAAAAACTTAAATAATAAGATTAAGCCGGCATAAAACAAAATAAATTCTTCAGCTGAACACACTTTAATTTATTTATAGGATCCCGAGTTCAAAATTGCATATAATAATAATATCTTTTTATCTGAATTTCTTTATCCTCTTTTAGGAAAACGCTTCTTTTGAAACATAGTTTTTTTTAAATAATTTTCCTAATAATATTCCAAGATGTGTTTTATTTTTAAAACCAATTTCCTTTGATTACTTTTAAATATGATAGTAGAATTTTTTTATCGTTCAAGACGTTTCTCCATTTATAAGCTATAATTAATGCCATAAAATTATTTATAAATACTGGCAAGTATGACCATTTATAATGTACTCAATAACTATAAATTCATTATCAATCATTACAGATTGCTTTAAAGTTTTATTTCCGAATACTTGTCCTTTCTTACTGTGTAAATAAGAGTTATCATTTAAAATGTATATATTATCTGTTTGCGTTTAGCTAAACAAATCATTTTCACCTATGTCAAGATATAAGTAATAACTTTTTTTTAAAAAAAAAAATCATTCTTTATAGTTTCACTGTAATCGAACGTAGTAGCTTCCTTATAATGTTCTTTTTTTAAACTTAAAAATTTGTCCTTTTTTTTTTTACATTTACTTTTAATCTAACAGGAAAAACAATTAGTATTTTACTTTCAAAATAGTTTAATGCAACCAAACGCTTATCTATGGAAATGATTAATAATTCGTTCCTTAACCTTACTTCCAAGTAAAGAAAAATAAACAAGTTAAAGTCATATAATATGTGAGACGCTTCATTTATTCTAGACATTTTTTTTACTATAATTTCTATGCCTCGACTGAAATTCAAATTGTCAGAAAAACGGATTACCTTTCCTTTAGCCCTCCATCATTACAAGACGATTTTAAATATTTTAGACATACTTGTATTTTTTTAAAAATATCAAGCTTTTTTTTTTTTAAATCACTTTTATTAACAAATTTTTTAGATCCAGCACCAGTTGAATCAAAATAAGATCAGCCCCTGGATGACCCCTCGATCTCCGTTTTATCTCACAATTTTTCATCCACCTATAATTCATTTAAAAACCAATAAAAACTATTTTTATTAAATTTTAATATTCTGACAAACCAGCTGTGGAATCAATCTACTGACGTAATCAATATAATTTTCCCATACCATGTGATTCTCAGCTGCAAAGTCAAAATTTTATTATTAACAAATATTATGCAACAATTTTTCTTAATGATATTTTATACAACACAATAGTAATAAATATAAAATTTAAAGTTATACCCTTTATTAAACCCTTAAATATTTCATTAAAATAATTTTATCCACACATTTGCTTTATTTACTTATTTTAAACAATATTGGAATTAAATTATTTTTTTATTCTTACGTTTCCATGTCTATGCATGCACATATTCTCACATATGTCTGGCCTTACACTAATTGTTTAAAATTATTTTTACAATTACAACAATACAATGTTAATAAATATTTAATCTAAATAATTTTTATAACTGGAATGCTAAACTACAAAACTAATAACAAATATTCTTATTTCTTTTTTTTAATAAACACTTACATATCTTTTTTTTTTTAATTTATTACTTAATTATTCTGACTTATTTATAATATCTAATTATTATTCTTTAGACATTAAAATGGATTATACAGTAGTTATTTTAGAATACATTTAATACTATTTATCAATTCACAATTATTTTTTTAACATTTGCTTATGTTAAATTATTACCTAAAATCCCTTATCAAACCAACTGACACTATTAAAATATTTAGATTATCCTATTTTAATAATTAACTAAGTTAATTTCCATTTTTATCATCATTATTTTTTTTTAAATCTGAAATTTTAAACAAAAGGTTAAGCTAATATAACCTTGATTACCTCTTGGAACCAAGTGACACTTCAGTTAGGTATAAATATATATAATAGCTAACTAAAGGAAGATAATAAAAATGAATTCTGTACATAACCACTTTAATATTTCAATTGGTTTACATCAGAAGTTACAGCAATTTCTGATGAAAACCCTGTCTTTTGGTTGAAATATTAAAGTGGCTGTGTAGAGAAGTAATCGTGTTTGTTTTTATATATATATTGTAATGGTCCATATTCCCTTAAGGAACGAGGGTGAACACATCTAACTATAGTCAGATCTAGGGTCTTCATTTAAGATGCCATGAATGATGTGATAAAAGTCTAATCTATGATTATATCTATTTCAAATATGATAATTCAATGTTTAAACATTTAGTACAGATATAACTTAGACCAGTTCATCCAATCTTCATCTCTCTTTATTATTCCATTCGACTCAGGATTAATTTTACACATAACTCTCTTCAGGGGTCAATTGATATCCCGTAGCAATAATAATACTTTTATATAAGTTCGATAGATTATCAAAATTCCTTCTAACCAGGATGATATGTATATGTGGGTATATGTATTCAATTTTATTTTATTATGGAAATAAAATAAATAATTTAAATAAATCAGAGACCTGCTTAAATTTAAAATAAATTTAACAATATTTATTAATTGAAAACAATTTAAATTTATCTTTATATAACAAAATGTTTAATTATAAGTGTTTACATACATTTCTTCTATATTAGTATATAAATTTTAAAATTATACCTTCCCATATCCCATAGTAGATATGTATCATAGCACAAACAATATTTAAATGATTGCAAAAATAAATAACATTTATAATTCCAAAGATTATGAAAACACTAGAAAACTAAATTTAAATAAAACAATAGAAGTATAAATGAAAACCTTTGTAATATCCAATCCTTTTGAGGAAATTCCACTTTCTATAAGACCTCCCATCTATATATGGTCCCTATTGTTGAAAGAAAAGACCTTTCATCCAAAGATGTTAGTCATTTATACCGAATAATAAATATATATTAATAAATTAATTAAATTAATAATAAACAAGAATTCTGTCATGTCATACGTGAATGAATTTAATATGAAGAACAATAAAATCTTATCTTCATATTAAGTTTAATTATTAACCTGGACAAGTCATTGTGTAAGGAAGACCTAAATTTTATTAAATAAAAAAAATATTTAACTCAATGACCTTTTCATTTCTTTTATCTAATGATTTTTCAAAATGGATTATTCCAAAGTAAGTAGGTTTTAAAGGCATAGGAAATAAAATTAAATATTTATAGATGTTGCTATGCAAAAATAATATGATGTATTTAAAGTTTATGATATTGTCCTACTCATTTTCCAAAATTTAAGTAGCAATCTTCATTAAGAATAAAGTTCTTCTATTTCCGATCACAATCATCGGTGAGGCAATCAGTATACTCCGTTGTTTCATAAATATTCCTCTCACATGGTGTAGACATCCCTTTCCTTAAATTATCTCACTGTAAACCAAAGTTGAATGTTGAATTATATAGATGATAGGTTGTTTTCTATTCTCTCATGTCAGCCATTTGATGGTGCTGATGCTAATGAAAAACACATACATATTACGATTCCGGGCCGGGCCTGTGATTCTATATAAATATTGGCTTTAGTTTTGTAATAGGAAATTAGAGTAACTAATAGTAAATAATATTACTATTTAAAAAACAAAATTTAAAAATTCACATTAAATTTAAATATGATACCTGAATAATTTACGTTTTTTGGACAATAATTGCTCATAAAATGGGTTGTTTTTGTTTGTGTGTATCTATAAAAAGTTACGGTATTTTTTTTTGTAAGTGTGGATATATAAAAAGTACAGTCACTTAAATACTAAATTTAAAAATGATACCTGACTACTTTCTTTTTTTTTTTGGTATTGACAGTAATTAATCAGAAAGTGAGTTGTTTTTCTTTGTGTGTACAAATAAAAAGTTACGATCTTTTTTTTAATAATAAATAATATGCAATTCTACATTATTCAATTTACCCACAACATTTAAAAATTCACACTAAATTTTAAAATCATACCCAAGTACTTTGCTTTTTTTTTGGACAGTAAATTAATCAGAAAGTGAATTCTTTTTGTTAGTGTGTATATATAAAAAAGACTGTCATTGAAATACTCAATTTACAAATGATACACGACTAATTTTCTTTTTTTTTTTGATAGTAATGAATCAGAAAGTGTGTTATTTTTGTTAAGGTGTATATATAAAAAGTACCGTTATTTAAATACTAAATTTAAAAATGATACCCGACTAATTTGCATTTTTTGGGGCAGTAATTAATAAGAAAGTGGGTTCTTTTTGTTATTGTGCATATATAAAAAGTACCGTAATTCAAATACTAAATTTAAAAATCAAATCCGACTAATTTGCTTATTTTTTGACTGTAATTAATCAGAAACTGGGTTGTTTTTATTAGTGTGTAGATATAAAAAGGTAATATTATTTAAATAGTAAATGTAAAAATAATACCTGACTAATTTTCTTTGTTTTTTTGGACAGTGATTAATAATCAGATACTGGGTTGTTTTTGTTTGTGCATATACATAAAAAGTAACTTGTCACTGACAAATTCTCGTGAAAATGTTACTTTTTGCGTGATTGTCGAAATACTGCTTTGCCGCACCCTTAAAAGCAATTTTTGAGGGTTACACATTCGTAATGGAACCTTCACAACATTGTTAATAAAGTTACAACATAACAGTAGGTTAGAGCACTTGAAAAAAAATACATTTGTAATAAAATTTTAAATAATTATGACAGGTTAAAATCCACCACTCTCACATGAAAGTATAGAGAAAATAGACATTCTAGCATTACGATAAAATTAACAACACAACCAACTATGGCAGTCAATAAAGGCATTTCTCTGTGCTTTTAGCATTAGCTGCTGGGGACTCTGTGTTTTATCATAGAAAGAAGCCTCTTAGGTTGACTGAGGCTGCCGCTCAACCCGCTGCGAGGACTCTTTCGGTGTTTTATCGTAGAAAGAAACCTCTTATGTATTGGGTGAGGCTGCAGAAATGGTATATTTCTAGCAATTAATCTAGAAATAGCACCATCATGCAGCTAATATGATAGAAAATAACCAGATGATATATATATATATATATTTTAGACATTTCAATAGGAATAAATAGTTACACTGCTTTAGGTTAGAACAATAGCATTTGATCCTATGGAAAAATGTGTTTACTCATGATGTATTTTCTATAACTTAAAATAAATTTATTTAGATATATAAATATATTTGATGACATTTGTCTTCCTTGGAATTCAAGTTTAGAATGATAACATTAAGAATTTCTCTATTAAAGATAATTTCATTTTTTAAATTATTATTGATGATATTAAAGAGTAATTTATTTACTCTTTACTCGAGTGATATTAGAGGTCTCTGCTAATGAAGACTTTATAAACAAAGAAAATTCATCCAAACTATTGATCCATCTTTTTTTCGGTATTCGAACATAGCAAAATAAATGTGTAGTGACTAGTTCATTTTTAAAAAATGTAACTGATTTGGAAATTAGTTAATTTAGCTTTTATAGTGGAATCGACTTCCGGTAATTAGCATGTGTTAAATTACTATTTCATTTCACAATTTTGTATTCGATTATTGTTGAATACATCATAATTAATAATTGCGTAATTAAGTTCTAATTTTATTTCCTTTGCATTTAGTTGCTAAGATATGACTTAATCTTAAGTTATCTATATGTTTTGAATCTTGGTTAGTGATATCAGTTAATTTAATGATTACTTTATACATATATATAAATGACTGAAATATAATTATTTTAATATAGTTATTTCATTAAAATAACTATTTATTTGACTTGACTTTTATTATTAAAATTTTATAATGTAATGTTTAAGTTATATACATTTGCATATGGGTGTTTTAACATAAAATGATAATATATTTACTGTTTATTAATTAAAATTATATTTTTAAACAAGTGAGCTTAATATGACTCTCCCCCTACAGGGTTAAAAAAAATTTAATATGATAAGAAAATTTCAACTCTTAAAATGTATATGTATGTTCTAGCATTATATATATATATTTTTTTTTTAATTTAGATTTATAAAGGGATCATATTAGCTTGAGTGTTCTCATCATTGAAATGATTATCCCTAGGTTTTTATTTAGTGTTGTCTCCCTTTTCTTTCTGCTTCGATAATCTGTATGTAATAGTTATCTGAATTTTATGGTTAACCAAAATATGGTTTAAGAATATGGGCGTTATATGTATTTTTCATTTTTCCATCTATCTAGAATGCATTTGAACCTGTTTGTTTTATTATAGTAAATGGACCTTTATATGGATGATAGAATTTATGATAATTGTTTTGGAGTTGTTTACTAAGGTTATAAAATAAAATTGAATACATATACCTACATATACATATCATCCTGACTTAACATCATGATAACTTGGTTAGAAGGAATTTTGAAAATCTATTGAATTTATATAAAAGTTTTATTATTGCTACAGGATATCAATTGACCCCTGAAGAGTTAAGTGTAAAATTAACCCTGAATTCGAATACTGAGCATAACGGAATAATAAAGAGAAGGGAAGATTGGATGAACTGGTCTAAGTTATATCTGTACTGACTGTTAAACATGAATTATCATATTTGAAATAGATACAATCATGGATTAGTCTTTTATCGCATCATTCATGGTATCCTACATGAAGACCCTAAGTTTGATTATATTTAGATACGTTCACCCTTATTTCTTAAGGGAATACGGACCATTACAATATGTATTTAATGGCTTATTATTACTTATATAAATTATAAATAAGTAATTTAAATTATCACTAGGATGATATATTATTATTTATTTAAATTTATGTATTGGTATTTGTATTAACTCATATGCATGTTCATTTATATATATCTTGTATAAAAAAAATTTTGATATATATAAATTCAAAATCAAAATTTTAAAATATAAAGAATAAAATATTAAAATTAGTACACATATGTATTTATCTTTATATAAATATGCTTAATATTGAAAGTGCCCTTAACCAGATAAAGCAGAAAGGAAAAAAAATTTCTACTCGATCAAGTATACGCATAAAAAAGTGAAAATTAAAATTATATGTATTTCCATGTACATTAATAGTGGAATATATATCTTATTTACTTATATATGTTTCTGTAAGTTATTTACATATTACTGATTCAAACAACAGACTATATGTAATTTTAATAAATATTATAAAACAGTACATATATAACTCACCGATTTTTAAATGAGTATAGCCATTTCAATTCCAAGGAAGAAAAATGCTCTAGAAATTAGTTTAGCAATGACTACATAAATACCACA
Organism: Epiperipatus broadwayi; assembly: GCA_028023455.1. Taxonomy (NCBI): domain Eukaryota; kingdom Metazoa; phylum Onychophora; class Udeonychophora; order Euonychophora; family Peripatidae; genus Epiperipatus; species Epiperipatus broadwayi. The sequence goes on from JAQFVV010012548.1 coordinate 2,475,546, forward strand.
AATATGTCTATATATAAAATATCCTGGTTCATTTTCTTTCTAAAATATTTGAATACCATATTTGTAGCTCTTTTAAATTCTGTCATATTTTCCCAAAGAAAACAACCAATATTCCACTTTTTAACATGTCTTTGAAATAATTTGTATAACACAGATGACATCTATCTCTCGCACAAAAAACATGCACAAGTTCACTATAAAATATTCTTTTAGAAAATCTTTCATTGTTAATTTGTTTTACATATCCAACTCAATGAAAGTTTAATCTTATAATAGTGAATTCTATAGTAATTATTACAATCATATATGTCTAAAAAAAATTCAATACTTTTTGAAGCTAATACACCACTAATATATCTTAAAACTTTTTCAGGTATTTTGTCAGAACTTGAAACCTTTTCACTTTTAAGATTACAAGAAACTCTTTCAATTTCACTAAGCTGGATATCTTTATCAAAATCTAGATGAGTAGATCAAACAGATATATCGTTAAAAATTGTCATCTCAATTTGTGTATTATTATTCAAAAGATAAATGAAGATACTCATTCCACTTGTTCAAATTATCATCATATAAAATAATGTCATTGCTGTATTTAACAGGAATGTGATACTGTTTTTCAGGTTGATCACAATCAAGCCTTCTTGACAGTCATTGAACTTCCCCCTTCAAATTTCTTTATTTATTATGAAGTTACACATTTATTATTCTGCCAAGCAGAAAATACCAAGTTTCCTTTTAATCAGTTACTAATAATAAATTTACTGTCAGAAAACAAGTCATGATTCTTCTCTTTTAATGAACCCAAGAATAAATTTACTTGTATCCATTACCCACCTCTTAAAAAAATTCTATACTTCAATAATGATAACCCTGAAGATCTAAATTAGTAATTTTAGTGTTTATTGACTAGATGACACTTCTAAAAATTTAACAACAATTTTCTAGTGAATATAATTGAAGTAAGATAATGTAACCATCATTTTAATCTTGGAGTGCACTAATCCATAATTTTTCCAACAATTTCCATTTATAAGTGCCACCGTAATATGGACTTCTCTTGTATTCTGATTCTTAACTATAATTAATCTATTAATATATTGAATGTTATTGTTTCGCGCATGGATACATCCATAATCTTTTGTAGCAGTTTTTCTGTCTTAAAAAATGTGTAATAGTAAATCCATGTGTTGTGCAAAAATGCAATGACAACAGATCATTTAAGTTTACAGCATCAATACCATTATTTCTAACAATTTTTGGATAAAATATACTATTTGTACCATCACATGCATTAAAGTCTCCAAGAAGAAAAATTTGATCTTTTAATAGTATTGCATAATAATACTATCCAGTAAGGAATAAAAGCTTTCTTTCTCTGAATTCTCTAAATTTTTAAGACTGGAGCAAAAGCACTAATAAAAAGAGTGCTAGTACCACTGTGCAAGAGAAATTTTAACACCATTAGCTCTTTCATTGACACAAGTAATTTCAAAAACAGAAGATAGTAAATTAAATTTTACAGCAAGTTCAATACCATGTATTTTCCTTTCATGGACTGATTTGCCCTTCTAAAAATGCTTGTAGCCATCTACCTGTTCTATTAAACGTCCCCTGGAAAATGACTTTCAGTAAGAGCAGCTAATTATATCGATTTTAAGTTTTGATAGTTATTTAGATATCAGTGCAGTTCTTTGTACTGTTCTTAAACAATTTGTATCAAATAAATTTCGCACATTCCATGTATCTATATGTAGGGAAAAAATAGATTTATAATATATATCTTTAGTACTACACTGCTTCCTGCTTTAATGAATAACCTGTTAGTAACAAATAAGCCAGACTATTGTACCGGTCAAAACATGTTTATCCATCTAACATGAGCTGGAACTCATAAAATGTGCTTCAAACCCAGTCAAGCCCGAGATTTAGGTCAGGAACCAGCCTGAATTCGAACCCACTCTCTAAGCCCCAGATCAAACATCTAATGAATAATATAATAGTGATGGCACATGAGAATTAATTTTAATCTGGCCGACTAGCAAAGCTGAGCAAAACAATGAGACATCTATTACTATGACTAAACTAAAATATATAAGTAGGCTTTACTTTTGGAAGTGGAGAAAAGAAGGAATTCGAACTACTCAAATAAGTTAGACAATAAAATATATTTTAATATACTGACAAATTATTTACATAATGACTTAATTATATACATTAGTGTGTGCGTGAATGAGCAAGTGGTAGATAATTACATAGTGTCATTCACGCTATTATTTCTCATATGCTCTTTATTAACTAAATAATATATTACAAATAAACACACATCTTTGGTGGGTCCAATATTAAGATGCCAATCAGTTATTAGAAAGAAGTTACATAAAATTGCTATTAACGCTTTGGGTTATGGTTCTGAAACGTGGTGACTAACATATATTTTTCAAGGAGCGTTCCGAAATTCATTATACATACGATATAAACTATTTTCAAGCCATTGACGTCATGAAAATAAACAAAATACATTTGAAAACATTTGATTATATTTGAATCTATGACAAAATATTTAATGAAAAATTATTTTAACAATAGTAAGACGAACACTTTATTTTCCCCAAAGCATATACTCTTAAATAGATATATAAATTACAACGGTGGGATTGTATATGATTGAAATAAATTTAATCAATAAAACTAGAAGTAGTTGGCATTTATATATATATTAAGCAGAGCGCAATTTTAATATTAGAGCATTAAAACTGGGTCATGAAGCAAAAGAAATAAATATGCGAGAAGTTTGCGGTGCTGACATTATAACCAAGAAATAACAGGAAAAGTCATGCTTCTGGATGAAAGACGAAGTGGATGGGCATAGCATGTGCCAGACTTAGGGATCACCGCCAGGGGCCTTTTTGTATGAAGAAGTAATATGCATAGCATGTGCCAAACTTATGGGATCACCGCCAGAGGCATTTTATACAGAATAAATAACGAGAAATCTATGGGTTCGATCTTGTCGCAACCCCCAGATTAAGAAGCACATATATATAAAACACGAAGATCGGCTAAATGTCAGTAACGCAGTAATGATACATGTCACTAACAACATTGAATAAATTTTTACTGCTTTAAAATAAATGACCCTTGTTTGAGTCCTATAATTTAGACAAATAATACGCTATGCAGTTATATATATATAGAGAGAGAGAGAAATTTCATTTATTAAAATATACTTGAAGATTTGATTTAGTAAAAAAACATTAAGATTTACCCTCTTCCCTTTCCTACTATTTAAAATAATTCAATCCCACCTTCGTGGATTTTACAATAACTGGAATACATAGCATATATTTTAAGAGTATATAAAAAAAAATAACTAGCAGTTATATATAGAAAACAATTAATAAGTCACTCTTTCAGAATTAAATAAATAATATTTTATAAGATTTCAGAGTGTTAATTAGCCAAAATTCTGGATTCACCCCGGGTAGAAAATCCAGAGTTAAACAAATACATTTTTATCATAAATAAAATGTTGACTCCAAAAACAATCTGACGAGTATGTTAATTAATAACGCATTATATTTTTAGGGGACATTAATAACTTGCTTTGTGAAGGTTTACTTAAAAATGACAGAAAAGATTTTTATAAATTAAGCTCGCCAGTTTGTTTGAGATTGGCAAATTAATAAAAAAAGGCATACATATAAAATCAAATAATAAATAACTATAAATAAATGACCGCACCATAGTTAAAGAAAGTTAGAGCATATGAGAGAAAATTAGATTTATAAAATCATTTAAGAGCAAAAATCATTTAAGAGCAAATTACATTTACATATTAATTTAAAAGATAGAAAATTGAACAATATGTTAGAAATCTTGATAGCAGGATTCTAGATTAATTAATTAAGCTAGGTTTAGTTTCAATGGTGGCGGTTTGGAAGTTACCTTGCAATGTTAAGAGTCCAATTTAAAATATTGCATGTGCACGGCAATTGAAATGAAAGTTCTTAAATAACTGCAAGCTTCTATTAGCATTAAAGTTCTTAAGTCGGGCTTTTACTTCCTCTTGGGCAGCAGAATGAGATGGCCGCTGAAGATGATGACCCGACAGGGCCGAGAAAGTTGGTGGATTTATACTACATCAATTTTAGTTTCACAGTGATGTGGAATATATTTACAATCAGTTCTCTCAATAGTAGCTAATCTCATCTGTGACTCAAAATTCAGCCATTTTATACTTTTTCTTTATCGGTTGTTTTTAAAGATGCAACAGTAAGATAACATCCAAAAGTAAATTCAAATCTATTTCCAGATTAGAAATAGATTTGACAAGATGTTTTTAACAAAAGTATCTCTAATCTTAATCCCATTTTAAGTAAAAACTTTAATTAAAAATACCTTCCCCAGATTAAAACAATAGTGTTTCCAACCCATAATTATTTTTAGACAATCAACTGTAGCATCTTCCATATTGGATTTTATAAAAATATGCAGTTTAATAGAAAAAGTACTTTAAAAAGAAAAAGTTTAAAAAATGACATATAATAAAATATTTACAAAAAAATCAATATTTTGTTAGTATTTTGCTCCTATATATATATATATTTGAGCAGCACCTATGTATTTTAATAAAAAGAATTAATAATCATAAAATTAATAATAATAAAAATGTTAATTTAAAAGTTTATAACCTAGGCGCGCATCTCAAATACATACATAAAATATATATACACGACAAAAGGAGCGGGATGGGATATAGGGTTTAAACACAGGTTAGTATGTAGAAACATGAAGCACAATCTTAAGCTAAGATTGACTGCTTCACTATGTAAGACAGGACATTTTCACATTATATTTTGTAGTCCCCTTTCAATTCTGTGGTAGGCAGAGCAATTCCTAAATAGGGCTGTTTAAACATAAAAACTTCAACTAATGTCTTAAATCCAGTTCCAAACTGACTCATAAATGATTGTACTGCCTCAAGCAAAGATCACAATTAAGGATGTTTAGCCTACTAAAATATCCCCATCATTGTTTTCTTAATTCTCAAGGATTTGACTAAAAAAAATGAAAAAAGGAATTGAAGTCAAAAATGCTATGCTTGTAGTTAAAGGAATGTGGAAGCACATATCTATAATCCCATTTTCACAATCAGTATAGGAAGATGACTGATGACATGAAAGACTCATGATTATTGGACCTTTACTATATATATTATAAAAAATTTAAATAATGTATTACTATTTATAACACTAAAAAAAATTTCTAGACAACTAAAATGTAAAAGATGAATAATAAAATAGCATTCATATAAAGTATAAACTTTGATCAAAAGTCAACTTCAAGTTATTTAGTTCTAAATAAGAAAATAAAAGATAATAAAATATTATCTGTTATGACCATGATCTGAGGCTTGTTATTGGCTTTTGTGTTGTAAATTGACAATAATAAAAGCTAAATAAATAATGAACAAAAGCTTACAATAAACAATGTATTTGTTTCCTAAGAATAAATAATTAGCTTTCTTCTTCTTTAAACTATGGTCAGGTCTGATTTTGTATTTATTTTTTAACATTACAAAATATAGAATTCTGCACAGATGGTATTTATTCACATTCAGCAAGATCTTCTATTGGAGCCAAAAAAAAATTAATCATTAATCACATCTCATGGTTTCAATGCTATTCCTAAATAAGAAGCACATTTCACAAAGTGAAAATCTGCATATCTTGATTAGATATTTAGTAATTTTAAAGATATTTTACCAGAATATCTAAATATAATTGTCTAAGCAATTATGCTATTATTTAATGCTCAAACTTAAACAAAGACATGAGCAAATCTTCTTATATGATTGATATAAAATTAGATTTACTTATAAATTATCAGTCCCGTTTATGTTAATATGTAACCAAAGTGACAAATACATAGGCTTGTATATTCTCAAATTTTCTGACTCTTATTGAAATAGTGACATTTTTGTCTTTCACATAAAAAAAAAATCTCAAAATTGATGATGACAATTAAGTAATATTTTTAAAAAGCAATGCCTATTTGTAACAAAAAAAAAGTTATATCAATTACAATTTTAATTTTGTTTTACAATTAATGCATTGACAAACATTTGAATCTTAGAGCTTTTACTTTTCAAATAAGAATAACTAAATAATCACTTACCAATCAATAATTAGACTAATTTGATTTGCTAAGAGCTAACAATCTACAAAAGAAAAATATTAGTCTTACTTAAAAAATTTCAGCTCCAGAAATTTTTTTATTTAGATTCAAATTCCATTTCTGGTGAATACATTAACTGCCCTTCATCCCTATCTACTTCATTGTAAACCACTCACATCTTTAAAGTGCCCCGCATATTTCTAGAAGCTTAAACAAGTATTTGATGTACAATATACAAAGCAGTAATGCTCTCTATTTAGCTAATAATAAAAGTAAAATTCTTTTACATGATATATTAATATCATAATCTCACAATTCCCCTAATATTCTCAGTCACAATTATCTTAGTAGAAACTATGAAAGAATAATACACATTTTTACAAATGTATTATGCAAAATCACAACTACATTTCTGTATAAATTAAAATGTTAATAATTTCCACTTCTCATATAAACTTACTAGATGTTATACATAAAATCAATATAAATTGCAACTAATCTTTATAATATATAAATAAATTACAGCTAGCTTTTAAGTTTTAAACATTAAATAATAAATAAAGTGCAGAAGCAAGCATATTTTATTACGTTGTAATTATCTTTAGTTGCAGATAAAAGTTTGATGTTAACTGAAAGAAGACTCTTTGATACTTCTTTGAGACCTTAAAAAACTAAGTAGGGCAAATTCCTAATGTCAACTCCATAAATTATTGTCATTGCAGCTATCACTACTATGTGATATAATATAGTAAACAAACATGAACAGGCTGCTTACTGATTCATATCAGACAGTATGATAAATTTATTGATTTTTTTATTTCGGAGTTTAAAATCAAAAAATACCAAATCATGATAACTAAATTATGATCCTTATTCCAGAGAACTATAAAATCACCAGCCAAGAAGCAATTGGCAGTGAAAGCAGGGGGCGCTAAGGTTCTCTTGATTGTGGATTTTGGTTGTCATTGAATGATAATCTTTTATTTAGGTAACTGCTACTATAAATTATTTTCAAGTGAAGGAAAATTGCATGAACTATATAATATTAAATGAGACATTGTTAGACTTTATGACATTAGCAGAAAAAGTGAAGACAATTGTTTTAAAAAGTGGGCATGTATTTTATTGCAAAGGCACAAACATTGAAAGCACGCATGGTGTGGGATTCATTATATATAAAAATGAAAAAACAACATTATCAGACAAATTGAATAGATTAATTATTCAAATTAACGAAAAATATCAAATGCAGATAATTAATGTTTATGTTTCAACAAGTTTTCATTGTAATGAATAAGTAAGTATTTTTCTATAAATGCACAAATTGCTTTTGATCAGACTAAACAACATTTTAAAATTCTTAAAGGAAACTTTAATGCTAGAATTGGTAAATGATTATTGAAAGATGAAAGTGTTATGGAAAAATTTGGTTACAGCGATAGAAATGAGAGAGAAAACAGACTTATGAAGTTCGTAGAAAAAAAAAAAACTATATATTATGAATTCTTTCTTGGAGAAAAATGACAAACAAAAATAGATTTGGAAGTATCCAAATGAAACTACAGCAGAATTTAATTATATTTTAACTAAAAGAAAATATGTATTTCAAGATTGTAATGTTCTTAATAGTCAATACTGGAAATTATCATCAATTAGTAAGATGTATGCTATTACAAAACTAGAGGAAAAATATGTTAAGAAATACAATATTAACAGTTGATATTTCAGAACAATGAGTTTAAATTAGAATTTGTAAATTGTTTTAAAATATTAACAGATTTTGAAGAAAGTTCAGATTTGATTTAAATCAATAAAAAGGTAACCGATACTCTTAAATACTACAAAAAAGACAACTGGTACAAAAAAAAGCATCAATTGATAATAAATTTTCTACTGAGGCAAGACAATGTATGAAGAAAATATATATATATATAAAACTGATCTATTAAGAAGAATCAAATTTCTAAGGTTTTGTAAAATGATATACTGCTGTGTCTGAAAGACCAGTCAGGAAGCTAAATAAATAACACTATACTTCAAAATGTATATATAATAAGATTGATCTAATAACAAATAATAATGTGGTAAAACAATTTAAAAAGATACAAGTCCATTAATATTTATATGTTATTTATTTACCTTGGGTGAAAATAGTCTTCTTTCACACCAGGAGTAATTCAGTTATTATATTTGTGCTTTCAAATCAATTGTCTCTTGAAATATAAATTAGCATATATAATTTCATGTATAGAATAAAACTATTAAAGTTTGCAAGATTAATGCTTACATTAGTGCACCCAATTTATACATTATATATTAACCATTTGTTTCCAATTTGCCTCTTGTAGTTACTCTGCGTGGTAATGACCTTTTCTATTCATGAGCAAATAACTACTTCTTGCTTGCCACTATTCCATTTTAGACTTAATTACTGCTAGTCAATCTACTAGTCTATCATTGCTTATTCTTCACTGCTGATCTGTTATCACTTCAAATCAATATCAACTTTAATCCAGTCTAACTATTTTAATTACTTCCTTCCTTTTCTTCATTTACCAGGGAAATAAATATATATACGATCAAATTTGTATGCAATTAGCTTTATTTGCACACAAATTCTATTCTAATTTAATCTATAATTAAAGGACAATCTCTCCAGTGAATTTCTAGAGTATTTTTTTTTCCAATAAAGAGATTGTTATTAAAATGAAGAAATCTGTGAGTATTTCAAAAATAAATAATATTTTACTTATAAATACAGTTTTATATATGCGGATATTTCGGATACACCATAATGATAAAAGAAAATATACTTGTGAATTTGTAAGAAAAGATGTAGAAGAAAATAAAAGTCTCAAAAGTGTAAAACAATATTGAAAGTAAAGTTATTCCTACAATAAGAAGAAAAGATGGAATTATTATTAAAAAGAGAAAATATCCTGAAATGTATGAAAGAATTCTATAAAGAATTATAAAGTAATAAAAAAAAGAAAGTATTCTCTATAGGTGTTGTATCTTAATCATTCAGCATTTTAAAATCTATGAAAAAATTAAATAATCCAGAAAATGATGGTATTATAATTAATATCTTAAAAGTAACAGATGAAGAAATAGAAATAGTATTGGCAAAGTTATAAATTAAATGTCTAAATGATAAAGATGAGTCAGATAATTGGAAGAATGAAAAGATGATAAAAATATACTAGAAATTACAATCCTCTGTACAAAATCTTTATAAAAGATAATTATAACTTATCTACAGAAAACTTTGGATTTTAACCAAACAAAAGAACAAGCTGAATTTTAAATGATTTTAACACAATAGGTCATATTCTGATATTGAGAAAAGTTATAGGAAGGAACAAGGAATGTGAATTGCCATTATGTTTTGGATATCTAGATTATGAAAAGACGTGATTTTATAAGCATTTCTACAGTGATTAAATCATCGGATCATCAAGATATTATCATATTCTGAAGAATATTCATCAAAATACAAGAACAGTGATTAGATTATTTGTTAATACTAAAAAGATTAATAGAGAGAAGAGTATACAAGAGTGATTTCATATTTTCAAAATTTCTTACAAAAGTTTGTATTTTATGGATTAAAATAAGCTAAGAAAATAAAAATAAATGAAAATTATTTAAATCATCTAAATTTTACAGAAAATGTGCTTGTTTTTGCAAATAATGCTTCAGAGCTTCAGGAAATGTTGCAAGAGTTATCAGATGAAAGCAAGAAAATATAACTAAAGATAAATACTAAAAGGACTAAAATAATATTCAATGGATTTCCTAGAAAAAGAAAATAAAGACTGATAATCATGAATTAGAAAAGTTAACATTTACAAATACCTTGATCAAATTATTAATATATATGGAAACATAATGGATGAAATTAATTATAGAATTAAACTTGGTTGGAATATTTTTAATAGAAATAACTTCATATTAAAAGGAAGTATGCCTATGTGTTTGAAAAGGAAAGTTTTTAATAGATGTGTTTTATCAAAATCTTAATTATGGATATGAGACAGAAGAACAATACAGAGACTTCAGATCTCTCATAAAATATGGAGAGATATATGTTACAAGTAACAAAAAGAGATCAAAAACCAAATACGTAACTGAGAGAACAAGCAAGTTTCAGTAACATCGAAAGATTTAAGAGACTACAATGGAGTGAGCTGGGCATACTACTAGAAGAGATGGTATTAGGTGATTAGTAGAAGTTTTAAATAAAATCCCAAAAGATTGTAAAAGATCTAGAAAGAGATTGATAGATGGATGAAATAAAGATGTTTACTGATGTATTGAATTAAACTTGGTAAGATATTCATTCTGCAATGGATAAATAATGGATGAAAATGACAATAATATAAAGCAGATGATAATGTTTTATTATTATTTTACTTAAGTAGGAAGTGCCATATTTATTTACAAGTATTTGAATATGTGAAAAGAATAAATTAAATATAATTTTATCTGTATATCACAAAGTAAAATAATTTATATCTTATTTCTGAATTGTGGGTGATGACATTAAGGCGACATGTAGCTGAAAATGGCATTTATTCTGAAATTCAAAAATTAGTGCTGAGTTCTTATGTTTAATTAATTATTTTGTTTCAAAAATTGTAAACTATGAAACAATTATTATAAATGCTAGCTAAATAAAAGTACCTTTAAGCTTTATATTTTACACTCATAAATTTAATAACTATTTAAAATATAATTATAATTTGATATTATAAATATTATATATATAGTATAAAAAACATTGTAACAGAGAATAAAGAATAAAATTAACTTAAATCACTTATATTTTTGATATATTAGCATCAGAATCATGATTATCAAAAACAATAAAAAAAAAAAAAGCTACAGTATTTTGCCATTAATTTTTTTTAAAAAACCTATTTTTTACTTATTTGAATACTATTGGCTCTCTGTTTCATCATAAATTCATTTTGCTAATAAACCAAGTCTCTTCAATCTTTTGCTTTTAGTTTTAGCATTTTTGTACACAAATGAATGCTGATCATTACTGTCATTGAATTTGTTTCACTGTAGTACATATATTGTCAATTCAATTGGCTGCACTCCACTTCATATATGACATTAAACCAGTCCAATTTATCTATTTGATCTTTCATACTATTAATTAACCTATGCAAATTTATGATTGACCTGAACTGATCTGCGCATATTATTCCAATTTTATTTCCAAACTTTGGAATACATAGTAGCGTCATCCATTTTTTTATCATTTAATGAACAACATATATATATAAGTTGCATTTAAATTAGATTTTATCATATCAGAAATATAAATTACCAAATTCTCAATTTTATCACATTCATATTTACAATAAAATTGTTTTGTTGCAAAAATGCTCTCAAATCTACAAATTTTTTGCAGAGTTAGTATTTGAGATCTCAGAATGACATATCTTCTAGTATTGAATGATTTAACAGTTATTTATTTATGTACAAAAAAAGGTAAAGCTAATTTAACAAATGCATCAATATTTTATAATCATGGAAAGAAATGCGGACATGGTTTTGATCATGGTATTGTTGAAATGATATGTGAAGAAAGAAATGATAGAGAAAGATTAAAGAGGTTTGGTTTACTGAACTAAGTTGAATAGATAATTAATCAGAGAGCCAATTATATTCAAATGAGAAAAATGAATTTTTAAAAATTTTTTAATGAGAAAATACTGTAATTTTTTTATTTTGTTTTTGATAATCATGATTATAATATTAAAGCATTGAAAATATAGTTGGTTTGGATTAAATTAATTTTATTCTTTAGTCTCTGTTATAGTGTATTTCTATTACACCTGGGTCTCTTTTTATGCGGATTTTTTTAATGCGATTCGTGTTTCTTAATATCTTTTTATGCAGTTTTCTTTTATGTGATAAAGAAATTCATATTTCATTTAAAATTGGGATTTTCCCCAATTTTACATACTTTAAATGCCTGTTGGAAAAAGGTTTGGCAATAAATTTAAATACTGTAGAAGATTTAGAAAAAGATAATGAAACAGAAGTGGAACCCGTTCGTTTCACAGCAAAAATGATTCCAGAAAGTCTTCAACTTTCTAATCAATTGGAAAATCATTTTCTTGTTAATGACATGAATTATGAATGAGCTCTTAAATTCCAATAAGAGCTAAATAGTTGTATGTCTGGATATCGCAAGCTTCATAAACAATTAGTAAAATCATCATCTCAAAAGTTTAATCACTGATTACATTGTCGCCAGAAAACCATTAACACAGCATGAGACTGAAGTTGGTGCTAATTCTGCTGTTGAATCTGACTTCTTATCAGTTCATAAACGAACCCACATATTGTCAAAAAGTGATAATGATTAAAATATGTATGAAAAAATGTAAAATAAATTACACATAAAACATATTGTTTTGAATAAAATTAAATAGTCAATAAAAAAAATGTTTGTCTAGTATCAATTTTTTTCAAATATATGAAATTTTTTATTAGTCATACTTTATTTCATTATTTTGTTATGTGAATTTTAAAGTAATTTTACTTTGCTGCTTTGGTTTTATGCGATTTTTGAAAATTACGGAACGTAACCCAAATTTTTCAAGGTAAGTTAAATCTACTTTTGTGTGATTTTTTTTATGCAGGTTTTCTGCGGAATGTATCAATCACATAAAAAGAGATAATAACAGTAGAGGTTCAATCTAATACATCCTTTGCTATTTTCCCACTCTGTTACACAAGTACATGTAATTGAAAGTTCAAATCATTTTTAAAAAACTAAAATATAGATTATTTTTTGTAATTAATTAGAAATGTAGTTGGAAGAAATAATAATCAGATTAAATTACTGTTAGGATAACAATTAGATTAAATGAACACGTAAAACCCTTGCAATTATTTAGAGGATTAGTACAGAGAACAAGGAAGTTTGAAAAGTAATAAGCAGAACACAAAGAGCAAATAATAATTCTTGTTTCCTATCTTTTACCAAAATCATTATTGCATCACAAGTAGTTAGGCTATCTTTAACTTTGAGGAATTATCAGTTTGGGAGCAAGGAAAGATCAAGAATCAAATGATCTGTCTCTAAGATGTAAAAACAGATCTAGATATTTAAAGGTTGCATCAATCTAAATTATTGTTTTATTAAACTTCTGGGACATGAATAACCTTAAGTTTAATTATAATTATAAAAAAATTAGGTGTATATATGTGAATTTATACTTGTACACATTATCTAAATTAAATTGCTTTTACTTAATTTGTATAATTTTGATTTCTACTAAAATAGATTTTGTATGGTAAAAAAAAAAAAGTGCATAGAGCATATTGATTCTTGCAGTGCAGTCAGATCAAAATACTCTTTGGTTAATTCATTGAAATTTACAAACTGTTGCAAAGTTCATATTAGTTGATTTAGAGATGACTCCCCCCTCCTTCCGTGTTTATAGACAAATGTTTGCATTGCTGAAATGTACATAATGGTTGTTTTTTAATGACAAAAGATAAAATAATAACATAGATTTAATAATTTATAGGTACTTTATTTAAATATGATGTAAATATTTACTTAAATGTGATATTTTAAAATTTTTACTACAAAATTTATGTAAATATTAATTTATTTAATCTACTACATTAAATAAAAATATTATTTAAATAAATTGTAATTCTTATTAAAATAATAAAGTATGGCAATCATAAAAATTTAAGGCACCCCTCCTTATAATTTTGTCCACAGTCAAAATTGCCAAACTATAAAAAATTCGATTAATAACATTCTATTTGTGATTGAAACAAAATAAAATTGCAAAAGAAATCACTGAAAAATATTGTCAATTAATGTACTTATAAAATATCATATGACTCTAGGTTACTCAAAGTCATTTGTATGACCATTTCGGAAAAATTGAAAAGTAAAAAATAAACAAGTTTTAGTTAAATTCTCTTTAATGCCACCAACTATTTTTATAAAACAAATAATATAGTAAAATTCTTCAAACAATTAAGATGCAAAAGTGATTTTGAAAATGCTAAATGTGTGTATATATTTATGTATATACAAAATAGGTATTATTAGTTAAATGATATTATAACCATAAAACTAAATGTATGTGCATGGATGCCAATGGCATTCACAGTATTTTATAAAAGCAATTAGTCTAATTAAATATAGTTGAATTAATGGAAAAACTATAAACTAACTTATCAAGAAAGTTAGATGAATTCGAGCAAAGGATTAAGATAAAGTAAACAAAGCCATTACAATCCTTAATGTTTAATTCTTGATCAGATTTAATTATAACAGAAACATTGCTTAAAATAGACAATTCTAAGATAAATGCATTATCTGATCAGGGATCAAATACGGTAACTCTAGAAATGACCACCACATGGGCAGCGGATGGCCAATCAAGGGAGTTGACCCTAAAAACAATGAGAGTGGGAAGAGATCAAGAACAGAACTAAGAATGGACACTTGCTAAGTGAAGCTTCTGAAAGGCAGATGTGCCATTTCCTCAAGTGCTCCAGTCAGTTCCCCCTTTCACTTTAGCTTTGCGGAGAAGTTTACCTCCAGATGTGTAAAAGTAATCTTAGAAACAGTATAATAGGTCATAGTGATCTTATTATTATTTTCGTATGCCTTTGGGCCCTTATTGTATTTATATAGCATGTGTATAGAATTGTCATATATATACATATATTAAATTAGATTGCTTATCTCCATATAACTCTGCAAAATAAACTCTTGTTATTTTAAATTACTTGCCGAGTCACCACATTAGTTAGTAATTATATGTGTTATTTATATTTGCAATCCAGCAGGCTGTAGAGTGCCACTGGACACAGCAGAAAATGATCAGAAGTGTATCAAAATCACATTCTTATTTCCACATTCACAGATGAATAAGCAGAATATACTTACTTAGCTTCCTGAGTACACTGATTTAAATTCTCTTCTGCTTCTTTTATTTGATCCTCATAAGCCTGCATTTTTAATTCTTTATTTGTAGATATATCAGTACCAAACAAGCGAGACTTCATACCACTAAAAGAAAATCCTTGATTTCCATTAATCTATCCAAAAAATTAAAACTATTTATAAATTTGAAATCGAACTTATTAATACTAAAATAACAAACAAAACCAATTCAATGAAAAAAAAATAGTAAAGGTTTACTTTAGCGGTCACGGCCACACACACCATGTTTACCCTTTATTTTTTAAAATTAGAACTGAAAAAAAGAAACAGGCGAAAGGATAAAATGAAAGCATGGAATTAATAAGTACTTTTCTGAGTATACGACTGAATTACATATTCGTAATAAAAATTATTCGAAGATCTTACATATATGCTATAAAAAACTTACATTACTAGACCTATTATTTTTGATTTCTAACTATATTAGAATTAGATTAAAGTTTATTAAAATGTAAAAGATAATAAAAAAACATTTACATTTTTAAGCAAAATTGTGCCCTATGCAGAATAGGAAGTTTGAGAAAATAGCGGTAGCACTGTGCCCCCCCCGGAGAAAAATTTTTTCATACTAAAAAAAAAAAAAACTTTTCTTTAAACAAATTGGTAATTTAGCTTATTCTTTTCTCTCATCCCCCAAATTCGATGTTCTGGGTATGTATGTCGTAGTCTTCAGGATACATGAAGTTGTCATAATGGATGACAACTGACTGCATAAATACACCATGCAGTCTTTTTTTTGTAACAAGTGTTATAAATGTAGATAGTTTAAATTCTTAACTTTCAAATAAATAAATAAAATAATTATTTTAAATAATGTAGGTATTTTGAAGAGAACAATTCATTTTATATGTAATTAATCCAACATTTAATTTATCGATACGTTTTAAGTAATATTGATCTAAGAAATTTACATTCCAAATCAAAAATAGTTCTAATTTTAAAAAATTGAGGGCGAACATAGTGGGTGTGGCTGTGACCGCTAAAATAAACCTTTATCAAAAAAATAGTAATCAAATGGTTATAAACGAGATCTCAATAAGTTGACCATTAGTATAAATATACAGTCTTGAAAAAAACTGTATAAGCATTAAATCATTTCAAAGCTTGTTTAAGATTGGGCATTCTCAATTAAGAATTGAAGTATCTTCTACTTTGTGAATATATGAATTGTAATTAATCTATAATTGCATTAGTTTCAAAATCTTCCAACTTAGGAATTCTATCTATTTTCTGATATCTTTCTATTTAGATTATATATAATTTATTAATTTCTTTGGGCTATCTCCCTTCAATCACTTAATCTATGAGCTTTTTCATTTCTTTCTACATGATTTCTTTTATTATGATAACATCATTTATTTTCTAATGTCATTATATCATTTCTTATCCATCTTATTATATTCTATTTATTTAAAGATTTCATTTCTGCTACTTTTTTATTTTATTTTCATACTTTACTATCATGTTCAGGACTGGTGTAGCCAATAAATTATGTCACTCAAATGATCAACAACTATAATAAAATGCATATTAAGTTTTAATATATACTAAATTATCTGCATGAAATAAGATATTATGAACTAGTAATAATACTTAATCACTCTCAGTTATAATTTGCTATTGCTTGTCATCTATAATTTATTCTATTATCTTAACATTTTAAATTGAATTCTAAACTCAAATAAGCTTTTGTAAAGGCAAGATAATACATCTAAATTAATAAATTAAAATGAAACTTTAATGTGTCTATAGCTTTTGAATATTAAAATTATATTTATTAAAAATATATTGATTTAACAAGCTAATACATTGAGCTGGTATTTTTCAGCCAGCTCATATAGATACACAAATGTATATTTTATTAAGTTATTTTTAAAGAAAAAAAATGCATATATGTTACTGTTAAAATAAAAAAGAAATTATTTTGTTTTAAATACTATTTTAAAATAAAAAAAATTTATATATGAATCGACATTTTTTTTTTTTAGTTGAATTATATTAAAATAGAGATTAGGGTGGAATTTTAAAAGCTTTTCTTAGAAAAGTTTTTCCTTTGTTTCTAATTCTGGGAAATAGAAGGGGAAAGAAAGAAAAGAAAGTATAGATTTTTTCTGCAATTAGCTCTATTGTTGAAACTTTGATAGTGGAGGTATTTTTGTGCTATCTATTAAGCTCATCAATTTGAAATGTTTCCACAGAATTATAAGCAAAATATTACCAAAAAAGAACATATATTAAAGGTATGAGCCCAGACTTTGAGGACTAAAAAAACTACAAATTACGGGATTGCCTTTTTATTTAAATTAATTGGAATTTTGCCAAAGATAGTGATCGATCGATTGGTTTTTGATTCAACTCAGACTCGTCAAAATTTAAAACCTGCAAAGCTAAATTAACTAATATTTTAAAAGTGCAGTGAATATGCTGAGTGGCTAAAAAGTATCAGAACTTTCCCCTTGGGGAACTTCTCTTTCCGACACCACCTGGAACTGCCATTGGAAATATCGATCTTGCATAGGAACATGTAGAGCTAGCCGAGGAAAATGATTAAAATGGAAATAACAAACAATCTTTGGATGAAGGAAACCTTATTACCATGAAAGGAATCAATATACTGATCGATCAGGGTAACTAGACTTTTTATTACAAAAAACATTTGTGTGTTAATATATTATGTATAATGGCATAATAGAATTTTGAATAGCCTTCACTTCAAATAGATATAAAGTTCAACAATAGAAGGAGATTTTATGGGTTTGTTAATTACGTATATCGCACTAATTTAAATTAACCAACATTATAATATTTTTTTTTTATTTTATTAATTAACCTTACCTTTCTTTCCTATCATTGTTATACTAGTAGTATGCATTACATAAAAATTATATACTCGATCTAAGGGAATAGATATAAAAATAAAAAGGTAGTTGTAGTGAGTTCTGGAATAGGTAATATTTGCAAGAGAGGGTTTGAATGTTGCTATCAAGCACTCTCTTATAGTAAGTCGCCCTTGAGTTCACTCCTAATCTGTATATACCATAATTATTGGTAATTTTCTATACATTTGATAAAGTGATGACACATGTTCCTTCAAGAATGATTTGTTAAATCAGTATTAGTAAGAAATAGATCGGAATGAATTGATTAAATAAATACAAGGGAAGGGAATAAGAAGTGAGAAAGAAAGGTAGTATAATAAATATTTCAACATTAATCAAGTGTCTGATTTCATTATTATTTAACTAGTTAAGTATTTATTGTATTTTCATCTTATAGAATTTAAATCCAATACAGATTATTTTAAAATTGCATTTGGTGATTGCCGTTCATAAACAAATAAACAACAGTAAAGGTTAACTTTAATGATCATGGCCACGCCGATCATGTTCCCCACTATTTTTTTAAATTAGAACTATTTTTGATTTGTAAAGTAAACAAAATTAATATTTCAGAATAATTAAATATAATAAACTAACCAAGTTAAAATATTATAATGAAGCGGTGCATATCTACATGCAGGTATACTTGCTTAGTATTTACTTTAATTTAACCTATCTCCCATCATAGATATATAATTTATTTGTTAATTTTATTACACTACCTTAAGCTCTGCACAGGATGTGAAGGTGTCAAACTGTAACTATTACTGCCGATTGTATGTACAGATAGGGAAATATGGCACTTATGTTTCTTTCCCTAATGGCTTCCAACTCCTCTCCCATTGTATTAACATTATAAAATTTTCTTTAATTGATTGTACTTTTGACAAAATTCTTTTCAATAAATTATTGTTACTGAAATACTTTTAGCTAAGTACATTCTTTCCTAAAATAAAATATAGCATGATTTGAACAATCAGCTTTTAACCTTTCGAAGGCTGAAAATTGTACACGCACACATTTCAAATGGATGCAGATATTAACAAATAAATTATATATCTATAATGGGAGATAAATTAAATTAAAGTAAATATGAAGCAAGTACATCTGCATGCAGATATACATCGCTTCATTATAATATTTTAACTTGGTTAGTTTATTATATTTAATTATTCTGAAATATTAATTTCGGTTACTTTCCAAATCAAAAATAGTTCTAATTTTAAAAAATAGAGGGTGAACATGGTGGGTGTGGCAGTGACTGCTAAAGTAAACCTTTACCTAAACAACCATGGTAGTAGAAATCTTCGCAACCTGGTTCCAAGTGAAAAAGCTTGGTGGCACCCTTGTTCGGCCACCTTATTTTGTAATTTTTATATAAAAAAATACGGACTGCAAAATGCCATGGTACAACATGAATATATACTTATATATTAGGAAAATTTATATATATATGAGATTATCATGCTAACATATAGAAAAATGTGTGCATATATATTAATAAGATATTCACATGCATAAAAATTAAATTCAATAGTATAAGTCAACCAATAATATAAGTTCCCATAAGCACTAATCAGATTAAGTTTATTAACAAAATGCGTATAAACTTAAATATCACTAACTAAATATGAGAAATATTTTAATGATGTAAGAGTTGTTTACAACTTATAATGTACCTCTGAAATTGAAGTGATGAAATAGAGCAATAAAAATATTCTATTGCATTTACTTAATTTGTCAACAGGAGGAGAATTTAACATATCTATCTATAGACAAAGCATGCTATATGGAGGACAGAAAATATGCTTAATTAAACTAATTAAATATATTTATGTGTCTGAATTAAGATTAACATCTAAATAAATAAAATGATACTGATACATAAATTTGTTATAATATTTGATATTAAATACATATACCAAAAATCAATATTATAATAATTTTATTTTGCCACTTTTAAATGTTCATCCAAAACTAAATATTTTGTCTTAATATATTCTAGAATCAAAAAACATGTTTTTGATGGATTTCTATACTAAAAAAGAAAATGTGAACTATAGATTAAAAACAACCTGTTTATTGGTTGAAAAATTAATAGAATATTGCATTGGTTAATGATTAATTATAATCGCCTTTAGTTTTGTGTATCTGAAACTAATTAGTATATAATTTGATTTAACCATCTGGCATATTTCATACTAATATTTAAATTTAACCCTAATAATTATAGAAGTAAACAACAAATGCATTACTCCAGAAAAAGATATGGCAAAGAAAATACATTTAGAGAAATATATTTAATAGATAGCTAATAGAAAAAGTTAAGGTGAATGAGAGTAAAATTAATTAGCGCACTATTGAAAGTAAGTTAAACAAATTTAATATAAATAAGAAATATTCGCTTAAAGTAAACAATAGAACTTAGTTGCATAAAACAAATAATAAGATATCCTATTAAACAGGCAAAACTCTCCATACCGTAGTGCCACCCTGTGCCAACCAGAGTAATCAATAAATGCCAGAAAGCTTGTGCATAAAATCCACAGCTAGTGCCTACTCATCCAATATCCCCAGACTAGTTTGTGGCTTGTGGCCTTCGTCAGTGAGGAGCCTTGGATCTGAGAGCACTGCACCTAGATCTTAGAATCTAATGATCTTAGAATCTAATGCAACCCTCCAAACCTTCTGGCATCCAATGATTATTCTGGTTGGCACAGGGTGGCACTACTATATGGAGAGTTTTGCCTGTTTAATAACAGTTAGGTGCTAGCATAAGATATGGTGATCATGTGATGTTTAGTAGTTAATAAGATATCCTATTCGATAAATGATGAGAGATTTACTAATAAAAAATATATTGCTTAAAACAATCAAAGTTGAAAAAGACTAATTAAAAATATCAGAAGGAAAAACAGACTGCGGAAATAAGATGATCAAGAATTAAAACCAGAAATCAGTGAGAGATATAAATAGCGTGTACAGAAAAGTGAAAACATAGTGTTCATTGCAAATTACTTTATTTGTGAACTATTAGTATTGGGTATTTGAAGCTGGATGGAGTTAGAACAGGGCTGAAAGAAACCAGTGAGAAGCTGGTATCCATATAATATATATATATGCAAATACAGTACACAATACCATCAATTAAAAGGAAAAAAGGGTGTACATCCTTTTTGAACCATCAAATTAATTTATAGTGTCAAAGAATTCACTTCATTTTATAACTATGAGCGGAAAATAAATTGCATTCAAGAAATATGAATGCCCTTCTATGTTAATCGTAAATATTTTAAAATTGAAAGCCTTTAAGTTTTATACAGTTTCTAATAAATTACACCTCCAACATTTTTTTTATCAACAGTACCATTGAGACTATATAAGCTGTACATAAATATAGCCATATATGTGTGTGCTTCACCATTGTCCATTTATTTAACCACAGACCATAAAGCCAACCACAGTGAATGAATATTAAAATAAATGATTAATGAAATATGTATATAATGAATAATTTAGAAATTAAAAGAAAAAGTTTAAAGTAAAATAAATAAAAAAGTATTGCATCTGCAAATAGAGATGTTAGCTAATACACAAAGTAGATTAAGTAAAAATTTAACTTAAGATCCATTAAAAAAATGATGTGTCACCTAAATAATAGTGTAAAATCATATGATAATTTTAAGAGCTGGTAAACAATGGAAGTATTGGTAGACTTCAATTAATTAATTAACGTAAAAAATGACTTAAAAGATATAAATACTAAAGTTTTTCTTTGTTCTGACAATCATAATCTTCTTGTTCTAAAATCTTGATCGATATATAAATCTCTGTACCTCCATCCTCATTGTCCATCCTCAGAGGATGTCCTAGAAATGAAGACCAGCAGAAGACTGAAGAACCATGCCTGATAACTGCCTACCTTTGCTCCCTGAAGGAAAGATCTATCTAAATGGAAACATAAGCACATATGTCTGTGATGTAGACTTTAACCATCATCAAAAAAGAATGATATCATCATGAGGCCTCTAGAACGAACTCTTAATTCTCCACCCTTATAAAACATAATCCACATATAAGTGCTTCTTAGTTACCGGTAACTTTTATCGTTGTCATTTTTTTATCATTGTTCTGGTTAATATGTATTAATTAATTTTATCTTACATATATTTAAAAAAGTTAATGTATGTATTCTAATGATCAATTAGTTCTGTTTTTTTTTCTTCATATATATATATTGAGGTATCATTAGCATACATACAAAATCAACAAGTTTTGTTATTCATTATTTCATTGTTAATGTGGAATATATATATATATAAGTGAGAAGCTGGTTGGTAAATTTATATAAGTTAAAAGCTTTTTTTTTAATTTTCCTTCAACCTGCTATATGAAGCGGAAATCATTTCTAAAAAATTTGTAAAAGTTATTCTGATTTTAAAAGATTTTCATTCACCTTCTCCTGCAGTTGTTTTTTTTTTTCATTAAAAAAGAGAGAGAAAAGGAATACATTGCCATTAAGTTTAACTAAACTCTAAATTCATTTTATCATTACACTAAGAAAGATGGTTCATATCGTATATATATGCATCTATTTAATTTATTGATTTTTTTTTTTAGAAAAGTATCTCCCAAGTGTTATTTCTATATGTATATTTAAATCAAATCAGATATGCTTATAAAAGAATTACGTATTGGAAGATGTTTTATGTGTGTCTGCTATTTTAATATTAATAATAATAGAGGGCTACAATGTGATCTTTTTCACATATTTATATATTCAATATTCATCAAATCTATGTATTATAAATTAGTTAAATAATGATAATTATTGATTAATCCTGCTACAAATAAAATGTTGGTATAATACCCACATATAAATTAATTCAATGACATTAAAGAGATGGGTTTTTTATTATTGTATAATGAATTTTCTAGCATAATATGGGATCGTATATCTATGTGTTAATAAGGCTTTAATATTTATGGTCATTTGACCGTATTCCCAATATTGTGTTACTTGGAAATTGTGTCGTATCCTTTCTCTAATATTCAATTAGAGGTGAAGTAACTATCCATTAATCAAATTGGCGAAATGGTGAAGATTTTACTATATTTCAGAGACTCGCATTTAAATATATATATAATCACTGAGTACCACACTGAATCTTATCCTTTTCTCTATGATTATCCCTATTGATATATGCTCTATGTACATTGCTAAGCATGTTTATTGTTAAATTTCCACTAGGGTTTCAATATGTATATATATTTGCATAATTGAGGCTATGTTTAAGTCAGCCTCCAGCTTGTTTACTAATTAAGACATGTTAATGTTAACATGTTCTCGCTCTATAAATCAATTTCCACACCCCTTCTCTACCTAGTCAATTTCATCCATGTGTTTAATAATGCATATCAAATATTTTGTTTTTCTTTTATTTCAAAAATTGTAAGTTACAACTGAATCTTATGTACACACACGGATACTTTCCTGTTATTTATAAATAATTCCATTAAATGACATGTAAAAAATCTTATACTAACAATAAACTATAATTTATAATAGTAACAAAGTTATAGATGTTCATTATTTTTTATGTTTAATTCTGATTATCACATACTAAGATTCCTAAGAGTCTTGTCTCTACCTGACCATAGGGCTGGATCAAGAAAATTAACTCTTGTAAGGTTAGGGGAGTGAGTCACTTAATATGATCTAGAGGGATGGGTAAGGTTCGAATTCCCTTTACCTAAGTCTGTGGGTCGGGTTAAAGCAACTATACTTTCTGACTGTTACACTATAGAATTCCAGATATTGTAGAATTCATCGATTTTTAAATATTCTCAATTAGCATTATTAGTATAATTTAATTTATATTTTTAAAATTATTGAGATTGAATATTATGTGAATACAAAACATTAAAAAAAATAGAAATCAAAACATTGTATTTGCCTAAAAGTTTGTGAAGATAGTATATTAATCGTGATATGTTGGACTATTTCCATCATTTACCATTGAATGTTAAATGTCTAGAAAATTTTAAACCTTATTTAAATTTTTCCAAATACAAATAATAATGGTATATTAATAATAACATAATTATTAATAATAACACACAAAGACAACACAACTCAATAGATTACACAATGTTTCAAGTGGTAACATTCACCACTCTTCTTCAGGTGTTGGTATCTGACCTATTATCATAGATTTTGCACCTTTACATTCTTGATGTAATATGTTGGAGTATTTCCATCATTTATGAGTGAATGTTAAATGTATAGAAAAAAATTTTTTTTTCTTTAAACTTTATTTAAACTAAAATAAAACTAATTAGCCTCATTAATAAAAATTAAAAAAAATTGAAGGACTCAGAAGGATTTGAACCAACCCTCATATATAAATATATTAAATTTCTACTATATGTTGCCTAATAGCTCAGTTGGTAGAGCATTTGCCTTAAATTCAATATTCAAGAATCTAAAGGTCCGAGTTCAACTTCTAAGTGAATATTGTCACTGTGCATATAGGCCAGCAACACCTGAAGAAGAGTGGAGAATAATACTACTCAAAACGTTGTGTAATTACTAATCTGGGCTGTCTATTTGTGTGTTATTACTAATAAGTTTGTATTTGAAAGTTTAAATAAAGTTTAAAAAAAAATTTCTATACATTCAACATTCACTCATAAGTGATGGAAATAGTTCAACACATCACATCTTATAATATACCATCATTAGAAACCTTCAGACATTTTCATTCTTGAACATCAAATTTTTTTTTTACTAGATATTCAAAATTTAATGGTAGATGATGGAAATAGTCCAGCATATTCTCACATCTAAATATTGTTTGTTTGCTTTTTTTATTTGACCATCATGCTAATGATAAGACATAAATAAGTCTCTAATTTATTTATTTTGTTTTGGTTGATAATAATTGATATTTGATAATTATATCAATTCATTTGTTTGTTTGTTTTAATAATATTCTGTTAATTTGAATATATCTCATTTTCAAAACTTATCTCTGTCTCAGCATGTGAGGATGATATATATATTTAAAAAAACTTTTAAAAATAACTTAATGTTTTAAAAATCTTGATTATAAAAGTTCCTTTTTTTAAAAAATATATCACATTTTTTATTTTGATTGTAAAATTTGATTTTTTTTAAATCTTTTTCAAATAAACAAATTATACTGTAAATGATTTTTAATCTGTGACTTTATTTTCAAACATTAAGCAGGTGGCTATATTTTCAATGATGTATGTTTATTAAAAAGTATTTTAGTGGTAATTTAAAATTCAAACAAAAATAAATTTTTATTTGTATAAAATTTCACTTTTTTAAAGAGTGATATTTTTTCTTTTCATTCTAAAAGTTGATTTTTTAAAATAAATGTACATAGTAAATGATTTTTATTTAATATGCATGATTTTAATTTCAAACACTAAGATGACTTGGAATAATTGTAAAAAATATAAAAATGCTAAAAAATTAAAAATAATAGATATAAAAATATTTATAAGGCTTTTATTTATTATATGAAGTAAAAACCAAGAAAATAATTGTTTTTTTCAACCATAATTTGGGTTTTTATATTTAACTTGAAATAAATGTGGGAGGTCAATTTCTGGATCCTCCATCCTTTAATTTCAACTTAAATATGAAAACCTTCATCATGGTTGTAATAAAAGTGTTCATTATAGCCATGTCCATATGCCAATTTATCTTTTTCTAACCCTATCTCCATTTGTTTTATTTTATATTGCCCTTTGCTACACCTGATCCTATATTTTTTATTTTTTTCTCTATTTGGCCTTGCCCTAATTCTTGACTAACTTTCAAGCATCCCATTGTATTCTCTAGAATTTCTTATTTCTCTTGACATCTTTTTTATTTCTGGCTTTAAATCCTGTTGAACTGCCTCTATTTTATTTTCTAAATGTTTCCATTCTATCTCATATTTTTATTGCTCTTTATTTTATTTTTCAAATCTTGTTATATTTTATTTTATTTTCTAAATCTTATTGATTTAACTCCATTTTATTTTCCAGTCTATTGTCTCATTTGTTCTTGCCACTGTCTCTCATTTCATTAAACTTTTGCATTGAGATTTTCTCCAATTGAGATAACATTTTCATTAAATAGCTCAAGTCATTTGACTTGGGATTTTCTACATTTACTACCTCACATTTCTGAGCTACAAGCTCTATGTTTACTTCTGTTTTTCCATACTTTGTAAAATTGTATACCATCATAAATAAAAAAATAAGCTATTAAAACAGGGGCAAACTCTCTATACAACAGCACCACCCAATACTATACGGAGAGTTTGCTTATTGTTTTAACAGCTTGTATAAGCATAGAATATGGTAATCATGTAATGTTTGAATGGTTTAATACTATTCCTGCCCATAGGATGATGGTGATTATAGTTATTAAAAAAACAAAGACATCATAACGTATAGATACTGAACTGGGTTCATATCTGTATGACTATACAAATGAATTAGCTTGAATTGAAAGCATTGTGATGAGGTTGGACTATCTGCCACTTCTGCAGGCAGTCGGCTTAATGCATCTATGTGAGGGATATGCTTTCCCTCAATGTATTGAAGGGTAAGGTCATAGCCTGATAGGATAATGAACCACCGCAGCGTCCGTGGTGATGCATGCTTTGGGATTCCCTTATCAGATGCAAAATCCCACAAGGGGTTTATGATCTATCTGAAGGATAAATGGTCTACCATATAGGTAGTCGTTTTGATGCCATTGATCAAAGCCAGGGCCTGTCTATCTATTTGAGCATAGTTTTTCTCAGTTCTAGAGAGGCACTTTGATGCAAAAGCAATAGGGCTGTGTGTCCCATCCTTGTTCCTATGGAACAATACTGCCCCAGTTACTTCTGGTGATGGATCACAAGTCAGCACTAGCACTCTTTCAGGTTGAAATGTGCCAGTATTGAAGCATCTGATATTAGATTCTTTAGCATCTTAAATGCTTTGTCGTGCTCATTGTCCCACTTCCAGGTTGCTTTTTTGTCTAGTAGCCTGTATAATGGTTCAGCAGCCTCCATTTTATGGTATAAGAAGTCTTCATAA
This sequence comes from Epiperipatus broadwayi, assembly GCA_028023455.1. Classification (NCBI taxonomy): domain Eukaryota; kingdom Metazoa; phylum Onychophora; class Udeonychophora; order Euonychophora; family Peripatidae; genus Epiperipatus; species Epiperipatus broadwayi. The sequence goes on from JAQFVV010012548.1 coordinate 2,502,720, forward strand.
TAGTTTAGTAGTCCTAAAAAGGACTGAAGTTCCTTCTTATTTTCTGGTGTTTTGGCTTTCTTTATTGTCATCACCTTCTTTTGAATTGGGTAAATGCCACTAGCATTTATTTTATATCCCAGAAATTCAAGCTCTCTGGCTTCAAATATGCACTTCTCCCAGTTTATTTTAATACCAGAAGCTTTGAATTTATCTAGGAGTTCTTTGGTGGTACTCCAGAGTTGTTCAGGAGTTTGGGCCACTAGAAAGACATTATCAAAGTATGGTAGCGCACCCAGTATTCCCACAGTGAGTTGATCCATGATTATCTGGAATACTGCTGGGTGACTGATATACCAAAGGAATGCACAGGAATTGAGAACAGAAATGATGGGGGCAATCCATGAAAGTTCAAAAGAATGCAGAGAGGGAAACGCCAGTGTTCTAAAAGCAATACAAAAGTGGAGAGAATCTGCAAAAGCCATTGAGGAGCCAAGAAGAGATATCAAAAGGATGTCTCAAGAATGGCCAGAATAAAAGAAAGAGGTATTACTGATATCATCAAAAACATTATTTATTAGTTGGAAACTTGGGAATTCATGCAAATAGGTAGGAGTCTGTGATTGCCCCTGACTTATGTATCTTGTGCTTGGTCAAGCTCTAAGTACTTTTGCTTGGGTTCTAGGTTTTATTTAATGGATACACACTTTTGACCAGTACAGTATTAATACATTTTTTCCAGTGTGTGCAAACGGATTCATTTGGCTATTAATTCTTTTGATAATCCGATGTTAAAACAACGCATCTGTAATTACTTTATTTAGTTAATACACTTTGATCTAATTACTCTTTATTCTACTTTACTTATTTTGAACCCTATATGCATTTCCCCCCATTTATATCTCTACTAAATATTTATTACTTAAAGTGTGTGCCTTTACTGGCGATATTTACATATATATATATATAACAGTATTCATTTTAGAAAATATTTTTCTAATCTTAAAGTTATAAATCTTTTATTTACTAATTTTAAAAGAATGTCTTAAATTCTTTAATTTATTAAACTTATTACCTTTTCTCTCTATAAGTTTATACCTATAGATGTATGTGCATTTAAGCATACACATATATATCACTTTGAAAAAAAATGAAAAGGAAAAATTAAAGAATATTTTTTACTAAAAATTTATGATTCTGATGCTATTAACTTATTTAAAAGTGCTTTTGATATTAAAGATAATTAGAATATGAAATAGAATTATGAGTTTATGATAGTATATATTCATTCTATGTCATGTTACTTCGCACATGAGAAGTCTGCCTTGACAGTGAAACCATTGATAGTTGATTTCTAATTTAATTTTGACTAATAATTTAATTGTGAATTAGCGTACTTAGTTTATATACAACTAATATATACATACACATCTGAGACAGACTATCTATGCAAAATCAGCAGTGTACTTACAAGTTGTTCTTTCTGGGACTTTTTAAGAATCACATTTTCTTCTGCTTTTTCCAAATTATATTGGACTAGTTCTTGCCGCCGACATACTGACCTAACATAAATATAGAATTATTTTTAAAAAACTATTGTTATTAGTGTAATACATCACTTATAACACCTATTCCAACAAATTATGCTTAAGATTATGTTAGTATTTGGAAAATTTTAAAATTACAATATAATTTCAAAACAACGTAAAAAAAAATTTTTTTTTAGAAATAGGGCAAAAACAAAAAAGGACTCACTTCAAGGCTTCAGCAAAAAACAAGTATTCTTTTAATTGATCTGCAAACTGCTCTTCCTCTTCTAATAATGAATCAATTAAAGCAGCATACCTGACAAAAAGATATACATTATACCGAACACATATTGAAATGATATTCCATAGAAAATCACATTTCGTATATGTATATATGTAGAAAGAAATCTTATTTAAATAAAAATATCAATGGATATATTTAAAAGTATTTTATTATTATTATTTTGTTGAAATACATTATGCATCTTTTGTTTAAATAAAGCTAATTTATTGACAATTTTATAAAAGCATCCTATTTTATTAAAATCAATTTTTGTTATATATACAATGATAAAATTGATTTGATTTATAAAGAACTGATGATTATATTTTAATTAAAAATAACTTGTAATCTATCGTTTTATTGGAATGTTTTCAAGGATAACTTTCTTGAAAAATAATGAATGCTGGAGTCACATGATTTTTATTTTTATTTTCTCAGCTGACATTTTTTTTTTTAAAAAAAAAAATGTTTCGTACAATTTTCACAATGTGTTACTGATTTCATTGTTTCATTCCAAAGAAAGAATATAAATCAAATGGATAATTTCAACCTGTCCAATCTCTTAATGGAATTATAAATCAAGATTTTCAAGACCATCACTTGCTTCTGGAAACATATATGATCATATCAATAATAATTGTACCATTATTATTACAATATTATAAAACTATTATAGATATAGAAAGGAAAGTCATCATAGTCTGCTATTGTTTACTGATTTTACCAACATCTCTTAATAAAATCACTGATGCAAAACAAAACTTGCATTACTATTGTGTATTCACGTACAATGCTGAATGCCAACAATTAATAAAACTTATTGACTAAAGACAACATTATTAAATAAACATTAAAAGATATTTATTTACAATTATATACATAACACATTATATACAGATTGTTGACCAAATCAGCTTCAATCCCGGTTTCAGATTTGCAGCCTATATCCCCCTGTGATAAATTTATTCTTCTGGCCCCTCTTGTGTTTGGTCTATGGTGATTTATAGGAAACACTGACCAAATAGGATAAGAAATGTCTGTACACTTACATCTCAGCCTTCCAATGCAACATTTACGAACGTAATCAATTTAGACTTTGATTTTTAAGTTCTACTTCAATAAATGCTAATATTTCCAAAACTGTTAAGCTAACACGCCACTCTAATAGTGGCAGACCTTACTGAATAATTAAAAGCTTTACATTCACAGTCCTTTGCTGCACAATCCTAATGGAGCCATCTCAGGCGTACACAAATAAAATACGACCAGTGCAGTTTTTTAAAGTTTTCTAACTGGTTGTTTGCATCGGACTCTGGGAAGATGTCCCTCATGGCAGAAAAGTCAGTACACTTTTCCCACAGCTTTTCTCTGGGCCCTTTCCTCATGATATCCCATGAAACAACAACAGCAGCACTATTACACAAAAAGTAAGGAAAATCTAAAAAGACACTTGCTCTTTTCAGCACATACTATTTATACTTTATTCACAGCTTAATATCCATTATTATTATTATAGGGTAACCACAATATCCATTAGGCTAATGCGTCATTTCATCGATTATCATCAGGGTTTAATTGTGCACATTCCTTTTCTCTGCAATTAGTCCTTCAAATATTTATTCTTTGGTTTGATTAGTTTTAATAGCTTAATGTTCTAATCTAACAGTTTTTAATATATTTATATCCAGTAAGCCCTTCCGGCATTATAATTCACATTTCTTTTTATCTTTCAGCAATCTTTTGTAATTGCTTTTAAACTTACAATATCTATCTATATTTAAATGTCCTTTATCTTTCAGCAATCTTTTTTCATTGTTTTTAAATTTACAATATGTTTCTATATTTAAGTTTATTATCTTTTCGATTTTTTCTGAAGTTAAAAAACGTAGCTTTATAACTTACACAATATATGGTTACTAAACCAATATATTTTTTTACAAAATATGACACACCCACTCCAGAAAAAAACCCATTTACTTTATTAAATGTAGTTTCTAAATCTATTCGGTTTATGCTTTTCCCGAATAGTTCTGGATAACTTTTTTTCTACCAGTACATCCTCCACTTCTTCCTGTTCTATTAGCATTTGTAAGCTTTCATTTTGTTCTGATTCTTTTTCTCTCATGACATTATCATTTTGGTTTTCATGAATATCTGCCTTAGGGTTGTACATTTTCTTTTCAGTTTCTGCATTCATTATTCCAAAATTGAATGTGTTTATTGTTTCATGCCCCCTAACATGATTTTCATAGTGTCTATATATGACATTACTTTCACCCCTAATTACTACTAAATGGTTCAACAGAATCACAAAACCATACTGAGGCTCCAATTTTGACCTTTACATTATCATAATTACTTTGGCTCACTCTTTTTCTCACTATTTTTTCTTTTTGTGCTAATGGTATTTTCCTGAAGTTACCAATCATAGACTTTGCTTTTTCCACTGGTCCACTTGACACCTTATTCACAGCATTCACATTAATGGTTATTCCGCACTTTTTAAATGTCCCGCCCTATTAACAGACTGATTTTTCCCTTTACAATATATAAAATATTGTAACAGTCAAGTTTGTACATTCGCGTAACAGAATTCAGAATCCAAGCAAAAGAGACTGAAGCTGACCAGACTAGGACTGTGACATCCCAAATCTGACCACACTTCAACTCGTAAGCCAGTACTCCAAGACTCAAGACCCTACGAATGACCACCTTGAAATTACACGTAGCATACTCCTTTATTCACGGCCGACATAGGTCAGGGAGAACAATGAGACTCATAATTAAATTACAAATTGATCGTATCTAACGAATAGCTAACTTAATGGAGACCTTTAATAATGCATATTCTATAACATAATAATAATGAGAATTGGATTGAACAATGAGACTGAGAGTGGACTAGGTTAATTTACTAAAGTTTAATTTCTTCAATAATAAGTTTTATCTAAGATATATACATTACAAATTTTACACATGTAAAAATGCATGCAGGCATTTAATGGCTGAAGAGTTTGGACAGATTCTTTGGTAAGATTAATAAATAAATTTACATTTTAAGTAAGATGAACGCAGCAGTTATTCATCTTACAATTTGTATACAATTATTTTACGAATTTACATATAATAAATGCATGCAGGCATTTAAATAAATAGCTTATCACTATGCCATGTCTATCATGTAACATATGCAGACTCCTCTTGATGTGTGGCTGAATACTAATAATTTAAATAAACCTTGGTCAACACTTATGGTAGACGTTTCTCGTCTGTTTATATTTATTTAGTGAGCCTAAATAGGACTGCAATAACTTAGATTGACCGGACTTTTAAGAATATCTCAGACAATTGCTGAAAGAACTAAAATAGGGAGGTAGAGTTGGCTGCTCTGGATGTACTAATGCACTATAGCACCAGCAATACAATAATAAAGTCGCTCTGCGGATGGATTGGTAGATCAAGGATTTCTGCGACCAACGCCGGTACCCTGAAAACCGATCGTTAAGCTGCATGAAAAGGAACGAATAGTTCAGAAAGGCGGGGGACTTACGTGCTAACCTGGCCTTAAACTCAGGCTTCGTGACTGCTCTACCCTATGAGCGGAAGATGCGCTGGCTTAACCGAGGCTACATCTTATTTACGTAAATATACGTGGCAGCAAAACGAGAAAATATTAAAGTGAATAAATCACATCCGACAAGCAAAGCATTTGTAAAATTTATATTCTATAGGCAAGAACAATAGCTTATTAGCTTAATCAAATAGAAGCCAACTCTTAGGTAGCATGATAAAATATATGCTATAGACGGGAATAATTACAGATAATCTTTGCTGTTCCAGCTAATTCTAATTTGTTATTGATCAACTGACAAGTATTTAAAAGGAGGGAAAAGTATATTTGATGGGGTTTACTAAATAACTTAAATAGCAAATATAAATATTTATCAAGGTTAGTCTATTTCTTAGTATTTAAAATTACCTCACTAAAACAAACCACATTTGCAAAAAATTTATAATCAAACAATTATCAAAAAAAATATTAAATAATAACAAGCGAGTCGTTACTATTTTCTTAAGAGGGTTTCGAAACAGCGCACAGAAATAAGATTATAAATAATTACGTGAAGAGGTTTTAATTAATCTCTTCTTAAAATATTAAAATTTGGTATTCGCTGTTTCGAAGCATCAGCATATCATAAAGTAAATATAACAAATATTAAAAACTATGTGATAAAAAAAAATAACTAGAGACATGACTGCAGTGATAGTTTAAAGTAGAAACATTAATTAGTTTCTTAAGGAAGGAAATTTTAAAAGCAAGTGAATCATTTTTAAAACAATAAAGGAAAAGCTTTAACATTAAAAATATATTGAGTGGTTAGTTAGCTAACTAGAATTTAAAAAGGTAGTTTGAAATTATACATAAAATGTACAGAAAATATATAGAGCTCTGCAGTTTAAAGTGATTTACTGGTATTATTAGGTGCTTGAGCTGGAGCTTGGTGAGTTTCATGGGCGGCTTGCGGCATGCTCTTCTTTTACGGGTGGTCTGTAAATATTATAGCAGCATTCTTCTTTTTTAAGTTAGATGGTAGATATTATAGCAGCATTCTTCTTTTCAGTTAGGTTGTAGATGTTATAGCGGCATTCTTGCTTATAAACGATGTCGGATGGAAACGAACCAGTCGCCTCCTTATGGAGTGACGGCTAAGATGGTCAAACTAACCGGACATCTCAGTTCAAAACTAATTTGATTTTTTAAATATAAAATGCGCTTCAAAATAGTCTCCTCTCAGTATATAGATCTCAGTCAGTTCTCCGTATTATATCTCAGCCAGTTCTATCAGTATTATAGATCTCAGCTAGTCTACTGTATTATCGATCTCAGCCAATCTCCTTCCCGCTCAAAATATGGCCCATTTATATCTTTTTCTTATCAGCTTAACACCTTTAGGAATTTCTCTTTCCTTCATGATTACATTTTCTTAATTAATTTTGTTAACATACAATCTGCTTTCAAATATGCTGATAAGTTTCTGAGGTGTTATAACTTTTACTTAATTCCATTTTAATTAAA